>CM075973.1:3766971-3980245 GCA_038048745.1 Coluber constrictor foxii
AGCGTTGGCTGCCTTGTGGCTCATGACATTATTCCTTATGGGGGAAAAATGCTTGGTACTCATCATTTTTGACACTCATCACGCCTCCCAGAACCTATTAACGATGAATACCAAGGTACCACTGTATCAGAAACTGTATTTTATTGATTTGGATCACATCAGCAGAGATCTATCTGTCTTCTTGAAATAGTTACCTTCCAAAGATTTGCAGTTTGGAACATGAAATGAGAGGCAACACCTCAAACCCATTTCACTTTTCTGTTTAACTGATAAAGGGGAATATTTGACATGAGGGGTCCTTGGTGTTCTCTGAATTTGCTTGTTTTTTTGCAGACGCTTCATGACCCAACTAGATAACATCATCAGTGCTAGAAGGGAGTGGGGTATATGAGAGCGAGGAGGAGGAGGAGGAGGAGGAGGAAGAAGAAGGAGAAGGAGAAGAAGGAGAAGGAGAAGGAGAAGGAGAAGGAGAAGGAGAAGGAGAAGGAGAAGGAGAAGGAAAAGAAGTGGTGGCAGAGGAGGAGGAGGAGGAGGAGGAGGAGGAGGAGGAGGAGGAGGAGGAAGAAGAAGAAGAAGAAGAAGAAGAAGAAGAAGAAGAAGAAGAAGAAGAAGAAGAAGAAGAAGAAGAAGAAGAAGAAGAAGAAGAGGAGGAGGCAGAGGAGGAGGAGGAGGAGGAGGAGGAGGAGGAGGAGGAGGAGGAGGAGGAGGAGGAGGAGGAGGAGGAGGAGGAGGAGGAGGAGGAGGAACTGTGAGGTCTTTGGTGCTTTCTGAGATTGCTTCTTTTCTTACAGATGTTTCATGACCCATCTAGGTAACCTCATCAGTGCTAATGTTTTCTGCTTAAGAACAGCAAGGTGCAAACAAAGACAACTTCTTACGCTGATGAAGATTCTCAGTTACCCAGGCAGAGTTGTTTGGAAGTTGAGTTACAGCAACTGGACGTCTGTTCTTTTCCTCTTCGTTTGAAGTGTTTCGCTGCTTATCCAAGCAGCTTCTTCCGTCTGAGCAAATTGGTCAAGAGGACCTCATATATGTCCTCCAGGATGCTCTCATTCAGGGTTAGGCAAGAAATTAAATTACCCTCAAAGACATATATGGGGTTCCCCCAACCTCCTTGCTCAGACTGAAGATGCTCTTGGGAAAATCAGCGAAACATTTCGAGCTAACAGGACAAGACAAGAAATCCAGGTGTTGTTTTTTTTTTAAATTTTGATTTATATGCCGACCTTCTCCGGAGACTCAAGGCGGCTTACAATGCGTTAAGCAATAGCCTTCATACTTTTGTATATTTTTTATACAAAGTCAGCTTATGGCCCCCACAAACTGGGTCCTCAATTGACCTACCTTAGAAAGGATGGAAGGCTGAGTCAACCTTGAGCCCGGTGAGATTCGAACTTACAGTAATTGCAGAGAGCTGGAGCTAATTACAATGCTTTTTAGTCTGCTGAGCTATCCAGGCTCCAGTTCTCCCATACCTGATATGGGATTTATTTTACCAATGGATGGACAATAAGAAATGGAGATAAACATGAAATATGTGTGCTGAGATAAACTATCTGAATTTCTTATATATATATATATATATATATATATATATATATATATATATATATATATATATATATATATATATATATATATATATATATATATATATATATAATTTATTTATTTATTGGTTCGATTTGTATGCCACCCTTCTCCGGAGACTCGGGGCAGCTTACAATGCGTTAAGCAATAGCCTTCATTCTTTTGTATATACCTGCTTAGTAGGGCTTCCGGCCCCCCCTAAGCGGTGTTCTTTTTTTTTTTTTTTATACAAAGTCAGCTTATTGCCCCCACAGTCCAGGTCCTCATTTTACCTACCTCGGAAGGATGGAAGGCTGAGTCAACCTTGAGCCTGGTGAGATTTGAACTTGCAGTAATTGCAGGCAGCTGGTGCTACTTAATAGCACTTTAGTCTGCTGCGCCACCAAGGCGCTATATATGAAAATAACCTTAAAATAGTGATATATTGAAGAGAGGAGGGAGCACAAAAGGATACAAACCAATATACTGTCTGTAATTGTATTGAATGATGATGTTTTTATGTGGGGGTTTTTTTTGTTTAAAAAAATAAAAATTATTTGATAAAAAAAAAAGAAATCCAGTTGTCATGACTCAACTTCCAGATGTAATTACTCATGGTTGTCAATGTAGGAGGAGAAGAGATTGGTGCTTGTTGCAATTAAGTGCCACCCACTGAAATTTCCTGCACCTAGCCTTTTTCAGCTACTATAAATAACTTAGCTGAGATTTATTGATATTTATCCTGGTAAATGATTCACCAGCTTCCTTTTACAAGCCTGGACGAGATATAAGTAATTGAAATATCTTATCATCGATGTTTAGAAATACCTCATTCGGCTTTGGGGACCTGTGATTTGCTCTAAGTCGGGTTTTCTTTGAAAGCAGTCTGGAGAACTCCATTAACCCAATTTCTAACCTTGTTCTCAAGGTGAGAAATATATATATTTTCAAATTTTTATTTACCGTATTTTTCAGAGTATAAGATGCACTTTTTTCTCCACCTCCCCCCCAAAAAGGGGGTGAAAATCTGGGTGCGTCTTATACTCTGAATGTAGCCCCGCCCAGCTTCTCAAACGGAGGTTGAAAAAAGCATCAGAAACGAAGCTTCAGAAAGGAAGCCCTCAAACAGAGTTTCGGGGGCTTTTTTTCTGAAGCTGTTTCGGAGGCTTTTAGAGGCAGGAAAAGAAGTTTCAGAAGTTTCAGAGGCAGAAAGAAAAGCAAAAAAAAAAAAAAAAGGAAGGCACAGAGCTAACAACCAAGGAACCTCTTGCTAAAATTCACCTCTGGGGACAGCTGATTGGGGGTATTCCGGGAAGCCGATCCACCCACCAATCAGCTGTTTTCTTATTTTCCTCCCCAAAAACTAAGGTGCATCTTATACTCTGAAAAATACGGTATATCATATTTAAAAAGAAATTGGACATAGTGCAACGGTCCTGGCATTGTCTTTGCCATACTCACTAAAATATAACATAAATATCTACTCAGCATACATTGCTCATTATACACACTTATATTTACATATAGTACATCATCTTTCAGTCTGCCCATCCTAGTTCTTTACTGTTCCAACTTCCATTTCTCAAATCCCGTCATTGGTAAAATCTATTCCAACTCTCATACCTTTTCTGTCTCTCCTTTATTTTTTAGTTCTAGCGCCAACCTATCCCATTCTGCACCGTCTAATATTTTCTTTATTATCTCCCTTTTTAGAGGTACCGGTATATTCTCATTCTTCCATTGTTGGGCATATTCCATTCTCGCTGCCATGATGATATGCAATATTAAATACGTTGATCCTTTACTGTAACCTTCTGTTATGATTCCTAGTAGAAATAGTTCTGGTTTAAATTCCAATCTTTGTCCCATCATTTTGTTCCAGCCACACCTGGATCTTTCGCCAATATTCTTTTGCTTTCCTGCATGTCAAGGTGAGAAATATTGTTCACCCTGGTGTGAGTCAGAGAAAGTGACTTAGATAAAACCCATCCTGAGAATTAATGGCACAGGAACAAGATTTGAACCGGGAACTTCAAGTTCTGAAGACGCATCTCTTAATGACTACGTTCAATTAAAACATTCTGGATAGAAGGTCAGATTTGATCCATTATCACAATCTGGACTGGGATTCCTAGCTGCCCATCAACGAATAAAAAACCAGGTGCTGGGTGATTTTACTCTTTGTAAACTGGTCACACCCATTCACCCTGTTATATTAAAATTTTAGGGGTCCATAATGGTTTCTGAGTTTGGTTATTTCCTGACAGACATTTCGTTACCCAGAAGTTTGATACTGATTTTAATTGAAATGTTTTAAATTATGGGCCAAAACTTTATTTAGTTATTTTTAAAATTATTTTAATTTTTCTGTACAAATGTTTTTACTATTGGCTGTTCACTGCCCTGAGTCCGTATGGAGAAGGGCGGTATATAAATCTAATAAAAGAAAGAAAGAAAGAAAGAAAGAAAGAAAGAAAGAAAGAAAGAAAGAAAGAAAGAAAGAAAGAAAGAAAGAAAGAAAGAAAGAAAGAAAGAAAGAAAGAGAGAGAAAGATTAACATCATCAGTGCTAGAACTTTGCTCAGACAGCATACCCAACTCTCTTTTAGCACTGATGATGTTGCCTACATGGGTTACAAGACATCTGCAAGAAAACCACCCATCTCATAGATCACCAAGGACTCCACAGTTCAGCCTCAAACTCCAAATATTTTATCAATGTTAAAAATTAAGAGGTACCCTTTTCTTGTTTTTTCAGAGCAACGAGGAAAAAGAACAAAAAGGAAAGGAGAGGTGGAAAGCCCAACATGGGATACTTACAGCAGAAGAAGTCCCGTCAAAAGCACCACCATGAACCATGTCTCCATGGATAAGGTAGGAAGAAGATCCATCGTGAGTTCTTGGTTCTTGGATCTTCTGGCTGGGTGATTCTTCTAATGAGCTTCAGGTAGAATTCTGTCCTTGAGCAGACAATTCTGGGACAACCTTCTTCTCCCAATTTCTTGGTTATCCTTTGTCAGCCTTGCTATGCCTGGAGAAGTGAATCTGTCCTGATGCGACTTACTGTTATATTTATTTGCAAAAGAGGAGGAGAGCTGGTGCTCCTCCTACTGACACATGATAGGCTGCGAAGTCATATGAACTTGCTTGCTTTATTATGAAAGAGCAATTCAGAGCGGCTTTGTTAAGCAAGAACATAATGTACTTCGAAAGTATTCCTTTCCTTAACAAAATACACAAACACATATCAGCATGTGTTTTGTTAAGTCATCATGGCTGGCTTCAGCTGTACCACCATCGGGAGGAGCCTGCATCTTTGCGGTTTTAAGGACCACAACGTGGCTTTAGCAGAATGCAAAGCAAGATTGTTGATTCATGGACTAAAATATTTGTGTATCATTTCTTATATCTATAGACTCAAAGCGAGTTGCGATGACTCCATAGAGCAAACAAGCCAACCCAAGTCAAGTCCAACTTCAAAACATCTCCACTTCTTCTGATGTTAGAGGAAGGTGAGACGTTCTCAAGTTGGGGTCACCAATAGTGACCACATCAATGTTATGTGTAGCTTTGTGGGCGTTGAGCTCCATTGCATTCTTCTGGCCTGAATTTTCAACTTCCCTGCCTATAACCAGAAATCTTGAGCTTCCCAAGAAATTCCCAAAGGCAACATGGAAAGATAAGTTTTCACAAAGTGCTTAAAAAGTTGTTCATGTAGGAAGGCGCCCCTAGAAAGGAGACCATTCTGCTTATGTAGCTCAGGATTGAACTGTGGGGTCCTTGATACTCTCTGGTTTTCTTGCAACCATTTCATAGCCCAAGTAGGGAACATCATCTGTGCTGGAAGAAGTGGGGTTTGCAGAGTTGAGGAGGAAGAGGAACAAGAGGAGGAGGAGAAGGAGAGGCTAGGAGGACCACGGAGTCCTTGGTGCTCTCTAAATCTGGTTGTTTTCTTGTAGATGTTTCATGGCCCAGTTAGGGAACATCAGCAGGGCTAGAAGAGAATGGGGTTTGCAGGGTTGAGGAGGAGGAGGAGGAAGAGGAAGAGGAAGAGGAAGAGGAAGAGGAAGAGGAAGAAGAGGATGACAAGGAAGAGAAGAGGAGGACTGTGCGGGTCCTTGGTGCTCTCTAAGCTCAGTTGTTTTCTTGTAGATGTTTCATGGCCCAGTTAGGGAACATCCTCAGGACTAGAAGAGAGTTGGGTTTGCAGAGTGGAAGACAAGGAGGAGGAAGAAGAGGAGGAGGAGGAGAAGGAGAAGGAGAAGAGGAGGACTGTGGGTCCTTGGTGCTCTCTGAACTTGACAGTTCTCTTGTAGACATTTCATGACCCAGCTTGGTATCCTCTTCAGCATTATATTGCCAGCGAATTCCATAGATAATAGCAGAACTTTCCTTGGGTAACTGATTTTTAGAGGTACCTTCTAGGATTTGGAGGCTGGTGCTTGGATGACCACGAGGGCCTCCAAAGCATAGCTTATCACATTTGGATGGAAGGGACGGACGGAAGGAACATGACCATCTCAGACACCCATCCTTAGACAATCCAACCCAGCATCTAAGATCATCTCGGCACTCCCCTTATTTTCATTCCAAACTTTGCACTAGAAATTTGGGTCGCTCCATATCAGGCATCGAAGGGCCTGGAAACAGTCCCGAGCTCTAGCTTGAGTGACAGCTCATCAGTTTTTGGTGAGCCTTGCGATTTATCGCTTCTGACCTTTATCCCAGCAGGAAAGACAGGCGTTGGCTCGCCTCCTCCTGGTTTCGATGGTGACCTTCAGGTGCAAATCAATCGGAAGATTAGGATGGAATAACCATGATATTCTAAACACAACATCCAATGGGAAATGGAGATTTATGGAAAAGGAACACTAGACTGGTTTTGAATGAAAAAAAATATTTTTTTTTCTCTCCGTCAGCATTTAGTCACCCTTCGGGATTGCCTGTGCAAACTTCACTCTCTGCTGCATTTGTTTTTAGAGTCTCTGGGTTTTTTTTCCCCCTATCCTCTGAAAGTTCAGCTTGCTTCAGATCTGTTGACATGTCTCTGATTACATAAGCCTCAGAGAAACGGGAGGGGGGGGGGCGCTTGCTGTTAACTCAGCATGGACCGAAGAGAAGAGATAGGATGAGAACATTTTTGACCAAGGTTGACTCTATCGTCTGTGTAATTCTGCCTGGGTCCTTCTGACCCAGCTAGGTAACATTATCAGTGCTAGAAGAGAATGGGGCAGGGATGGGCTGCTGGGGGTTCACAGGGGTTCGGGAGAACCTCTAGCTAAGATTCTGTGCAGTTCAGAGAACCCCCAAATCCCACTCTTGACTGGCCCTGCTCCACCTCTCCCAGGAGTCACCACGCAGCCCGTTTTGGATGCAGGTAAGTGGAGAGCACACACGGAGGCTCGGGGAGGGTGAAAATCAGGCCTACCGGAAGTTCGTGAAGGACGGAAATGGGCCCATTTCCACCTCCAGAGGACCTCCGGAATCTGGGGAGGCCATTTTCACTCTCCCAGAGGCTCAAAAAAAGCCTCTGGAGCCTGGGGAGGGCAAAAATGCCCTTTCCCCGCTGTGGTGCCGGAGGCTGACTGGGCCACGCCCGCAATGACCATACCCGGGCAGAGAATCCCTTGCTAAAATTTTTGAAACCCATTCCTGGAATGGGGTTTGTGGAAGAGGAGCAGGAGAGGAAGGGGACTATGGATTCCTTGGTGCTTTCTGCCTCTGCCTGCCTGCCTTCTGTATGGATGGTTTGAGCCTGGGAATGATTGGCTCAGCCAATCTCATAGTACACCTGGTGTACTCTGACAATAAAGGTTTGAATTTGAATTTGACACTGCAGCCAACATCTATAAATTCTTCCTCTAAAAATAATCCACCATTTAGAGATGTTTAACAGCTGAACCTCTACTCTAGGAGAGAAAAGGCTGAAGGTGGTAGGATAGATAGATAGATAGCTTTTATTGCGGTCAGAGACCAAATTAAATACATATAAAAAGGGGGGGGTAGATTTTACAATTGTAAAAAGATCATGCGACAATACACCATGTACTACCTCAAATACAATCTATACTATCAATACTAGTGATCCTCTGCCATAGGAATTACCGGTCTCTTCCCCCGTTTTTTTTCCGCCGTGACTGCAGCAAAAAATTTTGCCACCTTTGAAGTTATATTAGGGTCTGCATCCTGGAGTAGGAAATAAAGGCTGAACAGATCAGGTGATCCAGGGAATCTCTGGGAAATAGGGGAAATGAATCTTGATCTTATGTCTCGGTAGTGGGGACATACGAATGTAATGTGAAACAGAGATTCTGGGGATCGGCCATCACATGCACAATAGGAGGATTTTACTCCCCCCGAAAGCCTACTGTCGAGGTAGCAAACGTCTCATGCCCCAACCAGGTAACATCATCAGTGCGACAAGGCAGTGGGATTAGTGAAAAGGTGGAGGAGGAGGAGGAGGAGGACTGTGGGCTCTCTGAGCTAGGTTGTTTTCTTGCAGACATCTCATTACCCAACTAGGTAACATCATCAATGCTAAAGGGAGGGAGGTTTGCTCTCCCTGCTCCCTGCTCTACTTCCCTTGTAAATTCCCTCCCATTTCCCCCCTACAGAATTCCTTCAAGGCATTGTGGGAAATTCAATGAGCATCTTTCAACCTCTCCACCCCCCCCCTTCCAAGGCGACAAGGGCCTAGGCTATTTTTCTCTGCATCACCTTAAATACACACCTGTCCTGAGAAGTAAAAAAGGAGTTTGAAGCTCATCCCTGAACGAAATGAAATTTCAGCACGAAATAATAAAATTGGGTTTCTCTATTCCCGGGGCATTTATATATATATTTCAATTCTCCCTGAAAGGAATTAATTCTCCCGAAGTGAGCTAGCCCAGATGGGGTGCCTTTGTACAAAACCTGATAAGCTGTATTCTTGGCAGCAGGGGTGAAATATGCAAACTATTATTATTATTATTATTTTATTCAAATGTATATAAATGTGATGCATTGTCCTACTCTTTCAGCTCCGTTCTCCTGTTTCATTTTAAGCCACAGAATCCCTAAAGGATTTTATATCCTTCCGTATCATTTTTTTTTTTTTTACAGATCCGGCATAGTGCCGAATCAAAGTTCTCCGTATCATTTAAATTCTATAACAAGCCAAAAAAAAAGAGAATATTTCTCTTTTTGACTTCCTTTATCCAGGGGATCTCCCTAATTTCTAATAAGTCTGGTGTAATTTAATATAAGCAGAAATATCTTGTATCTGTTGCAATCGAGGCACAAGACGTTGAGCAAATAGATCTACCGGTAAGCTGTAAGACCCCTAGGACTGATTCGTGTATTAATTTTTTATTTTGTTTATTTATTTTTATTTTTTGTCAAGGATGCATGACAGATACAAGTGTAAACATAGTTACAAATGCATGAAAAGGATACGAATAAAAGGAAATATTAGGACAGGGAGGATAGGCACGCTAGTGCGCTTATGCACGCCCCTTACAGACCTCTTAGGAATGGGGTGAGGTCAACAGTAGACAGTCTCAGGTTAAAGTGTTGGAGGTTGGGGGAAGAAAGCACAGAGTCAGGTAGTGAGTTCCAGGCATTGACCACTCTGTTGCTGAAGTCGTATTTTCTGCAGTCGAGTTTGGATCAGTTTACCATGAATTTGTAACTGTTGTGACTCAGGCCCCAGTAGGTATTATCAGACGCAATCAGTTCGAAACAAACAGACTTTATTAGAAGAGCTGAGAATTAACTCATTCTCAGCATAGTCCAAATTAATTCAAAACAAATTCTTCATAACCCAATTCTTCAGCCTTATCACCAACCTTGGTCTAATTGGGCAACCTGCCAAAGGCTTTCCTTGGCAAAAGTTCAGAAGCAGAAGACGCCAACAAGAGATAAACGCAGCAAGACAAGAAACAAATCTATCAACGTTGTTTTCCGACAAAGAGCCCAAGAGCCGTTGCTGGTCTTTTAAGCCTTCTGGGAGAGGCCCATCATCTCTTGGCCTTACTCCCAAGTCGTCCTTTTTGCTTTAGCTGCTCTTGCCTTCTGGCAGCTCTTCTCATGCGTACACTCGGTATCGTGATCGCCAATTGTCCATGCACAAGACTGAACTTAGCAATGTCTGTGTCCCTCCAGAGTTTGCCCATCAAACCTCAGCGTTTGATGGGTTGGAACAGAGTTGGAACCTTGGTGGTCTTCTAATCTAACCCCCTTCCCAGCAAGAGGCCTTAAACCACTTCAAACAAATGGCTGTCCGATCTCTTCTTAAAAACCTCCAAGGATGGAGCACCCACAATTTCTGGAAGCAAGTCTTTCCACGGATAAATTGTTCTCGCTGTCAGGAAATTTCTCCTTAATTCTAGGTTGGTTCTCTCTTTGACAAGTTTCTATCCATTCCTTCTTCTCCTGCCCTTTGGAGAATAGGTTGACCCCTTCTTCTCTGTGACAGCCCCTCAAATATTGGAAACTATCAGGTTCTCGGTTCTCCGATTCAATTTATTTTTGCACAATGATCCCATCCGCTCCCTCGCCCAACCGGTCTTTCCACAAATATTCAGGTATCGAATGGGATCGGAGGAAGAGAGGGCTGCAGGATTTCATCAGCCAAAGGAGCTCCTGTCCAAGTTTATTGCCACAAGACAGGATGGCAGCAATAAACTGGGATTTCAGCAGAGAGCTCTCCACCCATCCAACATCCTTCTTCCTTCCTTCCTTCCTTCCTTCCTTTCTCTTTTTTTCCCGCTTCTGAATGAAGCAAGAGAGATTATTTTCCACTTTCGATCAGCTGGGGCAGATGCACTGATAAACATGTTTGCAAGTTCAAGGCAGTTTATAGCTGAGCAAGCCCTCAAAGATCATCGGAGTTTATTGGCAAAGATGATGAAAGTTTGTAATCAAGAGCAAACTCCAACATCTAACCCCGTTTTCAGAGAAAACCTCTCTAGCCGCCTCCCATTCTAGCTCAAGAAAAAAATAAAAAAAGAATACAGATTGAATTATAACAGTTCATTTAATGAACAGTTCAAAATTACAAGGATACTAACAAGCGATTTATAGCTGTTTTTCACACTTATGGCCATCGCAACAGCCCCACAGTCACATGATCAAAATTCAGGCACATGGCAACTGACTCGTATTTATGACGATTGCAGAATCCTGGGGTCATGTGTTTCCCCTTTAAAGCAGGGGTGAAATCCAGCAGGTTCTGACAGGTTCTAGAGAACCGGTAGCGGAAATTTTGAGTAGTTCGGAGAACCGGCAAATACCATCACTGGCTGGCCCCAGAGTGGGGAGGGAATGGGGATTTTGCAATATCCTTCCCTCTGGAGTGGGGAGGGAATGGAGATTTTGCAATATTCTTCCCCCAGGAGTGGAGAGGGAATGGAAATTTTGCATAGCTAGCTTTGTAGGTTGTCTGAGTGCTAGGTTTGGTTGAATCTTGCTGGGTGATGCAATGAAGGGCAATTCAATGGTTGCTGCCAGCTTTATCTTCAAAGACTTTGTCGTGTGGCTTATTAACTCCGGCCCGTCAGTGGGGGTGTGTGTGAGACAGGGACAGAACACCTCCCTCCATTATACCAAAGTTTGTTGTGGACAGCTTTTAGCCAACAAACCCTTAGGGAGATGCTGAGAATCGCAAGGAGCATGAAGGAGGTAAAACCTGCTTTTCACGAGAAGCTTTGCTCTCCCTCCAGGCCTCTAAAATCAGGGACAAGCTCTTCGGGATCTTATTCCAACTCTACTGCATTCCAAAACAAAGTTTTGGCCAAACCTTTGGCATTTGCAAGGGCTCCAGCAGGAAAAAACGCCTTTTTAGGAAATCTGCAGCTTAGAAGTCTATCGAAGGCATACAGCGCCCCCTGCCGGCCAGGCCATAGCTTTGCAGGCTCAGAGAAGTGCAGGATCACACATTCCACAGGTAACAAGGAAGCCACCGGACACAGGTGGAACAGGTGGAAGACCTGTTGCCACGGACACCCTGAAAATACCGGATCTCTCCCCCAAAACAGCCGTTTCCTTTTCTAAAGGCGTTTGTAAGATTTTACATAAAGCAAAAAGAGAGAGAGTGTGTGAGTTCCAAATAACATAGAATATAGAATCGGGTTGGAAGGGACCCTTGGAGGTCTTCTAGTCCAACCCCCTATGCAAGAAGGAGAATCTAAAAAGTACAAGGTAGAAAAGAAAGAACTGGGCTTTGAACGGTGTGCCTGGAGTATGTGGCTTGGCGGGCTCTAGAAAAAATGATGAATAAATAATAAGTGAATAATAAATAAATCTGGGCTTTCCAACCTCTCCCCCACCCATTTTGTACAGGTGGGTAGTCCTCGACCTACGACCACAATGGAGACCGGCACTTCGGTTGCTGAGCGCGACAGGGGTTCAGTGCAGTGGTGAACTGTAAAATTTGTTACTACCGGTTCTGTGGGCGTGGCTTGGTGGGGGGGAAGGTAATGTGACTGTGTGGGCGTGGCCAACTTTTTTTTCTTCCCTTTTTTAAAGCATTTTTTATAACCTATTCGGGCCTGAATTGGGTGTAAAATAATGCTTTTAAAAGGTTTTTAAAAAGGCTCTTATGATCCCAGCTGATTATCCCTGAACTAAAGCAGGAGCCTGGTATAGCTCGGCAGACTAAAAGCATTGTGATTAACACCAGCTGTCTGCAATTACTGTAAGTTCAAATCTCACCAGGCTCAAGGTTGACTCAGCTTTCCATCCTTTCTAAGGTAGGTGAAATGTGGCCCCAGTTTGTGGGGGCAATAAGCTGATCAAGCAGAGAGGACAACTCGGGAGGAGGGCCAAGAGATGATTGGCCCCTCCCATAAGGCTTAAAAGGCCAGCAACGGCTCTTGGGCTCTTTGCCGGAAAACAACGTTGAGAGAATTGTTTCTTGTTTCACTGTATTCATTTCTTGTGGGCATCTTCTGCTTCTGAACTTTTGCCAAGAAAAGCCTTTGGCAGTTTGCCTAATTATCCCAAGGTCGGTGATAAACTGAGCAATGGTGTTTTGAAGAATTTGCTTTCATTTAGTTTGGAGTACGCTGAGAATGAGTTAATTCCCAGCTGTTCTAATGAAGTCTGTTTTCGAACTGTTTGTATTTAATATTAATTACTTGGGCCTGGGTCCCAATACTGGCCTCAAAACATGTCTAAATAAGATGGCATAGAGCCGTGGTGGCCCACCCACGATTTCCAATACCGGTTCAGATGAACCGATCCGAACCGGCTGAATATCACCTTTGCTCTGGACCCAAATATCAGTTCCAATTTGATTCACCTTCCTTCTCCCAGGTGACACCCTAAATGAAATGCATTAAACTGGGCTTCTTTATTCCTCCTTTTGAATTTGATGAGGGGGGGGGATGTCTTTTCTTTCTCCTCTAAAACCAGATGTTACTTTCATACCCCAATAACTCTGAAACAGCTGAATGGGTTTTCTTCAAACTTTTTTTTAAAATTTGTTTGCACATTAACATAATGCAACTTTTTTTTTTCTTTGCATAAGCACCCCACCCACCCATCCCCCGAAATACACCTCTGGGCTGAAAACTGATCTGGAAAAGGGTCAGACGAAGGAGAGCGGAAGGAGGGAGGGAGGGAACTTTGCAAAAAATTATTAGCACCCTGTTGAAGGTAAAAAAAAAAATCAAATTAACACCCGATAGAAGGTGAGAAGTGAAAAAAGGAATGGCATCTCAGTGTGGAACACCTCTTCTCAAAGGTCCCTTTTGGATTTCCAGGTGTTTTGAAAATTGGTTGCAAGCAGTCAGCCCCAAATTTTCAGAACCACTAACCGGGTAAACCAAAAATTACAAAATGGGAGTTCAGCATCCTGATGGCCTCCTACTGCTAAGAGCAACAGGGCTGGAGGTTGTCGAGATGAGAACATAGAATAACAAAATTGGAAGGGATCTTGGAGGTCTTCTAGTCCAACCCCTGGCTCAACCAAGGAGACCTTGTACCATTTGAGATGACTGATTGTCCAGTTTCTTTTCAAAATCCACCAGTGATGGGAGCATCCATAACTTCTGGAGACAAGTTGTTCCACTGGCTAATTGTACTGTCAGGAAGTTTCTCCTTATTTCTAGCATGAATCTCTCTTTGATCAGCTTCCACCTAATACTCCTTGTCCTAGCCTCAGGTGCTTTAGAGAACAAAACAGAATGGGAGCTGGAAGAGACCTTGGAGGTCATCTAGTCCAACCCCAATCAAGCAGGAGACTCTATACCAGTGATGACTAACCTTTATGTGACTGCGTGCCAGGAGCAGGGGGGGTCATGCGCGCATGTGCCCACACCCATTCTTCCATGCGCCCTGCCCCCATGCATGCGTGCGTGACACACATCCACACAAACACCCTGCTCCTCACACGTAATGGCACGGTAGGCCCGTTTTTTGCTCTCCCCAGCCTCCAGAGCCTTTCTAGGAGTCTGGGGAGGGCAAAAATGGCCTTCCCCACTGCCCCGGAGGCCCTCCGGACGCCGAAATCGTCCCATTTGCCGTTCCTATTCCTAGAACTCCAAGAAAGGCTCTGGAGGCTGGGGAGAGCAGAAAATGGGCCTTCCGGTCCCACCAGAAGTTGGCAAACGGGCCATTTCTGGCCTCCAGAGGGCCTCCAGGGGAGGTGGGAAAGGCCGTTTTCGCCCTCCCCAGACTCCTAGAAAGGCTCTGGAGGGTGGAGAGAGAGAAAAACAGGCCTTCCCCGCCACTCCCCAAGGCCCTCCAGAGGTAGGGAACAACCTGTTTCCCTACTTCTGGTGGGCCCAAAAGGCCTGAAAATCAACTGGCCGACTCACACATGCGTGCCGGAGCTGAGCTCACATGTCCACCGATATGGCTACGCATGCCATTGGTTCGCCATCACGGCCTTATACTATCTCAGTCAAATGGCTGCCCAATCTCTTCTTAAAAGCTTCCAGTGATGGAGCACCAGAGGTGGTGTTCATCCGGTTCAGTCCGGTTTGCCCGAACTGGTAGCGGAAATCACAGGTGGCCCCACCCTCCCGCCCCAGCTCTATGCCACCTTATTTACGCATGTTTTTGTGGCTGGATGAATGTGCGGAAGACAAGGATGCCAGCAAAGCATGGACTGGGCATCTGCGCTCACATTTGCAAAGCAGTAGAGAAAGTAAGTGAATAGCCACCCCTGTGGAGTACCCACAACTTCTGGAGACAAGCCGTTCCATTGATTCATTGTTCACGCTGTCAGGAAATCTTTCCTTAGTTCTAGGTTGGATCTAGTTTGGTGGGAAGGCACCCAATGAATGCATCGCTTTGTTCTTCTTGGAAGCACAATTGGAACAAAATGCAAAATAATGATGACAACGGCATTATGGCCGTTGCCCTTCCCAAGTCCCCGGGAATTCGCTGCAGCGCCAGAGACCCCCTAACCTTCCCGCTTCTCCACCTTCCCCCCTCCGTTTCCCAATGCAAGAAAACAACCACAATAAAAAGCGCATCCAATTTGCAAGGCCTTCAAGGCTGCGGAAAATAAATGCCCAAAGTAGATTTGATTGAAAGGACCCAGCCGGTGCTGTTCCACCCCGGGGTCTGATGTTTGCCCGGCACATTTTGGAATAAAATGCATTCTGATCTTCCTTCGCTCAAAAAGCAGCAAGACTCAGCCGAAGGACCATAGGAAGGGATTAATAATTCAAAGCGGTGGTTGGCTTGCGGGGCATCGTAATGGCTTCCCTCCATCAGCGTCATTCTTATCCGAAGCGGGGTCAAAAAACAGCGCTGAGGGGTGGAAGCGAATGGGCTCTTTCCTGCGGTAAAGGAGATGCCACAAAGTTTTGACTGCTGGTTACAAACCAATATGTACATTGCTGTCTTCGCTTCTGCTCCTGCAGTTGTTGTTTTTTTAATTACTGTATTTTCCTGCGTATAAGACTACTTTCTGACACACAAAAATCTTCTCAAAAGTCGGGGGTCGTCTTATACGCCGGGTCTCATTCTCCTGTAACCAGGCAGACCAGCCCATAAGGCTCTGACGAGCCTTAAATGGCTCTGAGGAGGGTCGTCTTATACGCCCAGTCGTCTTATACGCTGGAAAATACGGGTATTTATTTGGTGGTCTTCTTCCCACCCACCGCCCGCAAATGTATCATCTGAGATGCTTCACGGTCTAAACCAGGGGTCTCCCAACCTGGCCGCTTTGAAGACTTGTGGACTTCAACTCCCAGAATCCCGCAGCCAGCATGTCTTACGAAGGGGCCAACTTGGGAGATCCCTGATCATGATTAGAGGACTGGAGGATAAAACATACGAAGAACGGTTGCAGGAATTGGGTATGTCTATAGCCGTTATGGCGATCCTATGGCGTGTGTGTCACAGGTGGCACATGGAGTCATATCTGCAGGCATGCGAGCCATTGCCCTACCTCTGCTCCAGTACGCATGCATTGGCTCGGGGTGGCTAAGACGCTGAGCTTGTCAATCGAAAGGTCGGCAGTTCGAATCCCTAGTGCCATCTAACAAGGTGAGCTCCTGTTACTTGTCCTGGCTTCTGCCAATCTAGCAGTTCAAAAGCACGTAGAAAAATAGAGACCATCTTTGGTAGGAAGGTAACAGCGTTCCATGCGACTTTGGCGTTAAGTCATGCCGGCCACATGACCACGGAGGCGTCTTCGGACAGCGCTGGCTCTTCGGCTTTGAAACAGAGAGGAGCAGCACCCCTAGAGTCGGGAACGACTAGCACATATGTGCGAGGGGAACCTTTACCTTTATCTGGAGTGAAAAATTATGGGTGACCACTAGATGGCAGAAGAGGCTTACAGAAAAATGTTTGCCTTTGTGCTGCCATCCTGTGGGCACCCCAAGTGGTGCAGGCCAATTTCTCACCTTCACCAATTCTAAGAGGCATGAATGCTTACTCTCAGAATTCCCCAGCCAGTGGGGGATTCTGGGAGTTGAAGTCCAGCCCTCTTAAAGTTGCTGAAGTTGAGAAATACCGCAGTAGTCCCAACACATCCCTGAATGGCTCCATCCTTGAAAAATCCTCTCAACTCTGCTTCCTTGCCTTCCAATGACTTTTACGTCTCATTTTTGCACTAGCTAAGGAACAGATTTCTTCCCAGATTGCATTTTAAACATGGAAATGGGACACCATAGCAATGCTTGAAACTTCAGTCCAAAGAAAGATGAGTCAATTCCGTTTTAAACACGGCAACATACTTCTTGTCATCTGAACAGAATCTATTTTTTAAAAAGTAATTTAGTAAATAAATCTGTTGGCACAGATGATATTTGCAGCTGGCACAGGGCTGGTAATATGTTGTCTTGTCGTTATGGTGCTAATAACTATTTCACAGCTGTTGTAAAAATATATATATATTTCGACTTTTTTGGCCTAGAAGAAATCACAAGATTTGTTCATGAAGATTACCTTCATTTTAACACATTTTAATGCAGTTTATTTCACCTAGTTAGAGTGGAACAGAAGGAAAACCTGTTTCTTTGCCTTTTTTCTATTATTCCCCCCTTCCTGTTTGGCTCTTATTGTAAAAATGTTCAGCATCCTTTACAATACTCATTTATAACCATTTATAATATTGTTATAACAATATTTTATTATAACAATTTCCTACCCCGATCTGTTTGCATAAAGCAGGCCAAGAAAGTAACCGTGGAAAGAAAATTGGCACCAAAAAATAGATATACAGCTTTCCAAATTCTAAACACACTTTAAAAAAAAAAGGTGCTAATATATTCTTGATGAGTGTAAGATTACAAAAATCCAAGCTGTAAAACTCAAGGAAGTGTTATTTTCAGATTCCAGACCTAGTTCATTCACACAAACAGAAAACTGGATTTTGAGACGTTGTGTTTTCTATTTTTCTTCCATGTAAAAATCCACTCCCACCCCACTCCAAGGGAAGGATATTGTAAAATCTCCATCCCCACCCCTCCAGGATACTGTAAAATCTCCAATCCCACCCCATTCCAGGATAAGGATACTGTAAAATCCCCTTTCCCTCCCTACTCCAGGGGAAGGATACTGTAAAATCCCCATTCCCTCCCCACTCCAAGGGAAGGATACTGTAAAATCCCCTTTCCCTCCCTACTCCAGGGGAAGGATATTGTAAAATCCCCATTCCCTCCCCACTCCAGGGGAAGGATACTGCAAAATCCCCATTCCCTCCCCACTCCAGGGGAAGGATACTGTAAAATCCCCATTCCCTCCCCACTCCAGGGGAAGGATACTGCAAAATGCCCATTTCCTTCCAATCAGCTGGGACTCAGGAGGCAGAGAATAGATGGGGGCTGGGCCAGTCAGCATTTTTACTACCGATTCTTGGAACTACTCAAAATTTCCGCTACCGGTTCTCCAGAACTGGTCAGAACCTGCTGAAAACCCACCTCTGATCCTTTCCCAGCTGGGAAAAGGTGGTGTTCTTTTGTTACATTGCCCCCTAAACTTTTTAACTTTTCTTCTTTTCAGCTTGAAAGCTCGTTGAAAGCAAGGACCTTCTTGGAGAAGTGACATCTAGCGATTTTGACGTGCAGACACAAGGGGGAGAGGTGTGGCACGGGAGTGGGGGAGAGAACATCATCCCTCTCCCCCGCCCAAATCAGTGTTTTTCAAAAGTTGGCCACTTTTCAGATGTTTGGACTTCAACTCCCAGAATTCTTACAGCCGCCAAGTTTCTACTCCACATTAAAAGGGGGCGTGTAAAGGGGGAGGGGGCCCACCAGGGCCAACCGCAAGGTCTCTCCGACGCCACGTGGCTTGCACGACTGTCTCTCACGCCCAGTGTGCATGCCCGGAGGAAGCCGCCCCCCCTCTTCCCACTCCAATTGTCAGGGGCCAGCTGACACTTTGCGCTCCCGTCCGCTCTGCGCGCTCTTTTGCAATTGCGCGCTGCTCCCTTGCGCGCTACCCTGTTGCCAACTCGGCCGGTTCGGGTTGTGTTTTGCCTGGCCCGGCCAAGGACGGATGAAAACAAGGCAACACAAACACACGCGCTCAATTTGGGTTAGCACGCTAAAGGCTGCATTCCCACGACCTGCCTCCGGGGATTTGCAGAGCAGAGTGTCTAAAACTCCGCCTAGAGACAGACTTTGGCAAGCCAGAACCGCGTGCACGCGAGTCAAGAGAATCGTGCGAACGCAGCCCTAAGCGGGGACTCCGAAAGGGCAGGCTTCCTTCCTCCTTGCCAGAGGGTTGCATAACGGCCTTTCCTCCTCTCCCAAGCGGCTGCCACGACCGGGCCCACCCCGGACTGACGTCGCCTCGCCTCCACCCATCTCCACATCCGTGCCAACCTCCCTTTGCGCCAGGCAGTTCAGTTTCTGTTCCCTCCAACCTGCTTTCTCTTCCCCCCCCCCCCACTCCCCCGAGGCCGCGGGCGGTCCAGAAGCACCCCGGAAAGGGCAGGAATCCCCCCACCCACCCACCCTCCAGGCCAGGCAGACCACAACCCCCATGGTCCTCAGCCCAGTAAATTCCAGTAACGCCCCCCCCAAAACCCTTGAAACACGTCCCGCCCCCCGAGAAAGCCAGCCACCCGTGCCCTCCGTGGAAAGGGACAACGCCCCCTCCTCGCCCCGGGACTCGAGTGGCCGCTTCCCTCCGGAGGGAGAGCAGCCAGCCCTGCCCGGCCCGATCGTGTTTGTTTTGCCCGGCCACGCGGTCGCCTCCCTTCCCCCCATCCACTGCACCCTCCTCCCGGGACACACACACACACATCCAAGACCCGCATACGCAAGACCCACCCCTTCCCCACCCTCCTCCCCAACCCGCACCCAGCCGGGACCACCCCTCTCCAAGCGCCAGCCCCCCTCCCCACGCGCGGGGAGGGGTCCGCGGAGGCGCCTGCCAGCTGGGCCGACCCCGCCTCTAGCCGACCCCCCCGTCGGCCCCCGCCCCCGGGCCGCCCCCTCCCCACCAACCCGTGCGCAACGAGGTCCCCCCCCATCCATCCACCCAGCCTAGCCAAGCAGGGCGCAGCGGCGGCGGCTGCAAACGGCAGCTGGGCGGCTCCCCCTACGGCCGCGGCTCCGCCCCGGAGGCCGGCGGGGGAGTCGGCTGGCTGGCTGGCTGGCTCGCACGCTGGCTGGCGGGGAACATCATGGCTGAAGTCAGCGAGGACGGGCGCGGCGGCGGCGGCGGGGCCGGAGCCTTGGTGGCGCTGCGCTCGGCGCCCTGCAGCCCCGCCGCGCCCCAGCCGTTGCCTCCGCCGTTGCTGCTGCCGCTCGTCCCCGCGGCTGCTGCTGCTTCGTCTTCTTCTTCCTCCGTCTCTTCCTCCTCCTCCGGCGGGGCGCCGCTGGCCCGGCTGCAGGGCCGCGACTTCGAGTTCCTGATGCGCCAGGCGGCGGTCAGCATCGGGCGCAACTCCTCGCAGGGCGCGGTGGACGTGCACATGGGCCACTCCAGCTTCATCTCCCGCCGCCACCTGGAGCTGGCCTTCCGCGCGCCCCACTTCTTCCTCCGCTGCCTCGGCAAGAACGGCGTCTTCGTCGATGGAGCCTTCCAGCGGAGGGGAGGGCCGCCCCTCCAGCTGCCCCCGCAGTAAGTGCCCCGCCGGGACCGGGTGGGAAGGAGGAGGAGGAGGAAGAAGAAGAGGAGCGGCTGGTGGGGAGGATGGCGATGGGGATGGTGGCGCCCGCCGCGGGCCCGGTTGGAGATGCAGCTAGGAGCGCAGAGTGGGTGGGGGGGAACAGGAGGAGGAGGAGGCGCGCCGGGTGGGCGGTTCCAAGGGGAGGGAGAGGAAGCCCCGTTTGGGGGGGGGGGAGGGAGAGGGGCCGACACGTGTCGGGGCAGGAGCCGGAGGGTTTGTTGACAAGAGCTCTTTTGCGCGCACGGGAGAGTCGTGGTCTCGGAGTGGAGTGGGGTGCAGAACGAGTGGAGCCCCAAAACGCGCGTCGGCGGCCCGGCAAAAGCTTGGCAGGGGGTGGGAGGTAGGGTGCAGGGAGTTAAGGTCGTGGGAAGGGGGGCATTTTCAAAACAAGCTGGAGAGGAGGAGGAGGAGGAGAAGGAGAACCCACCACCCAGGAAAAGTCTGGGGATGGAGTTCCTTTTGGGGAGAGGGGAAGCCTCTGGAAAAGGGGGTGCCCCTCTCAAGGAAGGAGACCACAGTTGACTTTGCGGGGTGTCTAGCCAGGAAAGAAGGCCTACTTTGAAGAGAGGGGCGGGGATGGCAGTGTTTTGAGTTTTTTTCTGAAAGTTATTCTTCACCCAAAGCTTAAGGGAGCTGCCTGCACCCCAAAAGTGGGGGCTAATGCAAACACTTGACCCGTGGAATGGCCTGGTGGATAAGTTCACCCAACCGGCTCCATTCAGTGGCAGGTTGTCAGACGGGACCTGCTCTGGCCTTTTCAGGGAAGTGGGTGGACCCCCAAAATGGGGGTCTCTTTTAAAAAGGCTTGGGCAGGGGAAGGCTTTGATAGAGATTACTTAACCACAGATTATCTGGAAGGCATTTAAATGATAGGGTTAGGGTTAGGGTTAGAAAAAGGGAAGAAATTAGAGGGGAGATCTTTTTGAGAAGTGGGGGAGCTTTCTCCCTCCGAACTCTCCCCCATGGCTGGGAACCCTTCCTTTTCCTGGGCCATTCCTCCTACCAGTCATTGTTTAATTAATTATCTGGATAATTAAGAGAAGGCCAAACTGCTGAGCAGAAAGCTCTACATTTTCTTCTTCCCGTACCCCATCATCTTAGGTCTATTTAGAAAGAAAGAAGAAGGTGTGGAGTCCAGACAAACCACCCCCCCCCCAGGTGGAAACCCTGCTTTGGGGTCCTTAAATGAGGGCACAGGTCCCTCTTGACCGTCTGAATTAAGCAGTGTGGAAATTGCACAGATGGGGGGGGTGGGGGTGATGGGTGATCCTGGAAACAGGGCAGGGAGCTAAGCAGCTTAATGAATAAACAGCCGGCCCAGCCAAAAAGCAAACAAATCCACAATTCGGCTTTGTGAGAGGTGTGAAGGCAACCAGTGGTGTTTCCAGAATGGAGTGGTTGGGAGGCTGGGTGGAAGTGGCGGGGGGGGGGGGGGCGGGAATCCCTGATAGCTGAATTTAACCCGGCTCTACATTGCTCCTTAGGGCCACAAGAATGTGTGAATTCTGAGTGCAATTAGAGTCCGATTAAACTCAGATACAATACAGAATCCCAGTGTCTGGCTTCTTTTTCTCTCCTCTGTTGTTTCGCCATCCCAGGCCCTCCCTGGTTGTGGAAAAAAACAAAACAAAACAACGCAAAACGTGTGGTGTTTTGCTTATTCTGGACCTCACTCCGTATAAGTTTTCTTGGCAAAATGGTCCGAAATGATTCGCCTGTGTTTTCCGGAGTTTTAATGTAGTGCCTTCGCTGCTATGATACTCCAGGGAGATTCGGAAAAAGGACAAGAAAACACCACCGCACATGTTAGGAGAACTCTTTGTTGATATTTAGATCGTATCACGCAAAACTTTCCTTTTGAAGCAATCTTGGATATTTTTGCTGCTGTTCATGTTTGTAAGATTGTTTGGAAAAAGTGCTTCACACTAAACCGAATTTATTTTCTAGACAAGGAGTGTCCAACCTTGGCAACTTTAAAGACTGGTAGACTACAACTCCCAGAATTGCTGGCTGGGGAATTCTGGGAGTTGAAGTCCACAAGTCTTTTTTTTCCCCCATTTTTTTTTATTTTACAAAACATAAAATACATCTTTTTAGAGCAGGTGCTTGTTCCGTCATATAATAAGTACAATTATTAAGATTCCCACAATCAATTTTGTTCCCATTTTTATCCGATTACATCTTTTTTAAAAAAAGAAAAAAGATAGAAAGAAAAATCTTATTCTAAACATTTATCATTCAATTATTTTGCCCAACATTCTAGACTATAAACACCATTCTAAATATCATTTTAACAATCAATATTTCATATACATTTCTCAATTGAAGACCCATTATACCAAATCTATATTTCACTTCTTCTTGATCACAACTATTATCCAAATCTTATCAAAATTTTATTTCCCTTTTCTCTTAGAATTTTTACGAATTCAATCAACATTTCGCTCTGTAGTTTATTACTTCCAAAATATTTTATTTTGATTTAGTTACTACTCCATAGTTATTCTCTTATACTATTAAAATTATTTTGGCTAATTCATAGTTTATATAACTCCAATCTGATTATTTAACTGGTTCACAGTTATATTATTATTCTCCTGTAAAGTTTCTTCCACTTCCTCCTAATTTTATTTTTTAGCTGGTTCATATCTTGATCTGCTGCTTTCCAACAAGGCTTACTTCCACTCCTGACCTTGAATTATTTTGGCTGGTTCACAGTATGATTTTAACTACACACCAACTTTATCTCCATGTTGGCTGATTGGGGAATTCTGGGAGTTGAAGTCCACAAGTCTTAAAATTGCCCCGATCGCACCTCTCTTGACTTAAAAGCACGTTTGAAGGCCAGAGGGATGAGACAATATTTCTTTTCTAGCAAGAGGTCTCCAACCCTGGCAACTTTAAGCCCTGTGGACTTCAACACCCAGAATTCCCCAATCAGCCAACATGGCTGGCTGGGGAATTTTGGGAGTTGAAGTCCACAGGTGTTAAAGTTCCCAAGGTTGGACATCCCTCTATTCTTAGCAGAAGGTAACTTTGTTTTGGGGATGAGCAGTTTTAGTCTGCTAAATCTGAATCTCAGCCAAAAAAAAAGCATTGGGGTAGCACAACCGGAATTTCAAAAAGATTTAGTGTGGGTGGTCCCGAGAGCTAATTATGACCGTGTAATAGGGGAACTAATAAATGAAGGAATGTTTTAAGGAGGGGAAGACGATTGTAAGAACGAGATGCCTCAACTTTTGCAGTCGAGGAATTCCAAGCAAGCGAGGAAAAAGAATATTTTCAATTTTAAAGGGGGGGGGGGAAATAGAATGCCAATAAAGGAGAATGTTTGTATCTCAGGGTCCTTGGTACACTCTGAGTTTCCTTGTTTTCTTGCCGATGTTTCATTACCCCTAACAGAATGCTTTTAGCATGAATGTTGATGTTCCTTCTAAAGGAAATAGAAAGCCATCAAAAACAATGTGTAAAGTTGGAGTTGTTATTCTGGAAAGTTTGGGCCTGAAAATGGAATCCTTCGGACAATAAAAGAAGAGGCCCCTTAGTTAGGGCAGAAAATGGATCTCAAACATTTGGCTCTGCTCTTCCATCATCTCATGGGCTGGCCGGGGAATTCTGGGAGTTGAAATCCAAGCTGCCAAAGTTGAGAAACTCTGGCGTAGAGATAAATGCAAACAAAAATAAAATACAATAAAATAAAGCCAGTCCTTGTCCTTAGGCTACGGAAATGGGGTAAAAAGGATTTTTTTAAAAAAAAACACAAAGAGCATTCCTGAAAGTGACAGGCGATGAGGGATGACGAAGATGAGGGTGATGAAGACAGAGGTGAAATCCTAAGTCTCCCTATTCTTTCCTGGGAATTTATTTTTTATTTATTTATTTATTTTTGCCTGTTGCATGAACCTAACTCGGTGCCGTTTGGGCAATAAATGAAGCTGCCTGAATGGGAACAAGGAGTTGTGTGAACACACATTTTCTGCCTGGTAAATTAAAACAACAATAGGGGTGAGAAAGGGAAGGGGTTTTTGATGACAAAAGCCATCAAGTGTCCTCAGGGTGGGGAATAATTGTGTAAAAAAGTGGCCCAGGTGTGTAAGAAGGAGTTTTATTTATTCTGAGTTTATTTTCCGATTGAAAAAGGGACTTGGGTAGGAGATCGTGTACAATGATGAAGAGAACCAGTTCTGCCTCTGTGGTCCAAACAGCAGCATCTTTGAGAATAGAGTAGGGTAGAGGAGAGGAGAGGAGAGGAGAGGAGAGGAGAACAGAACAGAACAGAACAGAACAGAACAGAACAGAACAGAACAGAACAGAACAGAACAATAGAACAGAACAGAAGAATAGAATAGAATAGAATAGAATAGAATAGAATAGAATAGAATAGAATAGAATAGAATAGAATAGAATAGAATAGAATAATAGAATAGAACAGAACAGAACAGAACAGAACAGAACAGAACAGAATTTTTTATTGGCCAAGTTTGATTGGACACATAAGGAATTTGTATGGTAATTAAATACTATTTTTTTTAGCAGAGTGTTTTCTGCTAGAATAATCTATGTTTGGAAATTCCTTGAGGGATTTTTGGTTTTGTAGGAATGGAAAAAAGAATTTCCCAGCCTGATAAGGAGCAAACAGCTGGATCCCATAAATACACTTTGGATAGATAAAAATGAAATTGAAAAAAACAAAATTTCTTGACCGATTCAGGGGGAATCAACCGTGTGATGGATGCAGTATTGCTTCTTAAGGTATTAACAGAGATAAACCCGCCTGTTCACATGAGGGGCTGCAGAAAAATGAGCCTTGCTTGGCTTGGTCATTGTCAAACCATGGTTTATGGCTCGGCATAGATGAGTACACTATTCGGGGGGGGGGGGTGAGTTGACGGACTAAGGATTAAGCAAACTGTGGTTTGGTGAAATGTGGTCAGCCCAGCCTGTTGACTTTCTTGTGGGCATCATTAAGAGTTCCTGCTAGTAGTAGCCGCCATGTTGTGTGTCATGGCAGCTCAGTGTGATTTCAAACTCGGTTTCAGGGAAACGAGGTTGTGTGCATGTCTTGTTTGTGTCTGTGTCACAGACATGTGTGCTTTGGAAACTGAGAAAGGAAGCAGTAATCCCCAAGAGTTTGCTCACCTTTCTCCCTCCTAAGATAATTTTCCAAGGGAGATGATTGCTATTTTTGCAAAGTTGCAATGAAACAGGAGGTTGGGCCGGCTGCGTCTTCCCAATAACGTGTCCAATTTTTGCCTTACCTGGAATTGTTGGAGTTTCTGACCAGCAGACGCCCATTGGCTGTAAGAGAAATTCATTTCTCCTTGGTTTTTTTGCATCATTTATGCCAATTGAATTTATTGTTACGTAGCCCAGAGGCACTTCAGTCTGATAGGCAGTATAAAAATCTGCTAAATAAAATGAAAACAAACATGGAAAGAATATTTCCAAACATGGGCCAGACACCAGTGTGGTGGGCAGATGGAGAAATGGAGATGGAGAAATTTGCCAAATAAATAACAAAAATAAGCACGGAAAGAACAGGGAGAAAAGGTGGCAGATACACCCAAATATGATGGGCAATATGAAAATTTGCTAAATAAATAAATTAAAAACATGGAGAGAGTGGGCAGAAGATAATCTAGACACAACTGTAGTGAGCAGTGTAGAAATTTGATAAATAGATAGAATAAAGTAGAATAGAATATTCTTTATTGGCCAGCTGTGATTGGACACACATGGAATTTATCTCCCAGTGTACATAAAAGCAACAAAGTAATAAATAAAACAAAACAGACTTGTAAAAAAAAAACGGTTAAAAAAAAGGAAAGAAACATTGAAAAAATGGGCACTGAAGTGTGATAGGCGGCATAGAAATATTTTAAATACATAAAATAAAAAATGTGGAAAGAATAGGCAGAAGATGTGTTAAATGCACACGGGTATAGTGGGCAGTGTAGAAATTTGGTAAATAAATAGAATAAAATAGAATAGAATATTCTTTATTGGCCAGCTGTGATTGGACACAAAAGGAATTTATCTCTGGTGCCAAAACTCCCAGGGCACATATAAGCAACAAAGTAATAAAACGAAACACACTTGTACAAAAAAATACATTTATGGTAAAAAAAAATAAAAATAAAACATGGAAAGAATAGGCACTGAATAGGCGGTATAGAAATTTGTTAAATGCATAACATAAAAATAAATGTGGAAAGAATAGGCAGATGAGTTTGATGCACACAAGTACGGTGGGCAGTGTAGAAATTTGGTAAATAGATAAAAGAGAATAAAAGAGAATATTTTTATTGGCCAGGTGTGATTGGACACACAAGGAATTTGTCACCGGTACAGAAGCTCTCAGGGCACATACAAGCAACAAAGTAATAAATAAACCAAAACACACTTGTAAAAAAAAAAATACATTTATATTTTTTTAAAAAACAAATAAACATGAAAAGAATAGGTCAAAACAAATGGTATCTTTTCAGACTTGAAACCTACACAGTCTGGCTGGCTTTTTGTCACCAGCTTTCAAATGAATCTTTGCTCTGTTATGCTTTTATTTTTTTAAATAAACGAAAGTTATATAACTGCAAGCTGTTTTCTTGTGTTTAGGTATTTGGTGACTCGCCTCCGGTTCCTGGCTTCTTTTTCCTCCAAGGCAAATCTGAACTTGGAAATGTTTTTGTTGGGGGGGGGGGAAGGGGGGGGAATCTGGGACTCCTTATCAGGGCAATTAATTTCTCCTTGTAAAACATGGCTGACTTTTTTCTTCTTTTCCCTTCCTACTTTGCAAGAACCCATGGCGTCCGTGCCCCCTCAATTAACTTCCTCTCTCTCTCTCTCTCTCTCTCTCTCTCTCTCTCTCTCTGCTAAAGTTGCAACGGTTGCCAATTTAAGAGGCTGGGAAAGCCAACGTCTTTGCATGATTGATTGATTTTTAAAAGTGCCCGAGCAACAACATTCCCCTTCCAAACACTTGTAACTGTGTTTTCCACACCTGGGTAAATTAGATTGGATTTTTAAAAAGTGGTATTTTTTCCCCTACCCTTTGGGTAAGGGACGCAAGAAACCCATCATCCATCACAAAAGGGACACAAAAAGTTGTAAAGGGCTTTTTGATAAGTTTCCATAATGAAGGGGAAAAGTTTGGGAAGCCCTGCCTTTCATTTTATTTTAATTTGCCAAGAAAGTTTAAAAAGCAATGCCTTTTGTTTTAATTTGCCAAGGAAGTCTAAAAAGCAATGCCTTTCATTTTAATTGCCAAAGAAAATTTTTAAAAAGCAATGCCTTATCAATTTTAAGTTGCAAAGAACTTTTTTAAAAGCAATGCCTTTTATCTTATTTTAAGTCGCGAAGACATTTTTTAAAAAGCAACGCCTTTTATTTTAACTCGCAGAGACATTTTTTTAAAAAGCAACGCCTTTTATTTTAAGTCGCAAAGAAATTTTTGAAAAGCAATGTTAAGCTTTTATTTGGTTTCCTGATTTCTCGGCTGCGGATAATTCTGCCGAAGAGAGGGAGGGGGCAAATTGGCTTTCTCGTCTAGTGTTTATGATCAGGGTAAATAAACCCCAGACTCCTCCCTTTCCAGTTTTGTAAAACCGATGATGCAATATTTCCTACTCCCCCCCCCTCTTGCTTGCTTGCTTGCATTTTTTTCCCCCTCCCCTTAAATGGAATTTGCCCTGTGTTTTCTCGCAGGTAAACAGTTCCAGTTTTCCTTGCGTTCAGTGCTTACTGCTCGCAGCCAGGCCTCAAAACTTCTGGCACGTTTTTCCTTTCAAGGTTAAAACTAGAAACTTGTTTAGATCTGGACGAGCATATGGATATCATTACTTCTGGGTGTTTTTTATTTATTTATTTATTTTGTTGCTTGCAAAACCCTTCCTATATATGTTTCTGGTCCACAAATTTCCCAGGGAGGGGAAAAACCCTGCAGGAAAGGAAATTCCACATGCATGTTAATAGTAGCTCCGTGGTATATTTCCCTGCATGTGGCTGTGTTTAAAATGCCGTTCCGCAGAAGTTTTTTAACACGGGTTTTTTGGCAGGACAGAAAGAGAGAAGCAGCTGAAATATTTGTCCGTTTTGTGTTAGCATTCCCACCTTCGGGGAAGGAATGTCGAGGGGAGCTTTATAAATAGAAATCCTATTTTCTGTGTTTGGGCTACAGGATTGAAGAATTGAAAACAAGGTTCCCTTCTCAAGGGTAAAATATATACTATTATACTGGTAGTCCTCGATTTACGGCCACCATTGAGCCCAAACTTTCTGTTGTTAAGTGAGACATTGGTTAAGGGAGAGTTTTGCCCCATTTTACGACATTCCTAGCTGCAGTTGTTAAGTCGATCCCCCCGCCGTTGATAAAAGTCAGTAACTCGGCTCTTAAGGGAATCTGGCTTCTCCATTGACTTTGCCTGTCGAAAGGTTGCCAAAGGATATCACAAAACACCGGGATACTGCAACCGTCATGAGTACATGCCAGTTGCCAAGCCTTTGAATTTTGATCACATGGTCACGGTGCAAAAGTCACATGGTCATGGTGCAAAAGTTTGCAACTCTGAAAAACGGTCGTAAGTCATTTTTGTCAGTGACATTGTGACGGTGAACGGTAAGTAAATGACCTGTTGTTAAGTCGAGGTATATTTACTAGGGCCTAAGTTAGGGGTTTGCAGTAGATCTTGGCTTGTTAGAGGAACCCTCCAGCCACGAGTTCGATTGTAACTGTGGCTTAGAGAAGCTTGCAGGCAAAGCTAAATACTGTTAAGAGTGATTGCGCAGGACGAATTCATGACCAGCTTGTGATCAATAAATCAGGTTGGTGATTATGCTGTTGGACTCAGAGCAAGAAAACTCTCAGAAGTTTTTTTTTTTATTATGATGTTTTGTGGCCAATCGCTTGCTCTTGGCCTGGCCTACCTCACAGGGTGGTTGGGGAAAAAACTGAAGGAGAAAATACACTTTGTCTCTGTTAACTCCTGGAGGAACTCAGATTTAAATCAATGAACTCTCTCTTCCATTTGTGCAAGCATTTTTTTTTTTAACAAATAAACACTTTTGGAAAAATGAATGGAGGTAGTCCTTGACTTACAACCATTCACTAAAGGACCGTTCAGACTTACAACCGGTCTTTGCACTTACAACCGTCACAGCATGCCCCACGGTCACGTGTTCCATGTGCTTACAGGGGTTGCCGCGTGCTTGGGTCATGTGATTGCCGTTTTCCGATCTCCCTGGCTAGCTACCAAATTCCGTGGAGGAAACCAGATTCGTTTAACGACCCCCTGATTCACTTAACAACCGCCGCGGTTGGCTTAACCACGCGGCAGGAAGGCCACAAAATCGGGCACGTCTGGCTGAACCGAACAGCCTTGCTTAGCAAGGGAAATTCTCCCCATTTGAAGTCGAGGGACTACCTGCATTTGAAAATATTTAAAAGTCCCTGTGCTATTATTGAAGAAATCTCAGCCAATTATCTCCACGCCTGCAGAGAGCGCATATCAAAGGCTAAACCAGCTCCAGAAATCTGCATCTAAGGAGATGTTTAATCATCCTGCTGCGAGTTTAATTATTAGCTCGGATTTTCCAGATTTTTTTTTTCTTCATTTACTTATTTAGGAAATGCACTTTAAGTCTTCTTTTTTTTCCTCTCTCTCTCTCTCTCTCTCCCTTTCTCTGATGGAGTCCGCGGAGAAAAAAAAGAAATCTCTGGCGTTTAAGGAGTTGTGGTGTTTCTATATTCTCCCCTTCGGCTGTGTGTGTCAGAAAATATATAAACGCCCTGCCGAGCTTCCTATTTCACAGCAGCGACATAAATCTCGGTCGGTAGGATTCAGGTTTCACAGCTGTGTTGTCGTTCGGTGTGTGTGTGTGTGTGTGTGTGTGTGGTTCGGTACACTTTTGCAAAATGAGCAAAGCGAACAAAAAAAAATAATAATAACAAAATACGAAATTGCCCCAAGGAAAGGCTCCTGTTAGTGAAAGCAACTTTTATGGTGTGAGTGGTTTCCTCGAGAACAGGAAGAAGAGGCAAGCGATGGTGTCTCGAACCCTCTTCATTAATCTGAGATTCTCGTCCCTGGAGGCCTTGTTCAGACATGGAAACGGGCTTGTTTCCGTGGTGGAGTGAGCCAGGCTGAGACTCCTCCGCAGGTTGTTCATTTCGCACAACGGCCAAGCTGCCGTTAACGTTCACCCCGAAGTTGATATTCGTTTTCTCGCTGTGAGATTTGACCGCCGAAGTCTGAAAGCGAGTTGTCTTGAGATGGAGGCCGCAGACCGTCGCAGCAAACTCAGATCAAGCCGGATGATTTCTTGCTTCCAGAGTTAACAAAACACTCACCCCAGAGATGGGTTTCAGCAGGTTCTGACCAATTCTGGAGAACCGGTAGCGGAAATTTTGAGTAGTTTGGAGAACCGGTAGTAAAAATTCTGACTGGCCTCGTCCTCATCTATTCTCTGTCTCCCAAGTCCCAGCTGATCGGGAGGAAATGGAGATTTTGCAGTATCCTTCCCTTGGAGTAGAGAGGGAATGGAGATTTTACAGTATCCTTCCCCTGCCATGCCCACCAAGCCACACCCACAACACCACACAGTAAAAAAATTCAAAACCCACCACTGTTTTGCACTCTGGGTTCCCCAGACCCACTGGCCAACTCATGTGTTTGGGGCCTTCCGGAAAACTGTCAAAGTGGGGGACAGTCTAATTTCTGAAGTGATGATGATCCAAAGGGAGGGAGCCACCACGGAGAAGGCCCCCCCCCTTTCTGGGTCCCATCAGATGTATCTCCTTAAGGGGCGGGTCCCACGACATTCCTCCCTTCCCACTCTAGTGGATCGGGTGGATATGACCAGCAAGAGACGGTCCCTCCGATAACCAGACGGTCCCAATTTCCATGCTCCTTTCCAATCAGTGTTACCAGAAGTTCACCAAAATTGAGGCTGCAGCTCGGCTCAATGTGATACGAGCTCCTTTGATGCCTGGCTTGGAGAGAGGACCGTCTCAAGGTAGAGACACTCAAAGCAAGCAGATAAACCATCTAATGGGGTCTTGTAGCTTTCAATTCTGTGCTGTTTCTATGCTTCATCTGAGTTGAGGAAATTGCACTAAATGAAACCGAAAGTCTTTCACAAAAAAAATAGCAGGTATGACATGCAAGCCTTCTACACAATAAGTTAAGATTAAGATCCAAAATCTGATAACCTTGGGTTTTTAAACCACAAATAAAGCATGACTTCCTGATTGCACATATGCCTGATACCATGACTTCCAAAATCCCATAGCTAGATTCACACAGAAAGAAGCCATTGTTACCCAGTGTTTTAACTTGATCTTTAATCTTTGACTTGATTTTTAAGCTTTGGCATCTCGCAGTTCTCTTGCCAACCTCGTCTTGAGCAGGTCTACTCAAAGGAAGCACCAAACTACAGTGGTGGGGTTTAAAAATCCCACTAAATAGTGATGTGGTCCGTTGTTTGGTTTAGTGTGTCGTGCTTTCGTCAACAAACCATAGTTAGAATAACAGTTGGAAGGGACCTCGGAGGTCTTCTAGTCCAACCCCCTGCTTAGGCAGGAAACCCTACACCACTTCAGACAAATGGTTGTCCAACCTCTTCTTAAAAACTTCCAGTGTTGGAGCATTCACAACTTCTGGAGGCAAGTTGTTCCACTGATGAATTGTTCTCACTGTCAGGAAATTTCTCCTAAGTTGCTTCTCTCCTTGATTAGTTTCCACCCATTGCTTCTTGTCCTGCCCTCAGGGGCTTTGGAGAATAGCTTGACTCCCTCTTCTTTGGGGCAGCCCCTGAGATATTGGAAGACTGCTGTCATGTCTCCCCTGATCCTTCTTTTCATCAGACTAGACATACCCAGTTCCTGCAACCGTTCTTCCTATGTTTTAGCCTCCAGTCCCCTGATTATCTTTGTTGATCTTCTCTGCACTCATTTTAGAGCAGTGATGGCTAACCTTTTTGCCATCACGTGCCAGAAAGGGGGGGGGGCATGTGAGATTCACACACACACATGCCCACACTCATAATTCTATGCTCCCCACCCCACACATGTGCCCGTGACCCCCCCCCCCCACCCATCCCCCCCCCCGCTCTTGGCACGTGATGGCCCGTTTTTCTTTCTCACCTGGCTCCAGATCTTTATGTACCTGGGGAGGGTGAAAACAGCCTTCTCCCCCGCCCCTCGGAGGCCCAAAACAGCCCATTTCCCAACTTCCAGTTGGACAGGAAGTTATGTTTTTTGCTGTCCCCAGCCTCCAGAGACTTCCGGAGCTAAGCTGGCATGCCAGGCAACATGGCTCCCTGTGCCACCTGTGGCACCTGTGCCATAGGTTCACCATCCTGGTTCTAGAGTCATAGAGGTGTATTCTTCAACATAAAAGGGCAGTTAGAGACAGATACAGATCAACAGAGTTGGAAGGGATCTTGTAGGTCATCTTCGAAACTCCCCCAACCAATCAGGGAACCCTACATCATTTCTGACAGATGGCAGTTTAGTCTCTCCTTGAAAGCTTCCAGTGATGGAGCTCCCACAACTTCCGAAGGCAACTTCTGATCCATCGGTTGATGGTTCTCACTGTCAGAAAATTCCTCCTTATTTCCAGGTTGAATCTCTCCTTGTTCTGTTTCCGTCATGGGGGTTGGGCTAGAGGTCCTCTGAGGTCCCTTCAAAACTCCGTCATTCTATTCTATTTTTTTTTCTCCTCGTACTAAAAACAGCTCAGTTTCTTTTCTGATAATATCTCACCGCCCTTCGGAGTTAAATCCTTGATATTCCGTCCCTTCGGCTTCGAAACGAAGTTCCCGGAACCAGATTAAGGATTACTTTAGCTAAGCCAATTACCTTAGTCATGAACGAGGAAGATGGCACGATAGGAATCTCCCTGATTCATTCGTGGAAGATAATCACACAAATTTTAATCATGCAAAGCAGCGTCTGCATCAAGGCAAGATGTCATCAAAACCGTGAAACAGATGTTGTGATGTAATATCACAAGCTCCCTTCCCCTTGCGGACAGACAGTCCTCGATTTACAACAGTTCATTTAGTGACTGTTCGAATTTACTGTTGTGGTCCGCCTGTGGAGCTGGCAGTGGAGTCAGATAGTGATGAGGCTGAGGAAGAACAGGGGCCAGTCCTGGAGGCTGGGGAAGGCCTGGATGAGGGCTCTGCGTCAGAGGCAGAGATGGGGCCAGGGCCATCGGGGAATGATGTGCAGACTCCGGAGCCTCCAGAGGCTGACTGTAGAGAGGAAGAGGAAGAGGAAGAGGAGGAGCCTGTTCCTAGTGCACCTATGAGAAGAGCTGCCAGAAGGCAAGAGCAGCTAAAGCAGCGAGGACGACTCGAGAGGAGGGCCAAGAGATGATTGGCCCCTTCCATAAGACTTAAAAGACCAGCAATGGCTCTTGGCCTCTTTGTCGGAAAACATCGTTGATAGTCTTGCTGCACTTATCTCTGGTCGGTGTCTCCTGCTTCTGAACTGTTGCCAAGAGAAGCCTTTGGCAGTTTGCCTAATTATACCAAGGTTGGTGATCAGACTGAAGAATTTGTGTTAGATACAGTTTGTTTCAATTTAGTTTGGACTATGCTGAGAATGAGTTAATCCTCAGCTTTTCTAATAAAGTCTTTGTTTTGGAACTCTTTGCATCGATTACTACCTACAACATATAGGTAAGTATAGCGCAGGGGTGAGCGGGAGGGCCCAGTTGACGGTCACAGCGAATCAGTTCGCTGTCAACTCACCATCGCCATTACCGGATCGCCCGAACCGAGGAGAACCGGTAGCAACCCACCACCGAGGTTATCGGTCTTGGTCCAGTGGACTTTTTCAGTTTGGAAGAATACGACTACAGATAGTACACAGATTACAGATAGATCTCGGTTTACAACCGTTTTGTATAGTGACCGTTTAAAATTACAACAGCACTAAAAAACGGGGGGGGGGGAGAACTTTTCCGCCCATCTTCCACCAATCTGGAAAACAAAAATTCTTAACAGCCTTTTGAAGAAGAGGAAGCTTCCTCTTCTTAAACCTTTGGAGGCTTCAATGGACCGATTTTCCGGACAGAAAGATCGCCCGAGGTGACAAAGGCGCCTTTTGCGGTTTGCAGTGTTTCAAATCTCTTCCTCCCCTTTCACCACGGGAAAAAAAAAACCCTCCCGTGTCCTGCTTTCTATAAACAGAGAGAGAGAGAGAGAGAGAGACGGTGTACCCAGAAAAAAAAGGCTCGCTTGATCTTTTTAAACGGAAATGTTTATTAAAGTTTGTTGAGCGTGACAAAAGGAGAGAGAGAGAGAGAGAGAGAGAGCGGATGCAAAAAGGCCTTCGATTTCGGCATCGGCTGTGCAATGACAAGCTTTTCTCTTTTTTTTTCAAAAAAAAAAAGATGAGGGGGGGGCTGGGGAGGGTTAAGGGCTTTGTAAGTGTGGATTCCTCGGTGGATCAAGAGAGCCTGGCAACCGGAGGAGGGATTTTTGGGCCCTGGTAACGGCCTTTAAGCCTCTCCCTTCTCCAGCCAATGGGAAGGGACGGGATAAGTGGAAATCCTGCAGGAATTTGGAGACGAAGGGATAGCAGCCTGGAAGAGACCGGACAACCCCTTAGTCTGAAGTGGTGTAGGGTTTCTTGCCTGAGAAGGGGGTTCGGCTAGAGGACCTCCAAGGTCCCTTCCAGCTCTGTTATTCTGTTCTATTGTTTCTCTTTTGCCCCGAACCAAATGGGGTGCCCATTGTCTGAAACGGTACGGGGCCATGATGGCGAACAGGTGGCACGCGGAGCCATTTCTGCGGGCACACGAGCCGCCACCCTAGGTCAGCTCCACCACGCATGCGCGTACGCCTCCCGCCAGCCAGCTGATTTTCAGGATCTCTGCCACGCACGTGAGAGACGCGCACGCATGCCCATGCCGCCCATCCCCTCCCCTCCCAGGAGTCTCCATGCGGCCCATTTTGCCAGGGAAGTACAGGGTCGTAAGTGCGAGAAAGGGTCCCAGGTCGCTTGTTTCAGTGCCATCGTAACTTCAAACGGTCACTAAGTGAACGTTGTAAATTGAGGATTACTGCACAGCTCTGATCTCCCTTACGTTGACTGGTGGAGTTCATTTTGGTCTAGAGGTAGTCCTCGATTTACGGCCGTTGCTTAGTGACTGCCTCAAAGCCACAACCTTTCAGTCCCTTTCGTATCATCCCTTCTTACTCCGGCAGGACTCCGTAGAAAAATATCTCAGATTTAAGGTGGACTCAAAATACTACACGGCGTGGAATAAAGGGTACGGTTGGATAAATCAAAAGAAAGGAAAGTAAATGTAAAATTAGGTAAGACAAGAAAATTAACAAACAGGCACCTTCAACAAGATCAAGGATGTGATAAAGTGACAAAGTCACTTTCTATATTTTGGGTTGTGTGTGTGTGTTTTCGTTTTTCTTCTTTTTTTTTCTTTTCTTTTTCTTTTTAGTTTTGTTTTCTTTTTCTATCTTTGGCTGTGAGTAAGTAGTGCTGTTCGGATTAATATAAATGTATTCTGTATATACTGTATTTTATCTTTTTAAATTTAATAAAGTTTGTTTTTAAAATGGCTTAACGCATTGTAAGCCGCCCTGAGTCTCTGGGAGAAGGGCGGCATATAAATCAATTTTTTAAAAAAAATTTAAAAAAATTTTAAAAAGAAAAGGAGGAGGAGGAGGAGAATTCCCCATGTCATTTTTCTCCTTTTCACACTCCAGAGGAGCAAAATGCAACCACCGTTTTTTTTTCCCCCTAGAACCCAGTTCATAAAGTAGCTTAATGGCAAAATCTCCCGGGAAGAGTCGTTGTGTTAGCATCTTTGCTGGATACACCAGACTGGTTTAATTGTTATGTAAATTACCCTTGCTACGCCATCAACTTTCTTCTTAATGGGCCATTCATCACTGCAAAGTTTTCTCTCTAGGAGCCAGCTGCTCTTCCTCACAAGCCTTCCACCACCACTAAAAAAAATGCCACATTTAAAATAGACAGACCCAGATAGAGAGATAGGGATAGCGAGATGGAGAGATATAGATTAGAGAGAGAGGAGAGAGAGGGGGAGAGATATGAGAAAGAGAGATACAGAGATACAGATATAAATTATATATAGAGAGAGAGAGGGAGAGAGAGATTAGATAGAGACTGAAGATGGATGGATGGATAGATATGGATAGATAGAACAGAGATGAGTGACAGAGCAATTAGAGATAGAGAGATGAGAGATAGATAGATAGATAGATGATAGATAGATAGATAGATAGATAGATAGATAGATAGATAGATAGATAGATAGATAGATAGATAGATAGATAGATAGATATTATATGTGTTTTTGTCCTTTGTTTTTGTCCTCAGTTTCTCTGTTATGGATGGATGGATGGATGGATGGAGATATATAGAGAGAGAGGTAAGAGAGAGAGAGAGACACTAGATAGATAGATAGATAGATAGATAGATAGATAGATAGATAGATAGATAGATAGATAGACAGACAGACAGACAGACAGACAGACAGACAGATATTATATTTGTTTTTGTCCTCAGTTTCTCTGTGTGTTATGGATGGATGGGTGAGTGGAGATACTAGAGAGATACAGAGGTACAGATATAAATTATATATAGATATATATATATATATATAGCGAGAGAGAGACTAGATAGACAGACAGGCAGACAGATAGATATTGTATGTGTTTTTGTCCTTAGTTTCTCTCTGTGTAATGGATGGATGGATGGATGGGGAGAGGGAGAGAGATACGAGAGAGAGAGAGAGAGATACAGACCCAGATTATATATAGATAGAGAGATTAGAGAGAGAAAGAGAGAGATACCCTATTTCCCTGATAATAAGCCCAATTGGGGTTTTGAGCACATACGATGAAATAAGCCTCTCCCTGAAAATATTTAAATGCAGAACTAGAAATCAGGTAAGACAGCAAGAGGAGCCCCACACACCCCAAAGTAATAAGACCTCCCTGAAAATAAGGCCAAGCGCTTATTTCGGGGTTCAAATGAATATAAGACATTTTTGGGAAAAACACGGTGGGTGGATGGGTGGATGGATGGAGTGAATGAGTGTTAGAAAAAAAATCTCACATTCACAAGCTTAGTCTGCTGGTCCAGGTTGCCAGGGGGAATCATGTAACTCCGGGACACTTCAAGCATCATAAATATGAGCCGGTTGCCAGGAATTTTGATCACGTGTCCGCGGGGATTCTGCAGCGGTCCTCAGTGTAAAAAAAACCCGGTCCTAAGTCACTTTTCTCCGTGCTGCTGTAAACTGATGAACATGACCCTGACTTACTGCAGCGGTCATAAATACGAGTCAGCGGCCAAGATCTGGATTTTGATCACATGACCACGGGGGATGCTGCAGGGGGTCCTAATAATTGTGAAAAAAACGTTTTCACTTTTTTTTTTTCAGTGCTGTTGAAATTTCGGTCACTAAATGAACTGTTGTAAGTCAGGGGCCACCGGTGTTGTGGCCCGTCAGCGGCCTGTGCAGATGGTAGCTGCTTCTGACAGCGAGGAGGCTGGTGTGGTGTTGCGCCAGCAGCCTGTGCAGCTGGCACTCGAGTCGGACAGTGAGGAGGCTGGAGAAGATGTGGTGCCAGAGGCGGGGATTCAGCCAGGGCCTTCAGAACCTCCAGAAGCTCCTTTAAGTGAAGAGGACGAAGAGGAGGAGCCTCTTCTCGATGCACGGGCGCGTAGAGCGGCCAAAAGGCAGGAGTGGCTCCTCAGGAGGAGGTCTCCTCGAGAGAAAGGCTTGGGGCTAATTGGCCACTCCCTTAGCCTATTTAAGGAGGAACACCGACTGAAGCAATTTGCAGGGAACAACTTCGTTCACTCTCCTTTGTGTCTGGATTCTCTGCAAATTGCTTCTGGGCTTTCTGCCAACCTTAGTAAGATTGTGATTACTTTATCTTTGCTTTCTTGTAGGCTGTTAAGAAAGTTTATTAACAGCCTTTGTTTTGAAAAAGACTGAGTTATTTTAGTAAATTTACTAGACTTTGTGTGTGCTGCGTTCTTTGGGGTCCGTAGCTGGGGCAGAATAACCGGCTAGCAAAGGAGCTGAAATTTAGCTAGGGGCTAAACGTCATTGAAAGAATCTAGAGAAGGGAATAAAATCACTGATGATTCATCCCATTCTCCCCTCTGTTTAACTCTGTTTATTATTAATCATTGTTCAAACAGCCGAGTGGAGATTTATTGACACAGGAAGGTTGAGAGGAGGGCACAGAAGGCAGCAGCCAAGCTCGACACGCCGTTCCCTTCTCAAAGGCTTGCCAAAATAGCAGGTTCAGGGAGTCCTCGACTTATGACCACAATGGAGCCCAAGGTTTCCGTTGCTAAGCGAGACAGTTTCTTGAGTAAGTTTGACCCGGTTTTGCTACTTTTCCTGCCGTGGTTGGGAAGTCGTTAAATTAGCAACATGGTCGTTAAGCGAATCCGGCGTCCCCGTTGACTTTGCTTGTCAGATGGTGGCACAAGAGGCATCACATGACCCTTGGACCCTGTCATCAATACAAGTCAGTATATTTGAATTTTGATCATGTGACGACGGGGAATGCTACAATGGCCTAAGTGCGGGGGGAGGCAAGGTCATAAGTCACTTTTTTCAGTGCCCTTGTAACGTCAAATGGCCACTAAGTGAATGGTTGTAAGTTGAGGACTGCCTTTATGGTCTTAGAAAAGTTTTTGCTGCTTCCTGAACTTGGCAGACATTTCATTACCCAAGTAGGTTACGTCATCAGGGCAAAGTGAGTTAGAAAACTCTGTGTGAAGACCTAGAAAACTCTTGTGTGGTTACTATTAAAAGAGAATGAGAAGGGAGGGAGGAGAAAATAGGTTTAATGGATGGAAGGAAGGAAAGAAATAGATTGAAAGGAAGAAAGGAAAGAAGGAAAGGAGAAAATAAGTTGAATGGGAGGGAGGGAAGGGAGGGAGGGAAGGGAGGAAGGAAGGAAAAAATAGGTTGAATGGATGGAAGGAAGGAAGGAAAGAAATAGGAAGGAAGGAAGGAAGGAAGGAAGGAAGGAAGGAAGGAAGGAAGGAAGGAAGGAAGGAAGGAAGGAGGAAAAAAGTTGAATGGGAGGGAGGGAAGGGAGGAGAAAATAGGTTGAATGGAAGGGAGGGAGAGAAGGGAGGAAGGAAGGAAGGAAGGAAGGAAGGAAGGAAGGAAGGAGAAAATAAGTTGAATGGGAGGGAGGTACGGAAGGAAGGAAAAATTAGGTTGAATAGAAAGGAAGGGAAGGAAGGAGAAAATAGGTTGAATGGAAGAGGGAGGGAAGGAAGGAAGGAAGGAAGGAAGGAAGGAAGGAAGGAAGGAAGGAAGGAAGGAAGGAAGGAAGGAAGGAAGGAAGGAAGGAAGGAGAAAATAGGTTGAATGGGAGGGAGGAAAGGAAGGAGAAAATAGGTTGAATGGAAGAGGGAGGGAGGGAGGGAAGGAAGGAAGGAAGGAAGGAAGGAAGGAAGGAAGGAAGGAAGGAAGGAAGGAAGGAAGGAGAAGATCCTTGATGCTCTCTGAGCTTCATGGTTTTCTTGTAGACGTTTAATCACCCGAAACAGGTAACACCATCAGTGCTAATAAGGAGTAATGTTTGCTCTCAGTTTATATCCTGAATGAAATATGATGCAAGCCGTATTTTGAAACCAGACACAACCACACAACTGTTTTTTTTTCCCCCTTCTGGTTTCCTTGAGTTGCCATTGATGGAAAGGACACCAACCTGTTGCCAAGTTGCAACGGACAGACAGCCGTCTTTGCAAAGCCTGTGATGAGCTTTGCTGAATCATCCGGTTGGAATGCAGATATTCCCACCTCCAGCGTCGTCATTGGATTGAAGCGTTCCTCTCTGTCGTTGGCTGCTGGGAACCGTGACAGTTGAATAGGAGACAAATCTTCTCAACGACATGAAGTTTGGTGAAGAAGGTGGAATTGAGGTGCCCCATCCTTGTTCCCCTCCACCACCCAAAAAAACCTTCTTTGAAATTTGGAACGGAGCTTTTGTTCCATAACAGGACACTGTTGAGCTAATTTGGCACCTCCTAAAAGTTACACCCCGAGGGCACAATTAGAGCTTAGCAAGCAGATATTCCCAAGTCAACTTTGTGTGATCTTGTAGGTTTCGTTGCAGAGGACATCTGAGGAATCACCCAGTCAACGGTTGGGCTGCTTTGTGGTTTGTCAGATTTATTTTGGGTATCTGGGGATGGAAGCAGGTTTGGGCTGGTTCTTCAAATAGATCTTGAGGGTCAATCTTTGTTGGGGACTTTGGTGTCACCAGGAAAGTTCTGAAGAAGGTTTCTTCTTCTTCCTGTTCCTATCCTTTGGTTAGGGTTAGGACTCCTGCAAGTCCCTTGGACTGCAAGGCGATCCAACCGGTCAGTCCTAGAGGAGATCAACCCTGACTGCTCTTTAGAAGGCCAGATCCTGAAGAGGAAACTCAAATCCTTTGGCCACCTAATGAGAAGGAAGGTCTCACTGGAGAAGAGCCTGATGCTGGGAAAGATTGAGGGCAAAGGGGACGGCGGAGAACGAGGTGGCTGGATGGAGTCACTGAAGCAGTCGGTGTGAGTTTAAATGGACTCCAGAGGATGGTAGAGGACAGGAAGGCTTGGAGGAACGTTGTCCATGGGGTCGCGATAGGTCAGACACAACTTCACAACTAACAACAACAATCCTTTGGTTTTATGGAGCGGGCATTAATTGTGGCGAGTTTGTGGTATCTAAGATATGAGATACCTTGTGATATTGATCAAAAAGTCAATAAGAGTTGAAATACTAAAAATGGCAAGAAGAGATTATAGATAGATACAGGATACCTCTTAATATAGGATTTGTCTTACTAAAGATTAGAAAACAGAACTAGAAATTAGAAACTGGGGAAATGTTAGGATGTCTACTGTCACATGATACAAGTTACTATAATTACTATGTAGATGTAGATGTTAGCAGTTGAAAGACTACTACTCCGTATGCTTAAAGAGTAAAGGGTAAGAGATACAGAAGGCTACTTAATATGGGAATTCTTGTATTAGGGGTTTAAAAAAAAGGTAGAAAGTAGAAATTGGGGAAACACTGCTATGCACACGGCTACAAAATACAGTCATGGTCAAAATTGTGGAAACCTTTTGGGGAAAAGTGTATTTTCTAAAACTAGCTAATCACCACCACTTTTTGGGGGGAGTAGTATAAAATTATATATCAATGGAAAGATCATTTAATCAAGAATGTCATGCAATAACTTTTATGAAGGATTTGCTATTAGAATAGCAGGTACAGTATAAAGAAGAAAATGGAAACACGTAGAAAAAACCGAGATATACAAAAATTATCACCACGTCAGTTAATCCTTCGTTGGGTAACTTTTAGCATGAATGACGGCCTTACAACGTCTTCCCATGGAGTGAACCAAGTCTTTGAGTTCTGCAGCTGTTCTAATGTGAAACCAAGATTGAATGATGGCTTCTATTAACTGGGTTTTATTGCTGGGTCGCTTCTGACTAACAAATTTCTTTAGTCAGCTCCATAGATTTTCAGTTGGGTGAAGATCTGGGCAATTCCCAGGCCATCCCAGCAGTGGAATAGGATTATCTTGAAACTCCCCCCCCCAAAAAAAGTGGTGTTATTAGCCATCCAACTTCAAAAATACACTTTTCCCAAAAGAAAATAATATATATTATAATATAATATATTATAAATACAATGTATTTGTAAGTTTTAAATTTGAAGGATTACTATCATGTATACCTAAACAGTATTATTATTGTTTTTAATAATCTGTATAAAGTAAAGTGACAGTACACATAATGTGCTGCTCACTAAGCACTCATATACGTTAGAGAAAAAAAAAATAAAATCTTTTTTTTTTAAAAAAAAAAAGATCACTATTTCCCCCGTGGGAAATGGGGGGGAGAGGGGTGCTGCACAGTCCTTACATTCCTCAATAGGACAAACAGGTTACCCAGGAGTAAAGCAGTTGGGAAACTCTTTGACGGAATGCAGAAACAACATTACTTGCACTTCCTCCTTGTCGTCCTCAGTTTATGACTGCCGTTGGGGGTCACAATTTGCATAGTTAAACAAGAAGGTTCTAAGGAAAGTCGCAAATGTGGATCATGTGATTTCGGGACGCTGCAGCCGTCATAAATACATGCCAGTTGCCAGGCCACCAGATTTGGGTGACATGACCAGGGATTTTTGCAACGGTTATAAGTGCGAGGACCTCCATGGTTTTTTTCTCCCTTAGTTCTGTTTTAACTTCTAACAGTTGCTAAAACCAGTGATTGTGCATCGAGGCCACCAGTATGTGTGTGTGTGTATACGTTTGCAAGAAAACCATGAAGCTCAGAGAGCACCAACGATCTATTGCCTTCTTTCCTTCCTTCCCTCCTTCCTTCCATCCATCCATCCATCCACTCATTCATCCTATTTTCTCCTTCCTTGCCCCAGCCATTCAACCTGTTTCGTTCCTTCTTCCCTCCCATTCAACCTATTTTCTCCTTCCTTCCTTCCTCCCTCCCTCCTCCCTTCCATTCAACCTATTTTCTCCTTCCTCCCTCCCTCCCTTCCATTCAACCTATTTTCTCTTTCCTTCCTTCTTTTCAGCCTATTTCTTTCTTCTGTCCCTCCCATTCAACCTATTTTCTCCTTCCTTCCTTCCTCCCTCCCTCCCTTCCTTTCAACCTATTTCTTTCCTTCCTTCCTCCCATTCAACCTATTTCTTTCCTTCCTCCCTTCCCTCTCTCCCATTCATATGTATGTATGTATGTATGTATGTATGTATGTATGTATGTATGTATGTATGTATATGTGCGTGTGTGTGTTTATATATGTGTACATATGTGAATTGAAATCGGATTGCTTCTATCTCTGGATTTTGCATTAATATTGTAGCACGTTGGAAAGATGGAGCTGTTCTGTGGATCTTTGGCTGAAGTGGCATATAAGTGTGCACATCCTTCTCGCGGGATGGGCGCTGTGTAAATTTGATTAATAAATAAATTTTAGATAAAGCCGTCCTGCAAAGGCAAGGGGAAGATGGCCTGAACGTTTGTTTGAAATGGTGTGTGCTTTATGTGTATTTCTCTTTAGCCGGGTTCTTCCTACGTAAACCAAGATTTTTATGCAGCCCTAGTTCAGTGAAATCACAACCCACTAGTTTCTAGGCTTTTTTTTTTTCTGGCAGCCAGCAAACACTCTGCTGCCCATTGGGAGACTAAGGAGACTAAAATAGATCTATTTCCGACTTATAAGTCCTCATCAGTTAGCCACACCCTCATCCCATGTATCCTCCCTGTAAAGGTACAGTATTTGTCTTCTTTCTTTTTCGTAGGCTTTATGTGTATTTCTCTTTAGCCAGGTTCTTCCTACGTAAACCAAGATTTTTATGCAGCCCTAGTTCAGTGAAATCACAATCCATTAGTTTCTAGGCCTTTTTTCTCCCCATGGGCAGCAGAGTGTTTGCTGGCTGCCAGAAAAAAATTGGCCCACTGGAAGTCAGAAAACAGCACTGTTTCCAGCCTCCAGGGGGTGGGGAAGACCATTTTCACCCTCTCCAGGCTCCTAGAAAGGCTCTGGTGCCTGGGGAGGTCGAAAAATGGGCCTGCGGGGCCCACCCTACCATTGCGTGCCAAAAGCGGGGGGGAGTAGGGGGGATTGCACATGCATGCACGGGAAAGCGGGGTGCATTGAATTATGGGTATAGGCACACACGTGTGTGACCACCACCATCCCGCTCCCCCCCCCCCCAGCTTTTGGCACATGATGGCAAAAAGGTTAGCCATCCCTGGTATATATTATATAGGGTTTCCTGCCTGGGCTGGGGGTTGGACTAGAAGACCTCCAAGGTCCCTTTCAACTCTTGTTATTCCGTTGTTAACTTGGGAGGCTGAACCATATTTTGGAAAAAACAAATTGGTTTTAATTTTCCTTTTTAAAACACCGTCTTGTATTTCTTTAACCCTGCTGTTCACTTGGGAAGGGAAAAAGTTTGGCCGCACAGCCTTGTTATGACTTGTTCGGTTAAAACAATGGGGTGGAATTGGAACGGGTGTCCGTGCGGGCTCTATTTCAGGAAAGGGGGGGGGGAGTTATTAAATATTTTTCTTCCCGGAGTCCAAGGCTGCTTAAAAACAAATTGGCGTGCTGGGAGGGGGTTTGGGGTTGGAAATGGGGCAGTGAGAAGGAATATATTTCCGTAGCCAAAATGTGAAACTTTTGGCAGCTTTTTCTAACCTCGTTTTTGCCCTTTTAAAAAAGCTTCTTTTCCTCTACTTCACGATTGGAGAATGCGGTCTGTAATCAGGTACAGGTAGTCCTCGTCTTACAACGATGAGGGAGCCCAAAAGGTCTGTCACTAAGCGAGATGGGTGAAGTGAGTTTTGCCCCGTTTTACGAGCTTCCTTGGCACAGTTATTGAGTGAATCGGTGCAGTTGTTCAGTTAGTCACAGTTAGTTGTTGGGTGAATCTGATCCGACTTGACTGATGATGTTACCTAGCTGGGTCGTGAAACATCTGCAAAGAAGCAAGGAAGGACCACACCGTCCTCTTCCTCCTCCTCCTCCTCTTCCATCCCACAAACCCCTTTCTCTTCTAGCACTGATGATGTTACCTAGCTGGGTCATGAAACATCTGCAAGAAAATCCACCCAGCTCAAAGACCACCGAGGACTCCACAGACAAACTTCTCTTAATGTTGCGCTTGTAGCTTAGCATAGTTAGGAAAAATGTCCAGTTTTTCTCAGGACAGGCGAGTTGCTATCTTCTGATCTCTAATCCAGTCTGGAGTAGAGATTTTTCTCCACTCTGGCAGAAGATTTGACCCCGGTGTGTATTTTAGTTTTTTTGTTGGATACAGCAAGAGACTGCCCTTGTCCTAAAGACCAGAGGATGGAAAGCATTCCACAAAAGAAAATTTTGGATATTCCTCAGTCAGGGTCTCCAACGTTGGGCACTTTAATACTTGTGGACTTCAACTCCCATGATTCCTCAGCCAAGGTCTCCAAACTTGGCAACTTTAAGACTTGTGAACTTCAACTCCCAGGATTCCTCAGTCAGGGTCTCCAAGGTTGGGCACTTTAATACTTGTGGACTTCAACTCCCATGATTCCTCAGCCAGCATCTCCAACCTTAGCAACTTTAGGACTGATGGACTTCCAGAAGTCCTCAGCCAAGGTCTCCAACCTTAGCAACTTTAAGACTGGTGGACTTCCAGAAGTCCTCAGCCAAGGTCTCCAAACTTAGCAACTTTAGGACTGATGGACTTCCAGAATTCCTCAGCCAGGGTCTCCAACCTTAGCAACTTTAAGACTTGTGAACTTCAACTCCCAGGATTCTTCAGTCAGGGTCTCCAACATTGGGCACTTTAATACTTGTGGACTTCAACTCACAGAATTCCTCAGCCAAGGTCTCCAACTTTAGCAACTTTAAGACTTGTGGACTTCCAGAATTCCTCAACCAGGGTCTCAGCTTGGCCACTTTAAGCCTTTTGGACGTCAACTCCCAGAATCCCTCAGCCAGGAATTCTGGGAGTTGAAATCCACAAGTCATAAAAGTTGCCAAGGATGGAGGCCCCTGCTCTAGAGGCTGAGAAAGGACCACATCTGGCTGCATCAACTGTATTCCACTTAATCCTCTGTAAAATGAGCTGGAATTAATAGATTTGAGACTTTTCTTACCTGGGTCACTCAAGCAGGTGGCCTCACCTGATCTGATAGCATCCATCCTCTTCTTTTTGGTCCGGGTGGGACACAGCAAGGAGGAAATTTTGGATAACAAGCAACCAATAAAAAAACCACCGGTCCCACATATCCAAATCTTCACGAGAAAAGAACCGCCAAGAAAATCACAAAGACGAATATTTAAAACCAGTTCTAAGAAAGAGAGCGAAGCCATATCGTGCCTTAAAAGCTGTTTCAATATTTCCCATCCTAGTTGACCCAGGGCAGATCTTAAACCCGAGTGCGCGCACACCAGCTGTTTGCTAACATGATTGTCCAGATACAAATTGCGGTCTTAAAAGCTGGAAGGGACTTTAGCATTTTGGATCATTTCTTCCAGCTAAAAAGGCTTTTAGTGCTTCGTTTGAGGCCAGGAACAAATGTTGTTTTTGTTTTGTTTTTCCCCTTCTCCTTCCCAAATTGGCCAGTACGTTGCAACCGGAATGCGAAAAATAAACAGCAGTTGCATTTCATTTTGTTGTCGTTTCTTTTCTTTTTTTTTCCTTCCCGCGCTGATGAGACGAATCTTCCTCGGAGCTTATTAAATGTGTCCAGATGTCTTCTGCCATTATCAAGGCTGCAGATAATTCTCATTTATTCTAAGGGAGGTACGATGTGATGCTACGATATTAATGCATGCTCAGGAAGCTTCCTGTGGTTGCCTGTGGGGTACCAAAATCTCCTCCGTGTGATTCATTTTGGCTTTTTTTAAAAAAATAAAAGAACATGGACTTTGGAAAAAAATTCTTTTTAAATCACAACTAAGAGAGGTAGATCAGCCAGAATCAAAAGTGCATTTATTTGTGCTTGGGAACAGCGGAATACTGTATAGAATTACTTGAAAAGCCAAACACCTCCACTTCTGACCACAGTGGAGCCCAACACTTCTGTTCCTAAGCGAGACAGTCGTTAACTGGACTTCTGCCCCGTCCTACAACTTTTCCTGCCACAGCGGTTAAGTGAATCACTGCACTTCTTACCATGGTTGTTAAGTGAACCTGGCTTCCCCATGGACTTTGCTTCTTAGAATGTGACCCCATCCCCACCCCTGGGACACTACGACCGTCATAAATAGGAGTCAGTCATCAAGCGTCTGAATTTTGATCACGAGGAAGCTGCAACGGTCATAGTTCATTATTGAGTGCAATCATAGCTCTGGGATAAAAACTATTCAGAAGACGTGTGGTCCGAGTTTTAATAGTCCTGTATCTTCTGCCAGAAGGCAACAGTCCAAAAAGATTGTAAGTAGGATGGGAAGAGTCTCGGAGAATGTTATGCAACTTTCTCAAAGAGCGAGATTCGAAGATGTTGTCCAGGGCTGGTAGCTGGAGTCCGATGATATTCTGGGCAGTTTTAATGATTCTCTGTAGAGCTTTTCTGTCCGCTACAGAGCTGCTCCCATATCATGCAAGAATGCCATATGTCAGGATATTCTCAATGGTGTTGCGATAGTAGGACAGAAGTAGATTTTCCCTTTCTCACAAAGATCGCAGCCTCTAAAATCCCAGCTTTAATGGAATTTGGGGTTTGCAGGAAACGTAGGCTGGTATTGATTTGCAACTGTCACAAAATCAAACCCAGCGTTATTCATGTTTGCATTAATTGCCACCTGTCTGGGCCATGAAAAGGCCCCCTGTTCGAACAAACCTCTTACTCGCCTCTTGTTATTCAAAGAACATTCTGGCTGACCCTTAAGAATTTTTCCAAAACTCTGCTCTGTTTGGAAAGAAACTCCCTTTAGCCAAACTCCGTTTGAACACCGATAAAGGAAAACAACCTGTTTCTCCAAAAATAAGACATCCCCTGATAATAAGCCCAATCGAAGCTTTTGAGCGCATACGCTAAAATAAATCTCTCCCCGAAAATAAGCCCTCCCCGAAAATATTTAAACACTGAGCTGGAAATCAGGTAAGACGGCAAGAGGAGCCCCTTCTTGCTCCACGCGCCCCAAAATAATAAGACCTCCCTGAAAATAAGGCCAAGTGATTATTTTGGGGTTCAAAAAAATATAAGACAGGGTCTTATTTTTGGGAAAACACGGTATTCGTAGCTCAGGGTTGAAATGATAGGTCCTTGGTACTCTCTGAACTTGGTTGTTTTATTTCAGACGTTTCATTACCCAACTCGGTAACATAATCAGTGCTACAAGGGAGTGGAAGAGGAAGAGGAGGATTGTGGTGTCTGTAGTCCTCTCTGAACTTGGTTGTTTTATTGGAGGCGTTTCATTACCCAACTCGGTAACATCATCAGTGCTAGAAGGGGCTGAGGTTTGCAGAATTGAGCAGAGGGGTAGGAGGAGGAGAACCGAGGGGGTCCTTGTTGCTCTCCGAGCGCCGTCGTTTTCTTGCAGAAGTTTCATGACCTAACTAGGCAACATCATCAGTGCATTGGGTGATGTTATGTATTTTGGGCCACGAAACATCTGCAGGAAGACAACCGAGCTCAAGAGAGCATCAAGGACAGAGCCTGGATAGCTCAGCAGACTAAAAAGCATTGTGATTAACTCTAGCTGTCTGCAATTATTGTAAGTTCGAATCTCACCAGGCTCAAGGTTGACTCAGCCTTCCATCCTTTCTAAGGTGGGTCAATTGAGGACCCAGTTTGTGGGGGCAATAAGCTGACTTTGTATAAATATACAAAAATATGAAGGCTATTGCTTAATGCATTGTAAGCCACCCTGAGTCTCCGGAGAAGGGCGGCATATAAATCAATTTAAAAAAAAAAAAAAAGACCCCCTCGGTTTGAATAGGGTAGACAAAAATGCAGGTGACTTCAGGGGGAGGAAAAAAAACCGCATACAATTTATATTCAGGAATTGAACTTTAAAAACTGCCAACAGTTTTATAATGGAGGGCCCAGAATCTTGGTCTGGGGGGTGTCTGTCCTTTTTAGAAGACATCCCCCCCCCCAACCCATGCTTTTACTAACCAGGCTGATGGCCTAGAGGCAACATTGCTGCATCCGTCACGGAAATCCCTCCGTGTAAACACAGCCTTGCAATGCACATATTTCCAAGCAACAGTAATGTTAAGATGTCGGGAGAATTTACAGTTTTGCTGTGATTTATGGAAGCCGTCCTCTTTACGGGGCCTTGCTTAGAGTTTCCCCGAAGCCCAGGGAGCTGTTTGAAAGCTTAGTTGTAAAAACAGAAAGAAAATAGGAGGAAAAAAGCAAAATATATGGAGGCACCATATAGTTTTTCCCCCAGATTCCTTTCAGGTTTTGTTATATATATATTCCTTTTCCTCTTTTTTTTTTTTTACGGTGGTTCCCTTAAGTAAAGAAAAACACTGCAGTGTTTTTATACTTCCTGCTCCTTTTTTAAAAATAATAATAATAATACTGCTGTTTTTCTTTTGCTTCCGTCCTTCCTTATTTGGGCTTTGCATGCATTCCCAGGAGCAATAACTGGAGTTTTACTGAAGGGATTCACAAAAGAATTGCTGTACAGGTAGTCCTTGATTTACAATGGTCTGTTTAGTGGCCGTTCGAAGATACTTCGGCACTGAAAAAAATGACATAGGACCGTTTTGTTACATGCATGACTGTTGCATGCTCATTCAACATTCAGACCAGTGGTGAAATCCATTTACCTTTGCTACCAGTTCGGTAACGGGAGTGCGCGGGAGTACGCATGCGCTATGCATGCACACATGTACCTCTTCTGCACCTGCGCAGAACCCTCTACGCATGCGCAGATGGTAAAAGACCAGGATGTAATGATGTCCTGGCGGGTGGGTGGAGCCTCCTACTGCCGGCGCTACCAGTTCAGCGAGCCACTACCAGTTCACCGCTGATTCAGACACTTGGAAATCTGACTCGTATTTATTACGGTCGCCGTGCCCCGGGGTGGGGTTCGCGTGATCCCCTTTTGCGACCTTCTGACAAGCAAAGTCCACGGGGAAGCCGAATTCACTTAACTGTGTGAGCAACTTAACAGCTTCAGGAATTCACTTAACCGCTGCGGCGCGAAAGTTCGCAAAACAGGACCAACTTCATTTAAGAACCATCTCGCTTACCAGTGGAAATTTGGGGCTCTATCATAAGTGGAGGATTGCCTATAACGGGTGTCAGCAACCTGCGGCTCCGGAGCTGCATGCGGCTCTTTGGGCCCTCTGCTGTGGCTCCATGTCAAGTGATCCCACTACTGGCTGACCCCGCCCCTAGTCCTCCCCTCCCAGTCACTCCTCGCCTGGCCTGAGAAGGTAAGGGCGGCGGTGGGGAATGGAGAAGTGGCCGGGCCAGAGACAGAGATACGGGGTGGGAGTGGGGAGAGAGAGAGAGAGAGAGAAGTCAAAAAGATTTTATGGTTCCCTGGTGTTTTTTTTAACTGGTTCTCTGCCCTAATGACCGGCTGGGTAGGCATGGCTGGTGGGGTGTCACGTGACTGGTGGAAGTGAGTGACATCGAGTTGGCCACGCCCACCTAGGTTTTGTGGCGCCCGGTGTTTTCTTTTCTGTGGGAAACCGGTACAAATGGCTCCTTGAGTATTTAAGGTTGCAGACCCCTGGACTATAATAATGGTTAGTTAAACTCTCATTGATCGGTGTGTCAAGTTTCAGGCTACCATTTTGGGACCCAGGAGCATATCCTAGACCCTCCAATTCTGCATTGTTTAAAATACGCGCCTGATGTTTATACTCCGGTGTATGTGTCACACACTCAGTTGTGTCCATTTTTCTTCCTCTCCTTCTCCCCCGACCCCAGGTGTGTTATCCGGTTTCCCAGCACAGTCATCAAAATCCAGTTCACGTCCCTCTACCATAGAGAGGAGGCGAGAGAGGACACGGCATCTCCTCCACTCCGGCCACTCTACCCACAGATCTCGCCGCTTAAGATCCACATTCCGGAGCCGGATCTACAGAATATGGTCAGCCCCCTCCCTTCTCCCACTGGCACCATCAGGTAAGCAGCGTGCTTCTCCAACACAGGTGTGCCCAGCGCCATATCAACAAACACCAGTTTGCTTTTCCCAAAAATTCCCATTTCTCTCCTTATACAGGTACATTACATTAATTGATTGATTGATTGATTAGCCCTTGATTATCCATATCAAAGTGCAGAGTATCAGAAGCAAATTATTACTAAAATTTGATAAAAGCAATTTAAAGTAGAATTGAAATAAAATACAATTTAGAATGAAATTGGAATAGCAATAGCCATTAGACTTATATACCGCTTCACAGTGCTTTTCAGCCCTCTCTAAGCGGTTTACAGACTCAGCCTCTTGCCCCCAATGATCTGAGTCCTCATTTTACCCACCTCGGAAGGATGGAAGGCTGAGTCGACCTTGAGCCTCTGAGATTCGAACTGCCAAATTGCAGGCAGTCAACAGAAGGAGCCTGCAGTACTGCACTCTTAACCACTGCGCCACTGCGGCTCTTAAATAAACGATGACTTAAAATGAAATTGGAATAAAATACAGTGATTCAAGATGTAAATCAAATATGATAAAAATTATAGTTGGATGTCACCCGTGCAATCTATCCCAATCAGTCCCACCTATGCCGATCTCAACTGAACCATTTTGCTCAAGTACTGTGCTGTGTTCAGTGTTATTTTCAGATTCTGGCCACACATAAGATAAGTTGTTTTGATATGGGGATCCTAATGGATCACTTGTTTGGCATGTAGACCGAGGTACCCATCTCTCACCTTATACAGGCAATAATCAAATATACCTGTACATGGATCGATTGATTATCCTTTTATTGTTGTTGTTAGTTGCGAAGTCGTGTCCGACCCATCACAACCCCATGGTCAACTTTCCTCCAGGCCTTTCTGTCCTTTACCATCCTCTGGAGTCCATTTAAGCTCACGCCAACTGCTTCAGTGACTCCATCCAACCACCTCATTCTCTGCCGTCCCCTTCTTCTTTTGCCCTCAATCTTTCCCAGCATTAGACTCTTCTCCAGTGAGAACTTCCTTCTCATTAGGTGGCCAAAGTAATTGAGTTTCCTCTTCAGGATCTGGCCTCCTAAAGAGCAGTCAGGGTTGATCTCCTCTAAGACTGACTGGTTTGATGGCCTTGCAGTCCAAGGGACTTGCAGGAGTCTTCTCCAGCACCAGAGTTCAAAGGCCTCCATTCTTTGGCGCTCAGCCTTCTTTAAGGTCCAACTTTCACAGCCATCCATTGCAACTGGGAAAACCATAGCCTTGCCTATACGCATTTGATTATCCTTTGGGCCATATCAAAGTGCAGAGTTCCAGAAACAAATTATGACTAATCCTTGTTGATGTTGTTGTGGAGAAATAGGAGGAGGGAGGAGCGTCAAGTATGTCCTTCCTCCTTGAGTGATTTATAAAAATAATAATAAAAGGCAGGCTGTAAAATAATGACAGCAATGAAGCATTATTGTTAGAAGTTAGAAGCCCTGGGTAGGAACTACGGTGCTGAAGCTGGGAGTGGGGGAGGCAAGGTTGTCTTTTTGTCTTTCTGCGGTGACTTCACTTCCTTCAGGAAGCAAATATCACATGCCCCAAACGGTGATACGTTTTTGCTCGACACACCCTAGAGCCAATGTTGACACAGGCAAGCTTCAGCTTGCTGGTCTTGATGGGAAACACGAGTCCTTTCCCAAGCTGGTGGCGAGAAAGAGAGAGAGAAAGACCCAAGATCTCCCCGAGACCAAGGGTCCTGGGAAGTGTGAAGTCTCCTCTGAACTTGAGGTGCTGGAGGCTTGCTAGAGTGCAGGTCTCCAACATTGGGCACTTTAAGACTTGTGGACTTCAACTCACAGAATTCCTCAGTCAGGGTCTCCAACCTTTGGTGACTTTAAGCATTGTGGACTTCAGCTCCCAGAATTCCTCAGCCATGGTCTCCAATCTTGGCATCTTTAAGACTGGTGGACTCCAACTCCCAGAATGCTTCAGCCAGGAATTCTGGGAGTTTGAAGTCCACAAGTCTTAAAAGATGACCAAGGATGGAGGCCCCTGTTCTAGAGGCTGAGAAAGGACCACATCTGGCTGCATCAGCTGTATTCCACTTGATGCTCTGTTAGATGGGCTGGAAATAACTGTTTTGAGACTTTTCTTACCTGAGTTACCTAAGCAGGTGGCCTCACCTGATCTGATACCATCCATCCTTTTGGGTCAAGGTGGGACACAGCAAGGAAGAAAATGGGTGGGCAAAATAATCACTGCTAACCCCCTGTCTTTGCCACTGTTTTGACTCATGATGAAAAGGAGGGAAGGGGTCCTTTGATGATTGCCTTGAGTTGATCTCTGAGCATCCTTTTGAGCAAAAGAGGGTTAAGGGGGAGTCAGGTCAGAGTAGCCCCCAACTCTCTTATGGTCTCATACTGAGTCTTAATACAAAATTTCACTTTCTCCCTTCCTTCCTTTCCCTTCCCTTCCTTTCCTTTCCCCTCTTTTTTCCTTCCTTCCTTCTCTCTCTCCCCCCTCCTTCCTCCTTTTCTACTCCTCCACCTCCTTCCCTTCCTTTCTTCCTTTCCCTTCCATTCCCCTCTTTTTTCCTTCCTTCCTTCTCTTTATTCTCCCTCCTTCTCTACTCCTCTACTCCTCCGCCTCCTTCCCTTCTCGTCTACCTTCCTTCCCTTCCCTTCATTTCCCCTCTTTTTTTCTTCCTTCCTTCTCTACTCTTCTGCCTCCTTCTCTTCCTTCCCTTCCTTTCCCCTCTTTTCCTTCCTTCTCTCTCTTCTCCCTCTCTACCCCTCTGCCTCCTTCTCTTCCTTCCTCCCTCCCTCTCTCCACCTCCCTGCCACTCTACTTCCTTCCCCCTTATCCTTCCTTCCTTCCTTCTTCTCTATCCCGCCACTTCTTTCCTTCTTAATCCTTCTTTCCTCTCATTTTTCTTTTTGTTTCCTCTCCCCCCCCCCCCCCCCGTTCTGCCCTCCCTCCCTCCCAAAGAAGGAGAAGTTTAAGTTTGGACGTTGCCCTCGTTCTATAAGTCACTCAATATTTTTCAACTTCTGCTGAGCTGGTAACAAAACTCCAGAACCTTTCTAAACAAGGGTGCACAAGAGCCCCTCCGGTTTTTCTCCTTCCCCTTAACTCTTCGTTCCTTCTTCTTCCTCTTCTTCTTCTTCTTCTTCTTCCTCTTCTTCTCTTTCTCCTCCTCCTCCTTCTTCTCCTCCTCCTCCTTCTTCTTTCCATTCCCTTTTAGTTCCTTGGCTGCACTGAGTTGGGATTTAGCGCTCTAGCCCCCCCTCCCCCCCCACCACAAAGGGGAAACTGGTGCCAAACAGAGCCTCCATATTCCAAGGCACTCCACCTCAGTGCACCAGACCTTTTTTGTGTATGTGTGTGCAAACTGAGGGGTGGGGTGTGAGAAACCACGCACCCCTGTTGGTCCAAGAGGCTTTTTTCTCCAGCCTGCCACGACCCCAGGCATTTCTCCGGCAAAAGCTTTTGCAAGGCTCGTTTCGAGGAATGCCAACCATCCTGTGGCGAGAAGGCGGAGGAGAGGAAAAAAAGAAATAAAAAAGGAAAGTTAAGTTTTCTCTCCAGGTTCCTCCCTCTCCTGGTGGTGCTGGGAAGCTGTTCTCATGAGATCAGCTTTCCTCTCCTTCCCTGTCTCCCCCCCTCCTCCCCATCCCATCCCATCCCACCCCTTTTGGCACCATTCGCTTACCTAATTTGGTTCGCCCTCGCCCTGCGTCTTCCTGATTGGTCCCCGGGAAAGTTTTCCAGCAAAGATTTTTTCCTTTTTGGAAAGCAGAGACCGCGCCTCCCTCTTTCCCCTGTTGGCAGACACTTCCCAACTGTTGTTGTTATTATTATTATTATTATTCCTTTTTTTCCCTTCCTCGTTGGTTTGTTTGGCTTAAGCTAAGCGGCAGCATTTGCCAGAATACGATAGACAGGCTGGTCAAATCAAACTTGGTTAGCCCATCCCTGCTCTGTTTCTCATCTTTGGGCTCTTGCAAATCTCCCCCCACCCACATAACTTTCTTTTGGAAAATGCTGGGAAGTTTTTCTTCCTCTTTGTCTTGTTTTTCCTAAAGACGATCCTCCTCATCGTCTTGGTTTCCAAGGAAACACTGTTTAAATTAGTTCCCTTCGAGGAAAGCAGATCAATCTGCGCCACTACGAAATGTGTACAAAAGTTTTTGCAATTCTCTTTTGAGGTTTTGTCCCAGGGAATTTTTTTTAATCCAAACGGGGACTGGAGAACTATCAATCTATCTAATGGAGATGATGGATAGATACGTAATGGATAGATTTTTTTAAAATAGGAGAATTGTTGTATTGGGGTTAGAAATAAGAGGTAGAAAATAGAAATTGGGATAATATTATGATGCATTACACTGCCTCAAAATATAATACATTATAACTGCAATATATATGTAAATCTCAGAAGTTGAAAGATTATTATGATGTATATCTAAATGGGGTATTTTGTATTATTAGTATTTTGTATAAAGTAAATTAACCCAGATAATGTAATGTTCACTAAATACCTATATATGTTGAAGGAAAAAACCCCACCATAAATAAAATTATTTTTTAAAAAAATCTAATGGAAGTTCTCAATGCAGAGTCAGTCCTACAGTAGCGGCCATAATTGTGGAAACTTTTTGTGAAAAGTGTATTTTTGAGGTTTGATGGCTAATAACACCATTTTTTTTTTCTGGAGTTTCAAGATAATCCTATTCCACTGCTGGAATGGCCTGAGAATAGCCCAGACCTTAACCCAATGAAAAATCTATGGAACCAACTAAGGAAACTTTTTAGTCAGAAGCGACCCAGCAATAAAACCCAGTTAATAGAAGCCCTCATTCAATCTTGATTTCACATTAGAAGAGCTTCAGAACTCAAAGACTTGGTTCCCTCCATGGGAAGACGTTGTAAGGCCGTCATTCATGCTAAAGATTATCCAACAAAGGATTAACTGACATGGTGATCATTTTTACATATCTCGTTTTTTCTACGTGTTTCCCTTTTCTTCTTTATACTGTAACTGCTATTCTAATAGCAAATCCTTCCTAAAAGTTATTGCATGACATTCTTGATTAAATTATCTTTCCATTGATATATAATGTTATGGTACTACTCCAATAAAAAAAAGTGGTTTTTATTAGCTAGTTTCAGAAAATAGACTTTTCCCAAAACAATTTTGGTCAGTACTATGAGGTGGAGATGGCAGATTGTGTCCCATCTCAGAGAGTGATGGGTTCGGATTACGCCTAACCTTCCCGGACAGGAATTTTGTATTCTTTGTTCATTTCCTTTTCTTGTTTTCTCTCCTCCTTTCCAACACTGTACAGATAATCTGTTCAAACTTAACAATGAAAAAAGGGACACAGGGGCATTTTTCACACTTAACAACAGTGACGAGAAAGAAAATGGGACAAAATGAGACAATATGAAAAATTTGTCCCATTTTCATAAAATGGGACAAAAACTCACTGAACAAATGTCTCACTTGGCAACATGAATGTTGGGCTCAATTGTGATGATTAGTTGAGATCTACCTATACTCTGAATTTAGAAATAAATTTTAAGTACTTCAGGCTGACATTCTACTTTTTAAAGGTCATTTAAAATCGAAAGTATGGTGGTGGAGAGGGATTTTTTTTATTATTATTAGAATTATGCCTTGTTTAACAAAACCTACCAACTTCAGCAGTTTCAACTCCGTGACGTGGAAAAAGAAGCTGTTGCTTTTAAAAGGGGGTGTTTTTTTTTTTTGCCCTCCTTCCTTCCTCCTCATTCTTCCTCTTCTCCCACCCATCCCTTCAGGTTTCTCCCCCCCCCACCCCCTTTAAGCCCTTTGCTTAAATCTTAAATTGCTTTTTTCCCCCCCACGTTAAAGACTAGGCAATAATAATTAGATTTTTTTTCTCCAGTTCCTTGAGCAAGTTGACTTTGTACTGGCTAAGCCTTTGCTTTGAATTTGGATTTGTCAAACAACAGGAATATATATATATATATATATATATATATATATAAAGCAAAGTTGATGTGTGTGTATTTTGTGTTTTGTTTACTTCTTTGTAGAACACACAGGGAAAGAAACAGCTCTTGGCTGGGTGTAAAATGCCAGTAGAAACATCCTGCGGTGAGCTCATGCTTTGTCTGCAAACTGCCAAAATAGAAAAACGGTGACAAGCCAAGATTTTTACAGAAAAATATAAAGCAGGAACGTTGAGGTGTAGGGCTTCAGAGGCAGGGTGTTAATGAGGCCTTCGAGGTTTTTTTTTTTTTTTTTTTTTAAACTTGAAATGCAAGTTGGTGGATTTCTTCCTGTTTTTGCCCAGGAGCTTATTTTATTTTTGTGACCAAACCCAAAAGGTTTGGATAGGTTGCAAACCATTTAAAGCTGCAGGTTTTAAACGTTTCGTGTTTTTAACCACAATGTTTTTGTTTTTGTTTTTAAAATAATAATAATAACAATAATACAGAAGAAAAACAGTTCAGTTAGAAACAGATTGAGATAAAAGTAACTTGCAAAAAAAAAAGGGGGGGTGAAAATTGCATGCCAAAAAGAAAGCTGACCCGGTTAGAAATAAATTAAAGATATACATACATACATACATACATACATACATACATACATACATACATACATACATTTTCCTTGTAATGAACTTTTGCTTGTAAGTGAAAATGTTGTTTGCTCATACATAAATTTGTCTGTGTTTTCCAAGAGTCTCTTGCATGCTTCCATCTTGTGCCCTCACTAAGAGATTTCTTAGTGGTAAGGTAAAGGTAAAGGTTCCCCTCGCACCTATGTGCTAGTCGTTCCCGACTCTAGGGGGCGCTGCTCATCTCCGTTTCAAAGCCGGAGAGCCAGCGCTGTCGGAAGACATCTTTGTGGTCATGTGGCAGCATGACTCAATGCCAAAGGCGCACAGAACGCTGTTCCCTTCCCACCAAAGGTGGTCCCTATTTTTCTACTTGCATTTTTTACTTGCTTTCGAACTGCTAGGTTGGCAGAAGCTGGGACAAGTCACGGGAGCTCACCCCGTTACGCGGCACTAGGGATTCGAACCGCTGAACTGCTGATCTTTCGATCAACAAGCTCAGTGTCTTAGCCACTGAGTCAACGCGTCCCTTTCTTAGGGGTAGCCACAGCCACCCAAAAAATAATAATTAGTAATTTTTTTCTCTCTTTCATATGTTTCCTAATTAGACTCCTGGAGTGGACAATTTTCAGTTTTGTGAGGTTTTTCCCCCAATTCTGATTCTTATGTAACTCTGTCAACATCAAAAATGTGGGAGTTTTCTCAAGTGGTGCGGGGAGAGATGCCCGGAGAAACTGGGAATCAGTAATAATCGTGATTTTTTATTTATTTATTTTTTGCAGCTCTCCTCAGTGATCCCTGTTGATTTTGCTATTTGAAAAACATAAAATGCTTTATCTAAACCCCTTAGCACGCTCATAAAAGTACCCCGCTTGGTATATTTATTAAATGTAAACACGTAGTTTAACCAGACAGAAGAAATCAGCCATCCTTACGATCATAAAATAGAGTTATATCTTCTGGCCTTCAGCTATTCATATTTTTAGAGAGGGGGGGAAAAAACCGTGGAATAGTCAGGGAAAAATAAGATGCGTGTTTTGAAAATTTGGCTGTTGGGCGTAATGTGTTCAGTCTTAATTTCCTGCTTTTGAGATTTCATTCTTAGGTTTCTGAATCTGAAAAACTTTGCTTGGACTGATTGAAATGACTCGTTCAGATGTTCCTTTTCTTGTTAGAAAAAAACCTGTGATTTTCTGTTGCTGAAACTAAAGAAAACGCTTTCTAAAAAATGCCTTACAAGTCCTTTTATGTGGCATTTGTCTCTAAATAGCTGACAAGCCACAGACAAATACAAAGCCGTACAATTATTTTTTTAAAAAAGAATAAACAGAAATGATCAATCTCGCAACACGATCTACCAATCTGTCGATGCCATCGACACTCACAAATAGGATAAATTATAAAAACATAGCCCCATTTCTTGCACACACAAATGTTCATCGTGAATGTGCATATCTTATCATCTTGCCGGCTTGGAAGAAGTATGGACCTCAGCTCCCAGAATTCCCCAGCCAGCAGGTTGCTGAGGAATTCTGGGAGTTGAAGTCCAAACAGGCTGATGGGGGAACTCTGGAAGCTTTATCTAGCTATCTTATTTACCCAGAAACCAGCCGATGATCTTCCGGGTGCGATTCAAGGTGTTGGTGACCACCTTTAAAGCGCTCCATGGCTTAGGACCTGGTTATTTACAAGACCGCCTGCTGCCACCGATAGCCTCCCATCAGCCGGTACGCTCCCACAGAGAGGGACTCCTCAGGGTGCCGTCGGTCAAATTATGTCGACTGGCGGCACCCAGGGGGAGAGCCTTCTCTATGGGGGCCCCCGCCCTTTGGAACAAATTGCCCCCGGATATACGTAGGATCCCTGACCTTCACGCCTTTCGCCGAGCCCTGAAGACTTTATTATTTCGGCAAGTTGGTCTGATGGTATGAGAAAATTTTAATGGGTTTTTAGCTTTTAACATTTGGCCATTTTATTGAATTAGTTTTAAAACTGTTTTAACTTTTGTATTGATGTTTTTTATTATTGGCTGTACACCGCCCTGAGTCCTTCGGGAGAAGGGCAATATAGAAGTTTGAGTAAAGTAAAGTAAAGTAAAGTAAAGCCATCAACCCTCATTGAGCAAGGGTTGAAGTCCACCCATGTTGACTTGGGGAATTTTGGGGTTGAAGTCCACACATCCAAGTTGCTAAGGGTGAGAAGCCCTGATTGAAATTCAGATCTTTTTAATCCAATGAATAAAAGGAGCAGATGACAAGCCTGAGGCAGACTTGATCCCTGATGTGAAATGAGGTCCAGTCCAGTTAATACTTGGCATGGCAGGTCATTCCGGGAAACTAGGACTCTTGGTCAAACCAGGACATTGAGCATCCATCTCCAACCCAGCATTGGTAAATCATTTCCGTGACTCCTATGAGTTATGGATGGACGCAATCATCCAGACTCCAGTCTCCCTTGAACCAACAAGATTTCTTAAATTTGTCACATCTTGGCTTAGGTCAAGGGTCTGCAACCTTAAATACTCAAAGAGCCATTTGGACCTGTTTCCCACGGAAAAGAAAATATTGGGAGCCACAAAACCTGGGTGGGTGTGGCCAACTCGATGTCACTCACTTCTATCAGTCACATGACACACACCCCCTAGCCACGCCTATCCAGCCGGTCATTATTTATTTATTTATTTATTACATGTATTTATATGCCGCCCTTCTCCCGAAGGACTCAGGGCGGCGAACGCAAGTTAAGAAACATGTACAATAAAATCGTATTTTAAATCAAATAACTAATTAATGATAAATGATAAACCCAGAATCAGAGTCAGCCTATTTGCTTGAACAGCCAAGTCTTCAGCTCCCGACGAAAGGAGCGGAGATCAAGAGCCGTCCGGAGCTTGGTAGGTAATTCATTCCATTATTTATTATAATTTATTTATTTTTATTATTATTTATTATAATAATAATTATAATTATTATTATAATTAGGACAGAGAACCAGTTGTTAAAAAAAACACCAGGAACCACAAAATCCTTTTGACATCTCTCTCTTTCCCCTCCCTCCCCCCTTCGTCTCTCTCTGTATCTCTCTATGTCTCTCTTTCTCTCTCCTAATCTCTCTGTATCTCTCTGTCTCTGCCCTGGCCGCGTCTCCATTCCCCACCATCACCCTTGCCTTCTCAGGCCAGGCGAGGAGTGACGGAGGGGAAGGCAAGGGGTGGGATCACCTGACAGGGAGCCATAGCAGAGGACCCAAAGAGCCGCAGGTTGCTGATCCCTGGCTTAGGTGAGCCTGTGGTTCCTCTATCTCCCACCATTTTGAGGAACCATGAATGCAACAGCGATGGTCCTGTTGCTTGAATTCAGCATCTCCAAAACCTCTGCCTCTCCACCCCCCACACCCACCTTTATCTACAGCCCTCCTACCAATAAAATCAAGGTACAAAATTGGAAATCCAGAAAAACAAAACCAGGCACCAGGAAAGGATGAGAAAGAGGGCACCAAGTGCTTTCCGCAAGCTGTAGAAAGCTACCTAGACAGCTGGCAGCAGCCATGGGTTTCATAAGTCTCGTCTTGCAGAAAGAACATCTGGCAGGTTGTGAGGTAACTCGTTTGGTGGAGCAGAAACAACCACGTTGTTTTTTTCCTTCCAAGTTCTTGTGATGCCATTCAAGAAATGCCTCAGGGGAAAAAAGATAACTCTACTTAGTTCCTGGCCAGGTAGTAAGACATGAGCAAGTGATTTTTTCTCACCTTTTTCGAGCCTGACTTTAAGGTAATTTACCTCTTCCTTAAGGGACACGGCGGCTCAGTGGCTAAGACGCTGAGCTTGTCGATCGAAAGGTTGGCAGTTCAGCGGTTCGAATCCCTATAAGTGCGTAACTGGGTGAGCTCCCGTGACTTGTCCCAGCTTCTGCCAACCTAGCAGTTCAAAAGCACTTAAAAAATGCAAGTAGGAAAAATAGGGACCACCTTTGGTGGGAAGGGAACAGCATTCTCTGCGCCTTTGGCTTTCAATTCCCAGAATTCCCTAGCCCAACATTCCCTAAAATTATATATCAATGGAAAGATAATTTAATCAAGAATATAATGCAATAACTTTTAGGAGGGATTTGCTATTAGAATAGCAGTTACAGTATAAAGAAGAAAAGGGAAACACGTAGAAAAAAACGAGATATACAAAAATTATCACCATGTCAGTTAATCCTTCGTTGGGTAACCGTTAGCATGAATTATGGCCTTACAACGTCTTCCCATGGAGTGAACCAAGTCTTTGAGTTCTGCAGCTGTTCTAATGTTGAAACCAAGATTGAATGATGGCTTCTATTAACTGGGTTTTATTGCTGGGTCGCTTCTGACTAACAAATTTCTTTAGTCGGCTCCATAGATTTTCAGTTGGGTTAAGGTCTGGGCAATTCCCAGGCCATCCCAGCAGTGGAATAGGATTATCTTGAAACTCCCCCCCCCCAAAAAAGTGGTGTTATTAGCCATCCAACCTCAAAAATACACTTTCCCCAAAAGGTTTCCACAATTTTGGCCACTATTATAAAGTCTCCAAGGTTGAAAAACCCTCTTGTTAGCCCATGAAGTAAAGACGCAGATCTGCATAAAATCTTAGTAGCCGCTGTCTCCATTCTGCTCTCCGAACGGCAGGCTGTGTGTTGCGTTGAAGGCAATGCAGCCACAGTGGGCCAGAGACGTCATCCTGAGCAGATCCTGACTTGGCTCTAACAGCGCGGAAGGCTTCCGACCGTTTCCGGGTGTGGCTGTCTGTATCTGCTCCACACATTTTGAGGTTCTGGGGCAACATTTTTGAAGCTCTTAATGAAAGGCGTGCACCAAACTGACCAAGCCTGTTCCTTACACAACATGTCACTTTCAAAAAATACACACAGAGAGACACACACACACACATATATATACAAATAGGCACAGCCTTAGTGCCCTTGGCTGCGTGCCTATCAAAAATTCACCAGCTTATTTAAGATGGGAGCCCCGCTCCCTCTTTCTAAAATAAAAAATAAGAAAAACTGAGACTAGAAAAGGTTGCGGCTGTGAAAAGACCTTTTCCCCAGTGGTGAAATCTAAAATTGGTTACTACCTGTTCTGTGGGCGTGGCTTGGTGGGGGGGGGATAATGTGACTGGGTGGGCGTGGCCAATTTTATTTTTTTTTACTTTTAAAACCATTTTTGACATGTAAAACCATGCAAAAAACCCTCTGCCGATCAGACAACTCAGCTGGGATCGTCAGGCGCTTGGATCGTCAGAGGCATTTAAAAGGAAAAAAAGCCTCTGATGATCGCGTGGCTCAGCTGGGAATGGAGGGTGGGGGCAGGGATTTTTGCTACCGGTTCTCCGAACTGCCTGCCGCCATCGCTACCTACTCACCCGAGCCGGACATTTCCCCCCTGCTTTTCCCTATCTTGGTCTCCTTTTTCCCTGGAGTTTTCTATTCTGCTCGGTATAATTTTGCAAAGCGTTCCATGAACCTCCTCCTTCGTCGGAAGAGGGAAACTTGATTAGTTTGTGTACTTGGTTACCCCATTACAGATCATTCTCAACTTTCGACCACGATTTGAAGCCGGAATTTCCGTTGCTAAACGAGGCACTTACGAAGTGAGTCATGCCTGAGTTTTGTGACCTTTTTTTAAAACCACAGTTCTTAAAGCAAATGGCGCATGTCCTTAAGTGACGCCAGCTTTCTCCATCGACTTCGCTTCTTGGGAGTTGGCTGGGAAGATCGCAAATGGGGATCTAGGAATTCTGCAACCCTCCAGTCACTACATGCCAGTCACTAAGGATGTAAATTTGATGAAAAGGGCGAAATGGTCAAGAAACGTTGCTAGTCTATGTACGATACGCCATAACCACAGGTGATATTCAGTTGGTTCGTACTGGACAGGTAGTGGAGATTGCTCTATATCGTCTTGTTTAGGCATGTTTCCGAGGCAGGGTGCATGCATGGAAGGCACACGAGTGAGCAAAGCACGTTGCGGAAGGCTGGGTGTATGTGCATAAGGTGCACACATGTGGTGAACCAGTGGTAAGAATATTGGAAATCCATCGCTGGCCATAACCCTAAATAAATTGATCGCCAGTCTGTGGGGGAGGTCCTAGCTGTGTGGACTGGTTATTAAGTCCCTTTTCAATGCCGTTGGATCTTCCAACAGTCACTAAACTTTTACTTCTGTCTACCTGGTTCCTAAGGCGTGGAACTCCGACTCCCAGAATCCCTAGGGACCGAGGACCAAGAGGAATTGTGGGAGGGGATATCCAGCAGAACAGGAGTGCACCCCGGTTAAGGAAAAAGAACCAGGCAGCCGTTGTCGTGTCAGTCAATTTTGGATTGTGTTTAGGATTTTATTATCATCCTGTTTTTCCAGTAGCTAAGTTGCTGGGTAGACAACACAAAAGTTGGCCGTCTTCGGGCCAAAGGTTGTAGAAACTGTGAGTCCAGCAACACTCAGCTCTTTGCAAATCTACTTGCAACAGTCCGTTTAGTGACTGTTGATTGTTGGCCTTGCTTGCTTTTTTATACTCCTACAACATGTTTTCCTGAAAGAGCCAAAAGCTTAAGCAGCCATTTACTTATTTCATTTTTTTTCCCCTATGTTGTTCTTTGGCAATGTTGTGTTTTCTTCTAGATTTGCAGCTGTGAGTGCCCTCTTGTGGCCCTTATCCCTGGTAATACTCTTTTTATCAGCAAGAAATGGAAAGATAACAAAATACAAACTTGACAACATTTGGCTGCTTCTCCTAAATGTAGGCTTGCATCTTCTAAGCCAGAGTGTGTCCCAACCTTGGCAACTTTAAGACTTGTGGACTTCAACTCCCAGAATTCCCCAGCCAGTCCACAAATCTTATAAGTTTCCAAGGTTGAACATCCCAGGGTTATAAAGATGAACATCCACAAGTCTTAAAAGTTGCTATGGTTGGGACACCTGTATGCTAAGTTTTGGGTGGTTGGTTTACATCCAACCTATCTTGTTCGGTTCACACAACGCCACAAACAGTAGTTTGTAAAGCCAATTTAAGCCAAGCCTTAAGAAGCCTACATTATGGGATAATGCAACAGGTGAACCCACTCGGTTGGAGATCCGTTGTGAACCAACAAACTGTTTTTGACCTATCTGAAAAGATCTACTCAGTTGAACTGGTTAAACATTGTCCTGTTACGCCCCAGCCTTGGTTGAATCATTAACTTCTGGCGAACAATAAAGATGATAATCATCAACAGATTTAAACTCCGCTACAAATTTGTAAGGTTAATTATGCAACGGTGAGAGTTTAACATCTTGAAAATCCATCGATCACAATGTATTATGAGCCAACCCTGAGGAGGAATAACTGAGCGCCTGCATTGATAAAAAGCTATTGTGTGAAGCCAAACCGTGGTAGTTTGTTCAACAAACTGGGATTAAGCAAGCCATAGTTTAGGACACAAACAAGCAATACTGTACTGAGATAATCTTAGAGGTGGTTTCTCCTCCAGGGCAGTTTTGGCAGCTAATAGATATATTTGGCTTTTAATAGTAAGTGAGCAGTTGCATTTGGATCCAAAATCACATGAAGAATTGATAAAGCAAACTTGAAAAATGCAGGGAAGATAAACGTGTGAACACTTGACTCAAACAGGGTGTATTACTTAAATCGGTTGATTTAGGATGATGGCTTGAATGAGAAATGGTCTTGGGAATGCGATTTAGCTTTTAACATCACATGTAGGTTTGAAACAGGTGTCGATGCTTTTTATTTTAACGTTGACTTTAATCCCCAGCAATATTTTTTTTCTTTGTTTTTTTTTTTTTTCCCCACGATTGCCGGTTTTTCCTCTGTTGACGTTGGCGGTCCTTTGTGTCCCGCTATTAAAATTATTTTTTAAAAAAATAAAATTAAAAGGTGTGATTTCCCCAGTGTGTTCTCAGAAGGGACCATTGAGTTGTAATGTTTATTGTGAAAACACAAAATCTACCTTTGTGAAGTAGGGTCATCTGTTTACCGTCGGCAATGAGTTAAAGATCAACCCCAAGCGAAATTATATGTTGTTTCTGTTAACCTCTTAGCCAACTCTTTGGAAATAAGCCTCCAGTGTACTAGTAAAAGGCAAAATGTAGTTTTTCTGGTGCCCTCAAAACAACACAACCTTCTTGAAGGAGCAGAGGTTGGCAGATTACTTTAATGTAACTGAGATGCAGCTTTCAGAAATGGGTCAAGAAACAGCAAAAAAAACCCAAGTAGCAAATCTTGGAATGGAATGGAATGGGAGTTGGAAGGGACCTTGGAGGTCTTCTAGTCCAACCCCCTGCTTAGGCATGAACCCCTATACTATTTCAGACAAATGGTTGTCCAATCTCTTCTTTAAAACTTCCAGTGTTGGAGCATTCACAACTTCTGGAGGCAACTTGTTCCACTGATTAATTGTTCTCACTGTCAGGGAATTTCTCTTTAGTCCTAGGTTGCTTCTCTCCTTGATTAGTTTCCATCCATTGCATCCATTTCAGTGTTGGGTTGCTACTGGTTCGCCCCGGTTCGGGCAAACCGGTTGTGGCGGCGGGAGGTTCCACCTACCTTCCCGGACATCTCTGCGCATGCGAACCGGTAGCGAACGAAATTGAAACCCACCACTGATCCATTTCCATCCATTAGAGATGGGCAAACTCCATCAATCCAGAAAAGAACATTCTAGAACCGTGATGGCGAACCTATGGCACATGTGCCATAGGTGGCACGCGGAGCCATCTCTGCAGGCACGCGAGCTGTTGTCCTAAGTCAGCTCCACCGTGCATCTGTGCGCGCCAGGCAGCTGAGGCCTCCAGAAGTCCGGAAACGGGTTGTTTCCAGCCTAAGAAGGGCCAGGGGAGACTGTTTTCGCCCTCCTGGAAGCTCCAGGAAAGCCTCCGGAGCCTGGGGAGGGCGACAAATAGGCCTACTGGAAGTTCAGAAGCAGGCCGTCTCTGGCCTCTGGAGGCTTCAGGGAGGACTGCTAGGCCCAAAATGGGGCTCGGGGGATCGCACACAGATGTGCAAGGGGCCGGGGCATGTGGGGGGGCATCGCATTATGGATGTGGGCATACGTGTAATAGCACGCACGGAAAAAAGGGTTAGCCATCACTGTTCTAGAACCTTGTGCAGAAGAAAAAAGGGAATATTCCACCATTTCCTTTCAGATTTTCAGCGGTATCTAGAAGTTTGCCTTCCAAACTGGAAACTCTTCAATGTTAAGGATAAAAACAGCCTTGTTTTTGGAGCTGGCTCAACCAATGTTTTCTCCCTGCACCCATGTCAGTCTGAAATTCTTCGAAATCCTCTCATAAATGGGAAGGAAACCAAAGGAGAAAGCTTCTTGGTAGGCTTCTGCTGTTAGATTTGAAGGAAGTGGACCTGAGGTCAAATCAGCAGGTTCATCTTAGTTTCTCTTTCAGGTTGAATTTGTTGTTCAATCTAACGAAATCACGTGACGGTAATTCAGTATAAAAACAGAAGACCTCGCTAGAAATCATCGAGTTGAGTAAACTTCTAGAGAACCACAGGTTCCTTATCTGCGGTTTTGTCAACGTACCTTGCGGTTTTAATCTTGTTTTGGACGGAGATGTGAGCGCGTTAACCGTCTTTTGAGAGCCCTTCAGCAGAAAAGCCGGGTAACCATTTTTAGGCGAAATTCTTAAAAGGCGAAATTTCTCGAAAGTTGCTCTCGTCTGCTTTTTTTGCGGGATCCAAAAGGAATCTTACTTCTCTCATTCGGGTTGATGGTTGATGGGTTTGGTTGCTGGGTTGATTCTTTATTTTATTTGTTTTTGACTGTTTTTTAGCTTGTTATGGAGTTTTTAGCTGTCGGGCTCTGCAGCCCAAAGTCATAAGTCTGTGAGATGTTGTTGTTGTTAGTTGTGAAGTCGTGTCCAATCCATCGCAACCTCATAGACAATGTTCCTCCAGACCTTCCTGTCCTCCACTATCCTCTGGAGTCCCTTTAAGCTCACGCCGACTGCTTCAGTGACTCCATCCAGCCACCTCATTCTCTGCCATCCCCTTCTTCTTTTGCCCTCCATCGTTCCCAGCATTAGGCTCTCCTCCAGTGAATCCTTCCTTCTCATTAGGTGGCCAAAGTATTTGAGTTTCCTCTTTAGGATCTGGCCTTCTAAAGAGCAGTCAGGGTTGCTCTCCTCTAGGACTGATCGGTTGGATGGCCTTGCAGTCCAAGGGACTTGCAGGAGTCTTCTCCAGCACCAGAGTTCAAAGGCCTCCATTCTTTGGAACTCAGCCTTTCTTATGGCCCGTTGTGAGATGTGCAGCTATATAAATGCACTATATAAATAAAATAAAGGCACTGATTTTTGGATATGATTTATTTATTTAGCTTCCCGTCTCGCACAGGTAAATCAGCGCTGCTTGCAAGATTAAAACAGAGGGACCAACCCAACATATAAACCCCAGCACCCGAGAATCAACAGTTGGCCTTGCTCACCATCAATAGTAACCAAGCTTTTTTCTCCAGATATCTTAGTCAGATGAGAAGAGATAGTCCTCAACTTACAATGGTTCATTTACTAACCATTCAGGTTTACAACAGCATTGAAAACAGTGACTTATGATCATTTTTCACATTTACGACCGTTGCATATGACAGACTTTCATGTGTGGACCTGATCTTTTGCTCCCAACATTAGCAGAGTTAACAACGGGAGTGGTGCAGTGGCCTAGAGGTGAAGCTCTTGCCCTCACAATCAGGAGGCTGTGAGTTCTATCCTAGCTACAGTAGAGGCAAATATTTCTCTCACTGGGCACAATGAGAATATATCAGCTGAACAAAACTCCACATTGGCATCAGGAAAGGCATCCGGCCAGTAAACACTCTGCTAGTTCTATTCCATTGCCCAGACTCCACCCTGCAAGGAATTATGAGGCCGTTAAATGAAGATGATAATTAGCAGTTGTTAACAACCCTAAAAACTCTTTCTTTCCTCCTTGCAGTGTCCCTAATTCCTGCCCGGCTAGTCCTCGAGGTGCTGGTTCCTCAGGTTATCGCTTTACCCACAACGTTACCTCTGACCTCCAACTGGCTGCCGAATACGCAGCAAAAGCTACTTTGGAGCAGCAGACGGATGCCTCCGGTGGAGACAGCCCAAAGGTTAGATGAGCTTTTTTCCCTCTATCAATTGTGCAAAAGCTTGGTCCATGGTCGGGAGGGTAAGGGGTATAGATAACCAAGGCAGAGAGGTGCCTTGGGTAGTGTCAGCATTTCACCCTGCACTTACTCCAATGCTGACATAAGAAGAAGAAGCGGAGGCATCTGGAAAGAGACATTGGACCCTTCACCTACTTATTTTCACTGGAGAGAATATCATCTAGGAGATGGGATGGAAGGGGGGAAATTCCTTTGAGGGGAGAAGTTGTGAATGCTCCAACACTGGAAGTTTTTTAAAGAAGAGATTGAATAACCATTTGTCTGAAATGGTCTAGGGTTTCCTGCCTGAGCAGGCAGTTGGACTAGATTTTTTTTTTTAATTTGATTTATATGCTGCCCTTCTCCGGAGACTCAGGGCGGCTTACAATGCGTTAAGCAATAGCCTTCATACTTTTGTATATTTTATACAAAGTCAGCTTATTGCCCCCACAAACTGGGTCCTCAATTGACCTACCTTAGAAAGGATGGAAGGCTGAGTCAACCTTGAGCCTGGCGAGATTCGAACATGGTGTAATTGCAGGCAGCTGGATGTTAATTAGGGTGCTTAGTCTGCAGAGCTATTCAGGACCTCCAAGGTCCCTTCCGATTCTGTTATTCTAAGTCCTAAATCCTCAGTCCTTCCTTTACCTTGAAAAAACATCTGTTTAGTGGCCTGTGATCTTGTCAGACAAGCTTGGGCCTAAATTATTAACGTTCTGCGAAGCCGCTAAAGAGCTCCTTCGGCGTCTTTTCTCGTCCACAGGATGAGTCCAAGCCACCGTATTCCTACGCCCAGCTCATTGTTCAAGCTATCTCGTCAGCTCAGGACAAGCAACTAACACTAAGTGGCATCTATGCTCACATTACAAAGCATTATCCGTATTACAGGACAGCAGATAAAGGTTGGCAGGTAAGTTTTATTGGTTTTTTTTTTCTTTTGAAGGCGTTTTGCTTCTCCTCCCAGAAGCTTCTTCAGCTCTGACAGAACAGTGGGGAATGGAAGGATTTACACTCCTTGCAGACAGAGCTGGCCATTTGCATCCTTTTAGAGGGCCGTTGAAGCCCTTGGAGGTTTATCTGTGTCCTCGGGGGTCACCTGAGTAGTGCAAATTGTTCCTGTAGTCTGCAGTTGTTGTTGTTTTCTTCTGGAAGTCCATTCCTACTCCCACACCGTTCAAAGGGTCTTCACCCCAAACGGTAGAGCTAAAAGTCTATAGAGATTCTCAATCATCCAGGTCATGATCTTCCCAAAGTTTCTTTTTCAAGATGGCCCTTCAAATAACCTGGCCTTAAGCCCAAGTAGGGCTTTAAAGATGACAACCATCACCTTAAATGGGACCTGTCCATTTTTAACCGTAAATAGCAGTAGCACTCAGACTTATATACCGCTTCATGGTGACTTACGTAGTTCTCTCTAAGCGGTTTACAGAGTCAGCCTATTTTCCCCCAACATTTTGCATCCTCATTTTACTGACCTTGGAAGGATGGAAGGCTGAGTCAACCTTGAACCGGTCAGGATCGAACTCCTGGCAGTGGGCAGAGTCCACCTGCAATATTCTAATCATTGTGCCACCATTGCAAGGACGGATGGATGGATGGATGGATGGATGGATGGATGGATGGATGGAAGGAAGGAAGGAAGGAAGGAAGGAAGGAAGGAAGGAAGGAAGGAAGGAAGGAAGGAAGGAAGGAAGGAAGTGAGGGAGAGAAAGAAAGAAAGAAAATGAAGGAAAAAAGCAGTAGCACTTAGGTTTATTCACAGTGCTTCACAGCCCTCTCTAAGTAGTTTACAGAGTCAGCCTCTTGCCCCCAACAGTCTGGGTCCTCATTTTACCAACCTCAAATGGACAGAAGGCTGATTCAACCTTGAGCCCGGTGAGATTTGAACTGCCAAATTGCAGCAGCCGGCAGTCAGCAGAAGTAGCCTGCAGTACTGCACTCTGACCACTGCGCCACCACAACTAAATCTTGACTAACCCGTTTTCCTCCTGCAGAATTCCATTCGGCACAATCTTTCCTTGAACCGATACTTCATTAAAGTCCCTCGTTCTCAAGAAGAGCCGGGAAAAGGCTCTTTTTGGCGGATAGACCCTCCTTCGGAAGGCAAGCTAGTGGAGCAGGCATTCCGCAAACGGAGGCAAAGGGGGGTATCCTGCTTCCGAACCCCGTTTGGACCTCTCTCTTCCCGGTAAGTTCAATGTAACAGCCAAAAATGATGCTCACCACTGCTTAACTATAGAAAAATTGGCCAAGAGGATGATTTTTTATTTTTTATTTTTAAAGTTTAAAAAAAAGTTAAAAATAGAAACTTAGACCGAACCATAGAAACAATAATTAGTTCCAGTTTTCTGTCTGAGGCCAAATTTGGGGCAAAACTCTCCAATATTGGAGGAAAAGGGAGCTTGCTACGTTTTGCTCAGTTGTGAACGTGAGGTCAGTAAGTTGTCGAATGGGCTGCTGAGGACTAGCTACCCAGTTTGGTAAAATAAAAGAGATGGGGATGAATACAGGCAATCCTCGACTTAATGACCACAGTTGAGCCCAGAATCACTAAATGAATTGTTGTAAATCGAGGACTTATCTGTACAAGAAATACACTGAATTTGCAAAGAGCGCTTGGTTTTGATTTCTACTTCTTTCTGTTCTCTTCCAGGAGCGCGCCCCCCTCCCCTACTCACCCTGGCCTGCTTTCTCCCCACACGAGTGGCCTACAGACTCCAGAGTGTGTGTCGAGGGAAGGTTCCCCAATTCCTCATGAACACGACTTTGGATCCAAGCTTGCTTCTGTCCCCGAGTATCGATATTCACAAAGTGCTCCTGGTAAGGATACTGTTGTCGGACTGCAGGGGTGGGCTTCAAAAATTTTAGCAAGGGGTTGCTGGGTGGGCGTGGCCATGGTGGGCGTGGCCTAGACCTCCTGCACCACGGTGAGAGGGCATTTTTGCCCTCCCCGGACTCTGGAAGCTTTCTTCAAGCCTCTGGGGGGGGCGAAAACAGCCTCCCCAGGCTCCGGAGGCCCTCTGGAGTCTGGAAACAGCCCTGTTTTCGGCCTTCCCAAACTTCTGGTACGCCTGTTTTTCGCCCTCTCTGAGCCTCCACGCGCGCCCTGCACTCACCTCCATCCAAAACAGGGATGCAGTGTGGGGACTCCTGGGAGGGGCGGGGCCAGCCAGGAGTGGGATTTGGGGGTTCTTCGAACTGCACAGAATCTTAGCTAGAGGTTCTCCCGAACCCCCAGCAGCCCACCCCTGCTCTAAATAGAAACGATCCTTGGCTACATTTGTTGAGAAAAGTCTAGTTTTATTCACAGGCAAGTGTGTTGCGATAATGCGAAGCCAGAACTGAGAATCACACGCCGAAAGTTAAGGGAGGAAACAGTTACTCAACTTTTTTCTCCCTTAACTGCCTTACATCACAGAACACACACACATACATACACACACACACACACACAAAATGAACAATCAGGCTCAAGCAATATATTTTCAGAACAGTAGATTGGTATGCAGCCGCCACCTTCTCCCAGCTGGGTGATCTTGAAGCAGCATCTCAGGAAGATACAGCAGTTACTTTCGCTTTCCCCATCAGCATTCCCCTCCCATACACTTTCCCCAGAGTTCATAGCAGACTATCACTGCATGGTAGTGAAGTGCACAAACAAACATAAAATGGCAGCTGGCAGCCTCCGGTGGAGTAGTGGGCTCTATCCAGAGTTTCTGCCACCCTGTTAGACTCCTGGATGTGGGCTCAAGATAGCAAACGAACGTTAGGAATATCTCATGAAAATTACCCCCAAAAAGTATCATGAGCAAGGGAGTGTCCCGGCTTTTTCACATGGACAACATTGAGAATTGTCAAGTTTGGAGAAACTGGGTCTTGGTTTTTAGCGGAGTGTTATTCTCGAAATTTGTTTAGCTTTATTCGGGAATGCTGGATTTGAATCTCCTGTTCTAGCCAATGATGGGTCTCTTCTCTTCCTCTTCCTCTTCCTCTTCTCCTTTCTTTTCTCTTTCTTTGTTCCACCCCTTTGATCCCTCCTCCTCCCTCCCTTTCTTTTCCCTCTTCTTCTCCCTTTCTCCCTCCCTCCTTCCCTTTCTCCCTTCTCCTTCTCCCTCCCTCCCTCCCTCCATCCCTTCCTTTCTTTTTTTCCTTCCTTCCTTTTCCTTCTTCCTCTCCCTTTCTTCCGTCCCTCCTTCCCTTCCTTCCTCCCCCCGCCCCTCCCCCTCGGTCTCTTTCTCAGGATCCCCCGTAAGTGCCCAGCCGGTGATCATGGCAGTTCCTCCCAGGCCTTCTGCGCTGGTGGCCAAGCCAGTCGCTTACCTGCCCGCCTCCATCATGACCTCTCAGCAGCCTTCAGGACATGCGGTTCACGTCGTTCAGCAAGCTCCCACCGTTACAATGGTCCGAGTGGTGACGACTTCGGCAAGCTCAGCAAATGGCTACATCCTGACCAACCAGGGGCCAGCTGGGAGCACCCATGACGCGGCAGGGGCTGTCCTGGACTTGGCTGGTAAGCCTCAGGGGAGTATCTTCTCCCCCAGAACGGCCCCAGAACAGTAAAGGTCTAGTCTTGCCTTAGCTATGAAAGCCAGCTGGATGACTTTGGGCCAACCACCAGGCGACAGTGAGTTCTAGTCCCGCCTTGGCTATGAAAGCCAGCTGGCTGACTTTGGGCCAACCACCAGGCGACAGTGAGTTCTAGTCCCGCCTTGGCTATGAAAGCCAGCTGGCTGACTTTGGGCCAATCACCAGGCGACAGTGAGTTCTGGTCCCACCTTAGTCATGAAAGCCAGCTGGTTGACTTTGGGCCAATCACCAGGCGACAGTGAGTTCTGGTCCCGCCTTAGTCATGTAAGCCAGCTGGCTGACTTTGGGCCAATCACCAGGCAACAGTGAGTTCTAGTCCCATCTTAGTCATGAAAGCCAGCTGGCTGACTTTGGGCCAATCACCAGGCGACAGTGAGTTCTAGTCCCATCTTAGTCATGAAAGCCAGCTGGCTAACTTTGGGTCAATCACCAGGCGACAGTGAGTTCTAGTCCCATCTTGGTCATGAAAGCCAGCTGGCTGACTTTGGGTCAATCACCAGGCGACAGTGAGTTCTGGTCCCGCCTTAGTCATGAAAACCAGCTGCTGACTTCCGGCCAATCACCAGGCGACAGTGAGTTCTAGTCCCGCCTTAGTCATGAAAACCAGCTGCTGACTTCCGGCCAATCACCAGGCGACAGTGAGTTCTAGTCCCGCCTTAGTCATGAAAGCCAGTTAAATAACTTTGGGCCAATCCCTCTCTCTCAACCCAACCGACCTCACAGGGTTGTTGCTGTAGGGAAAATAGGAGAAAGAAGAAGGTTTGTTGGGTATGTTTGCTGCCTTGAGTTAAGTTGTCAAAATAATAAAGGCAGGATACAAATCAATCAATCAATAGAATCTCTCTTCTCTCCCTGTAGGGTTGGACGAGAAGCCCACCATCGCCTTTGCTGCCATACCGACTGCCAGTCGTGTCATCCAGACGGTGGCCAGCCAAATGGGTCAGGGCATCCCTGGACAGACGGTCACCATCCTGCAGCCGGCCACTCCCATGGCCCTCGGACAGCACCAGTTACCTGTCCGCACGGTGACCCAAAACGGAAAGCATGCCATTCCCACAAACAGCTTAAGCGGTGGGACTTACGGTATACATAACATTTCTCCTTCGTTCTCCCAGGGTTTGTGTGCTTTTAGAATCTTTCTCCAAAAGCGAGCTTGCTCTGCCTCGTAAAGTAAAATAAAATGAATTTTGGGGCTGGCACATGACCGCAGGACATCACAAGCGGATATAAATGCAGGTTGCCCAAAATGCAGTCACATGATCACAGAGATGGGGTAACCAGCAACCAACAGACCTGGCAACAGATTCAGACAGTGAGGAGGTTGGGGAGGAATATGGGCCAGTCCTGGAGTCTGGGAAAGGCTCTGATGAGGGCTCTGCATCAGAGGCAGAGAGGGGGCCAGGGCCGTAAGCCAGTTATCAACTGCCTTCGGAGTCAGACATCAGTGAGGCAGCTGAACAGCTGAAGCCTGTTCCCAGTGTGCACATGCGCAGAGTTGCCAGGCGAAGGGAACAGCTAAAGAACAAAGGTCGACTCAGGAGTAAAGCCACAGGTGGACGATGAATGGCCCCTCCCAGAGGGAATAAAAGAGGAGCGAAAGGGGAGTGGAGCTTGCAGGAGATAATTAGTTCATTCCTGCATTCTTACCAAGTATTGCGGGCGTCTGAAAGATATCGGCCTGGCCACTCTCCAAGCCTGATAAAGGTCGATAATTATGAGCGATCTTGAAAGACGGTGGGAGAGGAAAGATTTTGCTGGAGAGGAATTCACTGTCAATTCAATAAAAGGGGTTTATCGGGACGAGGACTTGGCTTCGTGCCAAGTCCTCGTCCCTTTCTTTACCTTTCATCCAAACAGACGCTGTGAGTTTTTCTAAAATCCTTTCTTTCTCTCTCTCTCTCTCTCTCATGTTTCCCCCCCCCCCGACTCCAGCCCTCTCCAACCCCTTGCAAGTACTTGCAGCTCAAGCTAGTTCCTCCACCCCCGTGGTCATCAGCCAGACAAGAGAAGCCGGGGTGAAAGATCCCGATGAGCTTTTGAGAGAACCTGATATCAAACGACCCCGAATTGAAGACCCCAGAATGGTTGCGGCCTTGCAAACTGGCGTCATCACCTCCACAGCTCCCTCGGGACAATCCGCCGGAGAATGAGGCCGTGGGAAATTCAGAAAGGCACCCGAGGCGCCGCGGGAGAAAAATCTCTCTTTTTTCTCTCTCTCTCTTCCCCACCCCCACCCCAAGCAGAAATCTTTTCTTTCTGCAGCTATTAACACCTGGATCATTTCAGTGGTGGTTGTTTTTTTTTCCCCTTGTTTTTTTTGTTTTTGTTTTTTTTAAATCAACTTTTGAACTTTTGGAACGACGGGCGAGCATTTGTCAAGATTGTCGAGGTGCCAAATGAATTGGGCAAAATATTTCCATCTCTCTGGACCCAAGGAATGAATTTCCTCCTGTTTTTCACTGCAGAGATGTCCTCTTTCCTTCTTTCTTTTTCTTTCTTTCTTTCTTTCTTTCTTTCTTTCTTTCTTTCTTTCTTTCTTTCTTTCTTTCTTTCTTTCTTTCTTTCTTTCTTTCTTTCTTTCTTTCTTCTTTCTTTCGAGATTTAAAAAGAAAAAGAGACACAGACCATTTTGATTGTTTGGGATATTTCTCTATCCCTCCTCGCCTTCTTAATTTTCATCCCTTCCTTGTTTTTCCTTTTACGCATGGTAGTTTATGTGCGAGCGTACTAAAATGGCAGGACGGAGGCACGAACTTCAGGTGGGAACGTCTGACCTCAAAAACAGGTTTATTTCGCCCCCCCCCACTCTCCGAGGAAGAGAAGTGCATCCATTTTGTATCTCAGAACTCCAACTTATGAAAAATTATTTGCAAAAAAAAAAAGAAAAAAGAGAAAGAAAAATTACTTGCAAAGCAATATCATACTACGGTAACTGCCACCTAAAACGGCAGATGTGTGTTTATATTTCCTTTGTATTACCTACTTGCAGCCCGGTTCACCTTCTGACAATGGGGAGTCACGCCCCTATCCAAAATCTCGATCCCAGAGCACAGTAAAATTAGTTTATCCCACTTAAATGGCTTCCTAATGAATTTGAAGCCTAGACTTCCCAGAATTCTCAGCCTACTGGACAGATGGCGGGATTCTGGGAATCACAGTCCCAGCCTACCTCATTGGGATGGCTGACCCATCACAGCACTTGGCTCCACCGGTGCCTTTTGGAGAAAGAGATAAAAGTTTATTTCAATCATTGTCTGTTGAATGAAAACAGCCAATTGTGATTTTAAAAAGGTCCAAAATTTGCGGATCTTTTTAAGAATTGTCACACCTACAGGCTTGTAAAAGAACCACGTGGGTTCCTTAATTTCATTCCTGTTGATTTTTGACAGAGAAGGAATAGAATTTTTTTAACATTTTTAACCTTTTAAGGACAGTTCCCCGGAGCACTCTTGTTATGTTACGGTCTGAGCGTTGGACTTTCGTCTAGAGAGACCAGGTTTAAAAAGCATGAAACTTCCCTGGGTAAAACCTTGGACCAGCCGTTGTTTTGTTTCAGCCTAAACCTACCTCACAGGGTTGTTGTGAGGACAAAGGGGAGGGGTGAGGAGAGATATGTATGCCACCTTGAGCTTGGAGGAAAGGCAGAATAATAATAAAAAAAAGAGAACCGTAATAAATCAGTAACCATCAACGTGTCAGGTCACCCAATCCCTTCGTCTCACTTCAAAGCGTAGGATTTTTTTTTGTGTGCGATGAACAAGATAGAAAGATTACCATTTTGCTCTGGTAAGTTTTGCAAGCTAGTAATCCTAGCCGAGAGCTCTTTAACAGCAGGTTTGGGACCGCTCCAGCTAAGGATGGATGCAAAATTGAAGGTGGAATGGAACGGAATCCACTTTCACAGGTGAAACGGAACACGAGTTCAGAGGGCTCCAGTAAGACAAAATTAAATCAAAAGAGTTGTTAATATTTAAAGAATTGCAGGCTTCCTCCTTTCATTTGACTTCAGCAGCCCTTTGAGACTTAAAAAAAAAATGCACCTCCGATGAACGTCATGGAAGAAAAGAAATAACGGAAAAAGGTTTTAATTACTGTGGATTGCTGTCTTCTCTGCCATTTTCTTGAAGCACTTAAAACTTGCCCGTAAATTGGTTTGTCTTTTCCCTTTGCAAATAATAATAACCCTAAAGCTGTTTGCCCCCCAAATTCCTTTTCTCCAGAAGATCGACGGCTTCTGCACGTCCTGTGGGATTTTTTTTTCAAGGGTTAATTAACAGATTAACAGAGTTGGAAGGGATCTTGTAGGTCATCTAATCCACCCCCAACCCCCAAGCAGGTGACCCTACACCATTTCTGATAGAGGCAGTCCAGTCTCTTGAAAGCTTCCAGTGATGAAGCTCCCACAACTTCTGAAGGCAACTTCTGTTCCATCGGTTGATTGTTCTCACTGTCAGGAAATTTCTCCTTAATGGGTAAGAGGTCCATGTCTGGCCATGGAAGACCATTCCCAGGTTCACTTTTGGTAAATCAGAAGCTCTTCCAAGCAAGCTACTTCTCTTGATTTTTTTCCCCCCTTATTTCAGACTGTAAATCACGCCAAGCAAAGATGCAGGAACAAGTCATGTCACAAGTTAAAGAGCGTGATGGGGTTTAATTTACACGTGGACCATTAGCCATTTCTCTCTGGTCTTTTGGTTTCTTTCCAGCTGGCAATGGGAATTTGCAGAGGCCCAAATGCCTGTTAAAATGGGGGCAGGGCCTCAGTCTCAGGGTAGTGTCCCTTAACTTGACTTATGTTGATCTTCCTCCCTGCAAATACTTCCTGCTGGTGAAGAGATGATGAGAAACATCTATGGAGATTCTTCATCGTCCAGATCATGGTTGTCCCAAAGGTGCTTTTTCCAAAAGAAATAGAATAGAATAACAGTTGGGAGGGACCTTGGGGGTCTTCTGGTCCAATCCCCTGCTTAGGCAGGAGACCCTACATGGTGGTCCAATCTCTTCTTTAAAACTTCCAGGCAGGCTGTTCTACTGATTAATTGTTCTCCCTTTCAGGAAATTCGTCCTTAGTTCTAAATTGCTTCTCTCCTTGATTAGTTTCCTCCCATTGCTGCTTGTCCTACCCTCAGGTGCTTTGGAGGATAGCTTGACTCCCTCTTCTTTGGGGCAACCCCTCTGGACTTTCTTGATTAGTTTTTTTTCTATGAAAAAGTTTCATTTCTCATCCAAGAAGCTTCTTCAGTCCAGAAAAAGAAGAACGGAAGAAGCTTCTTGGATGAGAAGCAAAACATTTTCAAAGACGAGAAACCTAGAAGGTCCAGTTGCCTTTTGGAAAAAGCACCAATGAGAAAGGAAGTCCAAAACAATTGAGTCCAGGTGTGACCGGAAGCTGTGAGAAAAAGCAGAGGTGCACCCACAGTTTATAGTACAAGCCATAAGATGGGGAGAGGGCACTTGGATCCTCCATCCACGCCTTCAAAGCTCCATCTCTGATTGAATTTCCCACAAACTGGGGACCTGTTTCCCTGCTACACAGAGCTGGGAAATTACTAATGGTTGTGTGAAGTGTTTGTCTTATCGAAAAACCCAATTCCTTCCAACCCCCCCGCCCTCCAAAAAAACCACACATCTCTCTACATGTCACCCACAAAGCACTAAGGATAGACTCCAGCCATCACAAAGTTGAGAAGATTGATGCTTCACCTTAACACCAATGATGGATAAATCTAGAGAGATGTTTTGCAAAGGGTTTTTGTGCTCCAGATCGTATTGCCTTTCTTCCCTGATCTTGAGAGATCCTGTGTAATTAGTCAATAGATAACAGACCTACAAATAAATCCTACTTTCCTTTAAACCAGGGTTTGTTGAATAGGCAAATCCAGCTGGGTTGAAGAGGCTTCTGGCAGGGTCAAGTTCTTTTGTTTTCAAAAGCCCTGAACTGATTTCATTGTCACTACAAGATCTTATTTCGATAATATTCGTTTACTTACTTTGGCTTTTCAAGCTGGGCAAGAGGCATGTGTGTGTATGTGTTGGTGCCATTTTGGCTTTTCTTCGAACCGTCGAATCTTTAGGGTCAACTCCAGACCTGACAACATTTGGAAACCCATTTTAAAGCAGATATTTGGAAATGGAATCTCTGCATAGAAGGGAGCTGTTTTCTGAGAGTGAATATTTTTCTCCAAATATCGACGGCAAGGTTCTTTTGTACCTTAGTATATATTTTGTTCGCTGTTCCACCTTCACATAAATCAAAGAAAGGGTAATTTTCTGGCCTTTTCACATGCCTGCATTTTAACATTTTAATTTACAGGTCGTTTATCACTGTTTAATATGTTTGCGGACTCCTGCCGTGGAGGTGATAACCCAGTTTTCATTTTTAATTGCCAAATGCCCTGGGTCGGAGTTCTTGAATTAATGACACAGTCAATTTCAACCAAAATGTAAATTGTCTCTTGCTCTGATGCTCAAAAGAATAATGTGTTTGTGTAACGGAATATTTACCCAGGCTGAATTTCTGTCATCTTAAAAAGTATAGCAAAAGGATTGACCCAGAAACTGAATTGGCGCTTCCCAACCTGCTTGTACAAGCATTTTTCTCTCCCTCTTGATTTCCATATCAAAAACACGACGTTTTAATAACGTCGGGGCAGAAAACTGACAGGTGACGACTTGCTGACCTGAATTCGCATCGAGTTGGCAAAACAAACTTTTGAGTTTATCGCAAGCGAGAGCCAAGTTGTGTTGAATTTAATTCGCCTTTCTGGCGTCTTGAGCTGAAAAACCTAAGCATTGCTGCGATCTCTATGGTAGAAGTTGTAGCAGAGTACAGATAGTCCTTCTTACGAGCACAGTGGAGCCCCAAATTTCTTGTTAAGTGAGACCGTTGCTAAAGTGAGCTTTGCCCCATTTTACGACCGACCTTTGCCACCGTTGTTAAGTGAGCCAATGCAGTTGTTTAGTCATACAATTGTTAAGTGAATCTGGCTTCCCTGGCTTGTCGCAAAAAGGGGATCATGTGACCCTGGGACACTTCCAACTGTCATAAATGTGAGTCACTTGCCCAGCGTCTGAATTTGGATCACCTGAGCATTTACAGGATGGTCATAAGTGTGAAAAATGGTCAAAAGTCACGTTTTTTCAGTGCTGTTGTAACTTTGAACGGTCACTAAAATGAACTGTTGCACGCAGAGGATTACCTATAACCATTATGGCAAACCTATGGCCCGCGTGCCGCAGGTGGCACACGGAACCATATCGGTTGGCATGCCAGCTGATTTTTGGGGCCACCGGAAGTTGGAATCGGGTAGTTTCTGGCCTCCGGAGGACCTCCAGGAGGGTGGGGAAGACAGTTTTTGCCTTCCCCAGGATCCTAGAAAGCCTCTGGAACCTGGGGAGGGCGAAAAAACGGACCTACCATGCCATTGCGTGCCAAAAGCAGGGGGAACGCAGGGAGGGTTGTGTGTGCATGCACGGAGGAGGGCAGGGTGAATTATGGGTGTGGGCACACGCATGCATGACCCTCCCCCCTGCACTCCCCCCGCTTTTGGCACATGACGGCAAAAAGGTTAGCCATCACTGACCTATAACATTAATTACAAAAGATTTACACGCAGGTAAAAATGAATTAGTGGGCATGGAAAAATGGGTGGGATTTGATGGGCGTTAGCTAGTTCCATTATATGAGTTCTTATTAATTGTTCCACTGGCTGGGTGGTTAAATTATTGACTGAATTGGGATATTTGCACAGTGTGTGGATAATTTGCTTGACTTTAACCAAGCATGCGAACGTCATCAGTTTACAAAACCAGTGTGCTCTTATTTTTCTATGGCACATCGTATTTGTCCTTTTTAAAAATGTTCTGTTGGTGAATCTGCGTTCCCAGACGTAGGTGGGCATCCAGACAAAAGCCAGATTTGATTTAACTGACCTTGAAATGTAACTAAAATTAATTTCAATTAAATACAGTTAATGTCATTGCCGCCCGCTGTGTTAAGAATTTCCTTCTTTCATGCCAAGAGGGATAAACCGGGAATAAGCAGTGGTGTCCCCAAGACTTGGGGAGGGGGGCAGAGGCAGTTTTAGGAGGCCAATTTCTGCATGTCTGGTTTGTACTAACTACAGTGTGTGAATCGAGTGAAATCCAGCAGGTTCTGACAGGTTCTGGAGAACTGTAGCGGAAATTTTGAATAATTCGGAGAACCGGTAGCGGAAATTTTGAGTAGTTTGGAGAATCGGCAAATACCATCTCTGGCTGGCCTCAGAGAGGGGTGGGAATGGAGATTTTGCAATATCCTTCCCCTAGGAGTGGGGAGGGAATGGGGATTCTGCAGTATCCTTCCCCTGCCACGCCCACCAAGCCACACCATGCCCACCAAGCCACGCCCACAGATCCGGTAGTAAAGAAATTTGAATTTGACCACTGGTTAGAACTAATTACAAGAGGGTGTATAAAGCAGATCCTGATCTTGATATCACGGTGGTCGTGATAAAATTCAAGGAAGAGAGCCGTGGCTGTCAGCTTGATAGGGGAAAAAGCAATTTAAAAAACATAAGAACAGAATTGCCAGCTTGGGAAACGAATAAGAAATAATTATTTAAAGGTGGATGCAGTTAGTGGAAAGGGGAGCTCTTGAGGATAGTGTCAGATCCTTCAACCTGTCCATTTTCAGCAAACTTGGTGAATAATAATTAAATTTATATGCCACCCAACTTCCACTAACAGCTAAGTTGATCTTCGCCAAGTCAATTTGCAGCAGCCATCTCAGAGAGAGAGACAATATTTATGCAATTCCATTTACTATGTTGTCGCAACAGGATTCTTTTGAATAAACAGAAAGGTCTCAAATCATTTTGAAATAGGTTTTTTTTGAAAAAAGAAAAAAAGCAGACCAGATTTTTAGACATCCCTCTTCCTAGGCTCTTGATGTACTGTACTGGGAGGAATTTCTGTGTGGTGGGGAGAAAAACCCAGTAATAAATTGTTCTTGGTGTCAAGTCACTTCCAAAACAGCCCCATCTCTAGAAAGCATACTTTGCATTTATACTGCCATATAAATTCCTGGAAGAATCGTTGGAAAGAGACACAACCAAAATATTCATGGGGGTAAAAAAATAGCCCAATATATTTCTTGGTAAGAAGTATTAACTTTTTTTTTAAAAAAAAAGGATCAATTTTCCCAGCATTTTTTTTTTAATCCCAGATGTGTAATGCAAAAATATACAAAAATGATCTTTCATGCTTGGTCAGCGTTCACAAAAGTTGAACCCGTGTCAAGGCTCCCATGATTTCAACACCCAGAAAGAGAAGGGAGAGGCAGAGCTGATAGAATCCATCTGGCTTGGAGGGAGCCTCTCCTTGAATTGAATTCAGCGGTTCATTTACAGTTAGTCCTCGACTTGCGACCACAATGGAGCCCAAAATTGCTGTTGCTAAGTGACTTTAACCCAGTGGTGAAATCTAAAGCAGTTTGCTACCGGTTCACTGGCTGTGCATGCGTGCTGCGTACCAAGCATGCACTGCACACCTAAAGGAGGCTTGGGAAGGTAAGTAGAACAGTGAAGGGGGAATCAGCTATGCCGCGCGATTTAGCTTTGCTAGAAAGAAGGATTTCCTTCTTTCTAGCAAAGCTAAATGGTTGGAGGAATCGGTAGTTTAAAAAAGCTACCATTTTTTTAAACTACCGGTTCATATGAATTGGAGCGAACTGGTAGCATTTCACCCCTGCTTTAGCCTTATTTTTACTGTATGTTCTTTCTTCCCACCGTTGTTAAATGACTCTCTTCAATGGTTAAGTTAGCAACACGGTTATTCAGTGAATCTAGTTCCCCCTTGATTTAGCCTGTCAGAAGGTTGCAAAAGGTAGTCACATGACCCCGGGATATGCGACCGTCATATACATGAGTCAGTTGCCAAGCTGAATTTTGATCACATAACTATAGAGATGCTTCCCACTTTTCTTTCTCATCTCCCTTTTACATCATGCCTTGCTGATAGTAAATCAGAAATTATGAGGCCATGGTGGCGCAGTGGTTAGAGTGCAGTACTGCAGACTGCTTCTGCTGATTGCCGGCTGCCTGCAATTCGGCAGATTGAATCTCACCAGGCTCAAGGTCAACTCAGACTTCCATCCTTCCGAGGTAGGTAAAATGAGGACCCAGATTGTGCGGGCAATAAGCTGACTTTGTATAAAAAAGAACACTGCTTAGGGGGGGACAAAAGCCCTACAAGCAGGTATATACAAAAGTATGAAGGCTATTGCTTAAAGCATTGTAAGCCGCCCTGAGTCTCCGGAGAAGGGCGGCATATAAATCGAACCAATAAATAAATAGATTCAAATTTTTTTACTACCGGTTCTGTGGGCATGGCTTGGTGGGCATAGCAGGGGAAGGATACTGTAAAATCTTCATTCTCTCTCCACTCCAGGGGAAGGATACTGCAAAATCCCCATTTCCTCCGATCAGCTGGGATTCAGGAGGCAGAGAATAGATGGAGGCAGGGCCAGTTAGAGGTGGTATTTACCGGTTCTCCAAACTACTCAAAATTTCCACTACCGGTTCTCCAGAACTGGTCAGAACCTGCTGAAACCCACTCTGGATGCCAGAGAGGAAATTGAGCAAATGGGCAAATACACTTTTTTAAGACTGTTATCATGGGCACACTTTTACCAGGGACTAACACTACTGAGTGTTTTTTTCTGAATATTATATTTAGTACTAGCATTCTTTATATCTAATGTTAGATGTTATGGTCTAGGGTTTCCTGCCTGAGCAGGAGGTTGGACTAGAAGACCTCCAAGGTCCCTTCCAACTTATTCTAAATGTTAGATGCCATATGACTACTGTAACATTAACCCCACTTCAAGATAGCTCAGGAACTAAGGTTGTGCCTTGGTTGATTTTTCTATTTGATGTTCAAACTGAGAGCACAATTGCTTTAAAAAAAAGAATAAAAGGAAAAAATACAAGAGATTAAAACCAAATCAGTGAAAAACTAAAGAGTCAGTTCATGTCCAAAAGCAATGAGTTTTTCTACTGTTTTCAGGAACATGGGTTACACTAATTTTAAATGTAGCGTAGAAGAGGCAATAAAATGTTTCGAGCTGGGATGTCATTTGGATTACGAGCCACCTATCAGCTGAATGAACTGTGCATCGCCCCACAAGAAGCGGTCCTGTTTGAAGCTTGCTGCGTTCAGAAGGTTAATTAAAACCACTGGCTGGATGAGAAAGAAAAATCACATTAGCTGAACGGGGCTAGGCTAAAACCGTTGACAAGCTTTAAAAAAGCAATTTACTATAAGCAGCACCTGCAGAAGAGGCATGAGCATCATCTACAGAAAGCAAAATAGTTGGAAGTCAAACTGTAATACTCATTATTTTAGCTAGGTGTGGAATAGAATAACAGAATCACAGAGTTGGAAAGGACCTTGGAGGTCTTCTAATCCAATCCCCTGCTTAGGCAGGAAATATACCAGTTAATTATTGTTAATTATTATTAAATTTCAGATTTCAAACACGTAGCTGGGCTCATTCAATGCAGTAGGATAAAATAATGGCAGGTCTTCCAGCGGTGAGTGAATTCTGTAAATACAGAGTGTGTTCTCTTTCATACAGTGATTAATTTTGATATGAAAGTTGCAAGGAGTTATTTACTCACTCGTTGGAGGAAAGCTTTGCTCCTTCCCATTTGATCCTCATCCAGTAACAAAAATAATCTATCTCAGCATCTACTTCTGTCCTACTATCGCAGCACCATTGAAAGTGTTCTGAAATATGGCATTCTTGCATGGTATGGGAGCAGCTCTGCAGCAGACAAAAAAGCTCTACAGAGATCAATAAAACTGCCGAGAATATCATTGAACTCCAGCTACCAGCCCTGGATGACATCTTTGCATCTCACTGTTTGAGAAAGTTGCATAACATTCTCAGAGACTCTTCCCAATCCTGCTTACAATCTTTTTGGACTGTTGCCTTCTGGCAGAAGATACGGAACAATTAAAACTCGGATCACACATTTTCTGAATCGTTTTTTATACCAAAGCTATAACTGCACTCAACAATGAATTAAAGGGCCACCATCAGTGAGCTGTTGGACAGCATTACTTGGTCTGTTGTGTGGATGTTTGGATGGTTTTAGGGGTGGGGAATTGTGGTGGGTGGGAGTGTGTTTGGGGATTGTTATATGTGTTGGACCTGGTCTTTGGGTGTTAAGTGAATTTTGCTGTATGGGTATACTGTGTATACACGTACAATGACAATAAAGTTATTATTAAATTGAAATGGGCAAATTAGTCTTTAAGTGAAAGTGCCAATAAGTGAAACCACAATGGTGTTGTATAATTGTAAGATGTTTTTATTTATATTTTTATGGGTTTTTTTTAATTAACCGTACCCCCTATCCTCCTGGTGGTCTGACTGTATTAGACATGTGATTGATCACATTATAATTGATCACACCCATCTTAAAACGGCTAAGGTTGAGAAACCCTGGCAATAGACAAAAGATGTCTCAGCCTCTCTCCATCTGGCGGTCCTTAAACGCATCAGGACTAGAACTCCCAAAACACCCAGATTGCTGGTCCACTTCTCAAAGGCTGCCAGCCTGGGAAGCATTCATTGCAAGAACAGAAGACCTCCAAGGTCCCTTCCAACTCTTGTTTATTCTATTCTATTCTATTCTATTCTATTCTATTCTATTCTATTCTATTCTATTCTATTCTATTCTATTCTATTCTATTCTATTCTATTCTATTCTATTCTATTCCATTCCATTCCATTCCATTCCATTCCATTCCAAACTCTTATTCTATTCTATTCTATTCTATTCTATTCTATTCTATTCTATTCTATTCTATTCTATTCTATTCTATTCTATTCTATTCTATTCTATTCTATTCTATTCTATTCTATTCCATTCCATTCCATTCCATTCCAAACTCTTATTCTATTCTATTCTATTCTATCCTATCCTATCCTATCCTATCCCTGCTGCATTTAACTCTGCCTCTTCTTGTTCCTTGCCTGCTCCAGCCACTTTCATCCCTCCTTTTCTTCCTCTTCCTACGCATCTTGATTAGCTTATTCCAGGCTCCTGTCTACCTCTTCCTCCCCGCCCTTTCTCTCTCTCTCCCCCCTCTTTCTCTTCTTCCATTTCTCCCTTCCATCTCTTGGGCAAAGCTGCGCCCAAAACTAAAACACCCGGAACGTTCCGACCGGCAACCTCGCGCTCCACCCGGGCGGGTTTTAGGGCAGGACCCGCGCGCATGCGCAAAGCCGTCTTTGCCCGGGCTTTAAAAATAATATTTGGGGGGGGTTTGTGTTTTTTTTTGGGTCGGGTCTTTGTTCTTTCCTCCTCCCGAGTAAACCCGGCTGTGGGGCGGGAGAGAAGGGCGGGATGTCCTCGGCGGGGACGGAAAGCTTGCTGCGGCAGGCCAGGTAGGAGGAAGAAGAGAGGGAGAAAGGAGGAAACCAGCTTCCCCATCTGCTGGCTGGCATCTAGCCAATCCTAGGTCCATCCTGGCTGGTGCAGGTCGCCCTGGCTGCCCTCCTGGAGCACAGAGGTCCCCACCAGCTTCTGCCCAATGCTTTGACCCAAGGAGCTCAGCCTCTTTGCTCTGGGGAGGGGGGGATCCATGGTTCCCCCTCTGAGCTGGCAGACGTTTCATGACCCAACTAGGCAACATCATCAGTGCTAAAAGGGTATCTGGAGAGGAGTAGGAATAGGATTATGGGGTTGTTTTATTATTTATTTATTTATTTATTTATTTATTTATTTATTTATTTATTTATTTATTTATTTATTTATTTATTTATTTATTTATTTATTTATTTTAATTAATTAATTAATAAAAATAAATTAATTACATGTATTTATATGCCGCCCTTCTCCCGAAGGACTCAGGGCGGCGAACACAAGTTAAGAAACATGTACAATCAAATCGCACTTTAAACCAAATAACTACCGTATTTTCCGGCATATAAGACGACTGGGCGTATAAGACGACCCTCCTCAAAGCCATTTAAGGCTCGCCAGAGCCTTATGGGCTGGTCTGCCTGGTTACAGGAGAATGAGACCCGGCGTATAAGACGACCCCCGACTTTTGAGAAGATTTTTGTGTGTTAGAAAGTAGTCTTATACGCAGGAAAATACAGTAATTAATGATAAATAATAAAACCCAGAATCAGAGTCAGCCTATTTGCTTGAACAGCCAAGTCTTCAGCTCCCGACGAAAGGAGCGGAGATCAGGAGCCATCCGGAGCTCGGTAGGTAATTCATTCCAGAGGGTGGGAGCACCCACAGAGAATGCCCTACCCCTGGGCACCGCTAGATGACATTGGCTCGCCGTCGGGACCCTGAGGAGAGCGAACCCTCTGTGAGCGAACAGGACGGTGGGAAGCAGACAGATTTTCTTGGCAAGGTTTTCATCTGCAGTTTTCTTGCCGATGTTTCATGTTGCAGATGTTTCATGTTGACTCAAGTGTGCACACGCACACTTGAGTCAACATTGATTGCATGCGACTGCCTGGACAAGTCCCTGCAGTTTTCTCGGCAAGATTTTCAGAAATAATTAGGCTTTTTTTTTTTTCCTTCCTAGAAGAAGGTACATCATGCTCGTAAATTGAGGACTACCAATAATTGGGTGTTTGACCAACATGGACTTTGAATTGTATCAAATACGGCATTTCTCAACTTGTCAATTCCTCTTTCCTCTTAGAGAGCTCCAGGATGATGAATTTCAAAAATTCACTTCTCGGATCTCAGGCTTCCTCCAAAATCAAGATTTTGGAAATGAAACGGTTGATTCCTTGCGAAGGCTATTTCTTATTGTCTCGACCACCAAATACAGTCAGAAGTGAGTGAGAAACAGCACCGGATGTAAACATGTATTGTACTTTGCGGAATTTATTTACCTAATCAGATTTGTGGATTGATAATATCTATCCAACATTCTTTTTTTAAAAAATTAAAGGAATTAAGATGGGCATCTGAAATCAGGATTTTGTGATTGAGAACAATGGGGGGTGGGGAGCGGGAATTCTAGAAAATAAAATGAAAGTAGTAACTACATTCAGATATGCTTTTTATTCTGGAAGATTTTTTTATGGGGAAACCACGTGGATGGCCCGTTGTTCAGGCATTTCTGTTACTTTAAACTTCCTCTTTTTGTTCCTTTCGATGACTTGTCTTGTAGATTGGAGGACAAACTTGTTCAACTTCTGCAAACAACTCTTTACCTACCAAAGTCTCCTAAGCAAATCCAGATACTTTGCAGTGCCATATTGAGAGAGGTATCATTTTCCAATGATTTATCTCTGCCTTGGGATAAGTTCCGGGACACCAGGCTGTTGAGTTTAACTTTCTCCATCGTACAATCCCAAGTAAGCAAAGATTATTAGTAGTAGTAGTAGTATCTTTTATTCATTAAACATGAAACTCAGTCAACTGAACATTTAAAAATACATCATAAATACCATTGACTGGTACTAATGGTTGATACGGGTTGCTGCCAGTGTCCTAGGTATCAACCAAATATCTTCTTAAAATATATGATGTTCCGGGTTTTTTGCAGTTCCGTTGTTGTTATTGCAGGAAGCTGCAATTTCTTGATGTATTTTATAAAATTTTTGGACATGGTACCAAGTGCCCTAATGACAGTGGGTATCACTGTTACATGTTTCATCCATAGCCATGTAGTTTCGATGGCCAGGTCACGATATTTCGTGATTTTTTTTCCAGTTCTTTTTCTTTGACTCTGGCATCTCCTGGTACAGCAATATCAATAAATTGTACGCTTCGGCCCTCGACAACTGTGATATCTGGCATGTTGTGTTCCAAATGACGATCTGTCTGCATTCAAAAGAATAATTATTAGAATAATTAGAATAATTCTAGAATTATTATTATTTTCCAATTTACTTTTTTTTTCCAAATTGATTCTATCTGAGTGGTCGCTAGGAGTCAAAAACAGCACATAATCAACTCTGCTCCAGTTGTCCACTAACGCTTTCAACAACTTTCAGTCCTATCGTAGGTAATCAAGCAGTAGCAAAACAGCCAAACAGTAATATTGCATAGTGAAACATGGCTGTTTCCTTTTTTTATTTTTTTAAAAGCTGGTTTTGCAATTGTTTTGCGTTTGACCTCTGCCCCCTCCCCGCCTTTAGATGTTGGACATGATAAACCAGCAGATGTGGAATGAATGTTTTTTAATGCTTTCTTTAAGCTCCCCCGGGTGGTGAAAATGGATATTTTTCAAATTCTGGAAATCCAAAAAAAAAACCCTTAAAAGAGCTGCTTTTTTTTTTTTTTTACTTTGGGGTTCTTAATTGGCACGCGAATCCCGAAGATAACCTCTCCAGAATTCAGATAGCTTTCTGGATTGTTCCGATTCAATTCTGCTGTCGGATATCAAATCATTGCTTTGCCCAAAGTGCAATCAGAAGACAACCGTTGAAGAAATGGGGCAGCACGTGGTGAAAATCCTGGAAGGCAGGCTGCCTGAAGATCAGAGCGCACGCCCTCTTCTCCCCATGCTTTCGAAGGTCATCGGTTCTGCGCCGCTGAGCCTGAACGAAGGTGAATATATCTGAATTCTAAAATGGTCAGGCAACTTCTCAATCCCCCGTCAGTCTTTCATCTTTCGTTGAGCGGCTGCTTGCCTGGGATGCTTGGACTAAGAATTTCCTGAATTAAAATAAAACAAAAGATGAAGAGTTGTAAATACCATCTGCAGTCTCTTTAGGAGCCGAGGTGGCGCAGTGGTTAGAGTGCTGTACTGCAGCTACTTCAGCTGACTGCTAGTTCAGCAGATCAGCGGATCAAATCTCACCGGCTCAAGGTTGACTCAGCTTTCCATCCTTCCGAGGTGGGCAAAAATTAGGACCCAGATTGTTGGGGGCAGTAGGCTATTTAGTATACTGTCTTTGGTGTAAGCCGCCCAGAATCCTGGGAGAGTGGGCAGCATAGAAATATGACTAATAATAAAATAATAACAATAATAATAGTTGCATCTTTCTTTTGGGTTCCTAGACCAGATCAACCTGATCAGCAAAAGGATGGTGGATTGGCTGAGGTACGCCAGCCTTCAGCAAGGAGTGACCCCGGCAACAGGTGGCTTTTTCAACCCAAGAGGAAAACAGGTATTCAACCCACGCTGTCAGGATTCCAAGGAACAACGCCAACAAAATAGAACTCTAAGGCCTGAGGTTCCTCAAAGTTCCAATTTTATTAGAGATGTCACGTTGGCACATCTGGGAAAACCCGAATCTGAAAGCTTCCAGCTAAGAATTCACAGCCCTGCCCCACACCCACAAGTTCATCACATTGTCCAATCAACTCTTCACACTCCACTGGATACAATCTTCAGGCAGTCTCCATCAGACGCAGGCAAAAGTCCTTGAAGATGGAATGTTGTTATGACTCATTTTCTACCGCCCCAAAAACAACCCCTTCCCAACTTCCCCAGCTAAAATATGTGCCAGTTTTGAAGCAGAAAGAAAATTGTCTTCCAAAACTTGACACACGCTTTATGACCTTTATGACGTGGTGTGGAGACAATAACTTGGTCCTTAACTTCAATAAGACCAAGGAGCTTATAGAGGACTACAGAAGGAATGGATCAGACATCCAGCCCTGGCTTATCAATGGAGACCGATCAGTGGAGCAAGTGGCCAGTTTTAAATTTCTGGGTGTTATCATAAAAAGAGGAGCCGACCTGGGGCTCTCACATTGCAGCCCTGGTCAAAAGGGCCCAGCAGAGATTCTACTACCGGAGACTTCTCAGGAAAACAACAACTGAAGGAAAAACTGCTGGTGACCTCCTATCGCTCCGCTATAGAGAGTATTTTAACATACTTGCACTTGTGTATGGTTTGCCCATTGCAAAGTGGCAGATAGGACAGCGCTCCAGAGAGTCAATGTCATTCCCCAGAGGATCATTGGTTGACCCCTCTCTTCTCTTTGGAAGAGCTTTATTTATTTATTTATTTAAATTTATATACCGCCCTTCTCCCCCAAGGGACTCAGGGTAGTGGACAGCCGAAAAATTAAAATAACATACAGTATAAAAATTAAAATAGCTAAAAATAAATTAAATTAATCGGCCTCCCAATTTAAAACCCCAAGGCTATACAATTAGAAACTAACCCATAAAAACCTATTTAGGCTAGGCCGGCTTGCTGAAATAAAAATGTCTTCAGGGCCTTACGGAAGGTGTGGAGATCCGTCGTATTCCAGGAGGGAGCTCGTTCCAGAGGGCGGGTGCCCCCACAGAGAAGGTTCTCCCCCTGGGGGCCGCCAGCCGACATTGCTTGACTGATGGCACCCTGAGGAGCCCCTCTCTGTGAGAACATATTGGCCGGTGGGAGGTTATCGGTAGCAGAAGGCGGTCTCGTAAATAGCTTTATAGCTCCCGCTGCCTTAAGAAAGTTCAAAACATTCATAAAGATCCATCTCATTTCATGGTGCATGAGGCTGGCTAGGCCACGCCCACCATGGCCACGCCTACCTAGCGACCGGGCAGAGAACCCCTTGCTAAAATTTTTGAAGACCATCCCTTGATTGCCTTGCCTGGCTGGAATTGGGTAACCCCTTTGATAAATCATCGGGACTCCTCGCATTCAAGCCTGGAGTTATTGTCCCTGCCTTTTTTTTGTCGCTCCCCAAATTCTACCACTTCTTCTGCCTTTTCTCTTTTTCCCAGCCTGGCCCCATCACCGAGGTGGACGGCACGGTGGCCACCGACTTTTTCACCGTGTTGTCGGTGGGCCAGAATTACACGGAGGACCAATGGCTCAACATGCAGGCTTTTTCGATGCTGAGGAAGTGGCTCCTATGTTACAGGAGTGACACATCAAGCAATCCAAATTCAGGTGAGGGTTTTTCTTCGGGGCCCCGTGTGGAAGAGAAATGGGAATTTTCAAATCCATGGAAGCAGAGATGGGCTTCAGCAGGTTCTGACCATTTCTGGAGAACTGGTAGCGGAAATTTTGAGTAGTTCGGAGAACCAAGAGTAAAAATTCTGACTGGCCCCGCCCCCATCTATTCTCTGCCTCCCGAATCCCAGCTAAATCGGGAGGGAATGGGGATTTTACAGTATCCTTCCCCTGAAGTGGGGAGGGAATGGGGATTTTACAGTATCCTTCTCCTGGAGTGGGGAGGAATGGGGATTTTATAGTATCCTTCCCCTGGAGTGGGGAGGAATGGGGATTTTACAGTATCTTTCTGCTGGAGTGGGGAGGGAATGGGGATTTTACAGGATCCTTCCGCTGGAATGGGGTGGGAATGGGGATTTTACAGTATCCTTCCCCTGCCACATCCGCGATGCCACACCCATAGAACCAGTAGTAAAAAAAATCTGAAACCCACCACCGCATGGAAGCATTTGGTGGGGGAGGGTGAGGAAGGCTGATTTTGCCCTCCCCAGGCTCCTAGAGAGGCTCTGGAGCCTTGGGAAAGCAAAAAATGGGCCCACCATTCCATCGCGTGCCAAAAGCGGGGGGAGCGCGGGGGAGTCCCGTGTGCATGCACGGGGGGGGGGGGCAGGGCGCATATAATTATGGGTGTGGGCCTCCTGCGCTCCCCCCGCTTTTGGCACGTGATGGCAAAAAGGTTAGCCATCGCGTTTCCTGCTTGAGACGGGGTTGGACTAGAAGACCTCCAAGGTCCCTTCCAATTCTGGTACTCTTATCGTCTTAGTAATCTTGTTGTCAGGGTTCCAAGTAATAGCAAAGCAAAACTCCGAGGCAGGTAGATTCTTCAAAGAATAGCTTTATTGGATATATCATATTGGCACAGACCTGATGAAAACCAGCTCTGAAGATTCCCGCCGTTTTCACCTAACTTTCCACTTTCTCAAAACAAATCAGCCACATTGTCCAATCACGGCTCCGTCTGGTTGCCTGGTGACGTCGCTCCTCCTTCCTCTGACCAGGTGCAAGAATGTCCTTGGTTCCCAAGAGAAAGTATTTTGTTTCGGCTAACAAAAGTCCCAACTGTCTCAAATCCCCCCCCCCCACCTCCCTGTCCCTCCGCTCCAGTGTGGCAAGACTGAAGCTCCAAGACGGCTTCGGGCAAGGTCAGCTTCAGAGTTGACCCCTTGTCCTGCCTCTTCCCTTACAGACGACAAGTCGGAGGTGGATGGTTCTCTCGTGTCGATGGTCTCCGTCACATCCACCTCAAGTCGCCTCCTGTCCCCCAGGGAACGTCTGAGAGAAAAGGCCTTTGAGTACTGCCAGCGTCTCCTGGAGCAGAGCAATCGTCGTGAGTTGTCCTAGGCGGCAGGGGGGCAGGGATTCGGTACAGGTAGTCCTCGGCTTACATTTAGTGACCGTTCAGAAGTTACAACGGCGCTCAAAAAATCGACTTAGGACCGTTTCCCACTATTTTTTTTAAAATTAGATTTATATGCCGCTCTTCTCTGGAGACTCAGGGCGGCTTAAAATGCGCCAAGCAATAGCCTTCATACTTTCGTATATTTTTTAATACAAAGTCAGCTTATTGCCCCCACAAACTGGGTCCTCAGTTGACCTACCTTAGAAAGGATGGAAGGCTGAGTCGACCTTGAGCCTCGAACTTGCAATAATTGCAGACAGCTGAATGTTAATAACAGGCTACTTAGCCTGTTGAGCTATCTGAGACTATTACGACCTTTGCAGCATCTCCCTGGCCAGGTGATCAGAATTCAAACGCTTGGCAACTGACTCACATTTATGACGGTTGAAGTGTCCCAAAATCCCCTTTTTGTGATCTTCCAGCCAGCAAAGTTCACGGGGAAGCCAGATTCACTAGTGACTCACTTATCAACTGCAGTGATATACTTAATAACTCAGCCAAGATAGGTTGTAAAATGGGGCAAAAATTCACTTGACAAACGTCTCTCTTACCAACGGAAATGTAGGGCTCAACGATGGTCGTAAGTCGAGGACTACCTGTATAGAGTTGGCAATTTAGCAGACTTTTGACATTCTGTTCCGCCCCAGCTACGGACCCCAAAGAACGCAGCACACACAAACTCTATACACAGCTTATTTTACTCAAATAACTTCGTCTTTATCAACCAAAGGCTGTTAATGAACTGTCTTAACAGCCTACCAGAATTCTAAGATAAGGTAATCGCAGTCTTACTAGAGTTGGCAGAAAGCCCAGAAGCAATTTTGCAGACACGAAGGAGAGTGAACTAAAGTTGTTCCCTACAGCTTGCTGCAAGTGGTGTTCCTCCTTAAATAGGCTAAGGGAGCGGCCAATTAGCCCCAAGCCTTACTCTCCATGAGACCTCCTCCTGAGGAGCCACTCCTGCCTTTTGGCAGCTCTGCGTGTCCGTGCATCGAGAATAGGCTCCTCCTCTTCGTCCTCTTCACTTATGGGAGCTTCTGGGGGTTCTGAAGGCCCTGGCTGAATCCCCGCCTCTGGCACCACATCTTCTCCAGCCTCCTCATTGTCCGACTCAAGTGTCAGCTGCACAGGCTGCTGGCGCAACACCACACCAGCCTCCTCGCTGTCAGAATCAGCCACAATCTGCACAGGCCGCTGACGGGCCACAACACTGCCATTCACTTAAGGACCACGGTGATTTGCTCAATAATCATAAAACCGAGGGCAGTCCTATAATGCCTCGCTTAGCAACTTGCTAAGGATGAATTTCCCGACCCCCATTTGTCGTAATTTGGCAATTCTCTTCCTTGCCGCTGAACGGGGTTTAGGATCAAAGCAAGTGGAGTTTGGCACCTTGCAAACTCACTCACCGTGCTTGTTGATGGTTCGTCGCACGAAAAGTATCAGGCAGGACTCGATCCTGGAGTCAAAAAGTTCTCCATCCTCCCGGCCAGGAGTCTGAATGCAGTTCCTTTTTTTGTTGTTCCTCAGGGGCTCTAAAGAAAACAGACGGAGAGCTGCAAAAAGCCGTAAGTATCGCCAAGGAATGGGACTACTAGGGTTTAGCACAGAGGTGTCAAGCACAAGGCCCGCGATGTGATTGGATCCGGCCCGCGAGGCTGTCCTGGAAAATGTAAGGAGCCGTCCTGCGTCGCTTCGGGCCAGTCTACCCACGATTGGTCGTCACAATGTGAAAAATTTGTTGAGACTCTAGAAAAGACTCTAGACTCTAGAAAGAGTGCAGAGAAGAGCAAGAAAGATGATTAGGGGACTGGAGGATAAAATATATGAAGTACGGCTGCAGGAACTGGGTATGTCTAATCTGATGAAGAGAAGGACTAGGGGAGACATGATAGCAGTCTTCCAATGAGGGGCTGCCCCAAAGAAGAGGGAGTCAAGCTATTCTCCAAAGCACCTGAGGGCAGGAGAAGAAGCAACGGGTGGAAACTTATCAAGGAGAGAAGGAACTTAGAACTAAGGAGAAATTTCCTGACAAATTCCCAATGCAAAAGGACATTGAGCCAGCATTGCATCACTCTGGTCTATCCAATGCAAAGAGGAAACATGCCAGTAGTTTGCGAAGTGGCGTCAAGCTGGCCACACCCATCCTGTCGGCCACTCACCCCTATTCCCTAGATCGGGTGTCAGCAACCTGCGGCTCCGGAGCTGAATGCAGCTCTTTGGGCCCTCTGCTGTGGCTCCCTATCAGGTGATCCTGGCTGGCCCTGCCCCTCACCCTCTCCTCCCAGTCTCTCCTTGCCTGGCCTGAGAAGGTAAGGATAACTGCAGGGGATGAAGAAGTGGCCGGGGCAAAGACAGAGATACAGAGAGAGGGAGAGAGAGAGAGACAGAGAGTGGGTGGGGGGAGAGGGAGAGAGAGAGAGAGATGTCAAAAGGGTTTTGTGGTTCCTGGTGTTTTTTAAGAACCGGTTCTCTGCCTTAATGATCGGTTGGGTAGGCGTGGCCAGGGGAGTTGGGTCATGTGACTGGTAAAAGTGAGTGATGTAAGTTGGCCACACCCACTCAGCTTTTGTGGCTCCCGGTGTTTTCTTTTCTGTGGGAAACAGGTCCAAATGGCTCTTTGAGTGTTTAAGGTTGCCAACCCCCATCCCCGAGGTCAACCACAGCGCTGATGCGGCCCTCAATGAAATTGAGTTTTGACACCCTTGGTTTAGCAGGAACCGAGAACTGGACAAAACAAGACTTTTGCTCTCTCTTTTTCCCTCCAGTGTCTCATCGAAGCCGTCACCATTATGGACATCCTCTGCCAGCACGACTCTTCTTACGTCTACCGCTCCCTCTCCTGCCTGAAAAATCTCCATGGACGGATCAGCGGAGATCCTTCTTGCGCCCGTGTACTGATTCCCATCGCCCAGTTTTTCCTAAATCACAGTGAGTCAGGAAAGCCGGATTGGATGCTGCATTTAGGGACTTCTTTTTAAAATATTTTTTTTAAATGTTGACCCCCTCCCCACTTCCCTCCTTTCAGTGGTGAAATGTAAAATTTACTACCGGTTCTGTGGGCGTGGCTTAGTGGGGTGGTAATGTGACTGGGTAGGCGTGGCCATTTTTTTTTTACATTTAAAAACATTTTTTCTACAAAAAATGTAGACCCTTGGGGGTCTTCTAGTCCAACCCCTGGCCAAGCAGGGGACCCAATGTCTCTTGAAGTCTTCTCCCAATATTGGAGCATTCACAACTTCTGGAGTCAATTCATTCCACTGATGAATTGTTCTCAGTGTCAGGAAATTTCTCCTTAGTTCTAAGTTGCTTCTCTCCTTGATGAGTTTTCATCCGTTGCTTCTTGTCCTGCCCTCAGGTGCTTTGGAGAATAGCTTGACTCCCTCTTCTTTGGGGCAGCCCCGAGATATTGGAAGACTGCTATCCTGTCTCCCCTAGTCCTTCTCTTCATTAAACTACACATACCCAGTTCCTGCAACCGTTCTTCCTATGTTTTTGTCTCCAGGCCTTTAATCAGCTTAGTTGCTCTTTTTCTTTGCAATTCGGCCCCACCTGGAACTGCGTCGGTGTTTAAACTATTCCTTCGTCAACCAGGTGAGACGGCAGCTGTGGACTCCGAAGCAGTTTATCGGCACCTCTTCACCAAAGTTCCTGCTCAGCTCTTCCACAACCTCATGCTGGCTTACGAGTTTCTCCAGTTCTGCCGGCAGAACGTTGGACTCTTCACCGAGAATCTCGGCATCTTCCGACAAAGCACCCCAAATCTATTCAAGGTACCAGACCCCGGACTCTTTCGTCCTTCAGAATAGAATAGGAATAGAATAGGAATAGGAATAGGAATAGGAATAGGAAAAGGAATAGGAAAAGGAAAAGGAAAAGGAAAAGGAAAAGGAAAAGGAAAAGGAAAAGGAATAGAAATAGAAATAGAAATAGAAATAGAAATAGAAATAGAAATAGAAATAGAAATAGAAATAGAAATAGAAATAGAAATAGAAATAGAAATAGAATACAGAATGAAAGGATAGAATAGGATTGGATGCTGCATTTAGGGACTTCTTTTTTAAAAAAAAAATTTTTTAATTTTTAAACCTCCGCCCCTCCCCCCTTTACGGTAGGGTAGGGTAGGGTAGAATAGAGTAGAGTAGAGTATGAAAGAATGAAAGAATAGGATAGGATAGGATAGGATAGGATAGGATAGGATAGGATAGGATAGGATAGGATAGGATAGGATAGGATAGGAAAGGAAAGGAAAGGAAAGGAAAGGAAAGGAAAGGAAAGGAAAGGAAAGGAATTTGTCTTTGGTGCATATGCTCTCAGTGTACATAAAAGAAAAGATAAGTTCATCAAGAATCATAAGGTACAACACTTAATGATAGTCATAGGGTACAAATAAGCAATCAAATCATACTAGGAAACCGTCAATATAAATCGTAACGATACCAGCAACAGGATTACAATCATACAGTCATAAGTGGGAGGAGATGGGTGATCTGCAGGAGGCATTTGCCACTTTTGACACACACACACACACATCCATCCTGTGGGTGCCTTTGCCACCTTCTAAGATCCCATAACTTCCATATTTCTGCAAGAACCCCAGAAACATTGCCCCCCAAATAAAAGAAAAGAAAAGAAAAAGAAAAATCTGGCAGTATGGTTTACTGTGATTTTGGCCTGGGAAACACACTTAAACATTAGCTTTTTAAGAGTCTTAACTGAATTTTTAAAAACCTTGCAAACTCAAAGAGAAGCAGAAGCTATAAACAACGAGAATTTCCTTTTGGGAATTCCTTTCTCTGTTTCTCTGGATCCCCTCTGCTTTCTTCTCAGAACCTAGATCTCTTTGAGATCTTCCAAGAAACGGATCTTCATCTTGCTTCCCTTTGCAGTTCCTGGCTTGGAATAGCCCAGCCCTGATTGTTGATTACACAGATCTTTTACCAGCCTTGCTCAGTCCGGAGAATGCCTTGGAGATGTTCCACTTGTTGCTTGACCTTCCGTGTTTGACCGCCGCACTGGACACCCAGCTGAGGTACTTTGAATGTCGCTGATCAACTTGTAAAGACCTCTTTCTATTCCGGTTCTCGTGATGGAAAAGTCCAAAGAGGTTTCTCATCATTTCGGTGTCACTCACTTAACCGTCACTAACTTAACAAGTGTGGTGAGAATAGAATAGAATAGAATAGAATAGAATAGAATAGAATAGAATAGAATAGAATAGAATAGAATAGAATAGAATAGAATAGAATAGAATAGAATAGAACAGAACAGAACAGAACAGAACAGAACAGAACAGAACAGAACAGAACAGAATAATAGAATAAGAAATAGAAACAAATGGTTATCCAACCTCTTCTTAAAATCTTCCAGTGTTGGAGCATTCACAACTTCTGGAGGCAAGTTGTTCCACTGATTAATTGTTCTAACTGTCAGGAAATTTCTCCTTAGTTCTAAGCTGCTTCTCTCCTTGATGAGTTTCCACCCATTGCTTCTTGTCCTGCCTTCTGGTGCTTTGGAGAATAGCTTGACTCCCTCTTCTTTGGGGCAGCCCCTGAGATATTGGAAGACTGCTATCATGTCTCCCCTAGTCCTTCTTTTCATTACACTAGACATACCCAGTTCCAGCAACCATTCTTCATATGACTTCTCCCTAGATCTGTCTTGACCCCACTATCCGAGAGATCCACCATAGATCCGGCTTCAAAACCTGTTACCTGCCTGGAGGCCTTCCGCCACCCTCAATACCGGGGCCTTTTCCATTATCTCCTGAGGGTTGAGTCCACTCCAGCTGACCCTGGCAGGTAATCGTACAGATTAAGCCTTTTAAAAAAAAATTCAATGTGGCTAGTTTACACGGCCTTGTGTGGAGAATTGTGCTTTGATTGTCCACAGGCTGACTCCTCTCCGGCTGCTTTTGGGATCCCTAGCCAATCACCCTCGGGTTGGGCAATGTGCCAACAGCGTCCCAGTCTTACTGCAGCTCTTCTTCAAGTTGGTGTCCAAGGTATAGTTCCCATCACCACAATGCTTTAGTCTGCTGAGCCACCAGCCCGCTCCTCCTCCTCCTCCTCCTCCTCCTCCTCCTCCTTCTTCTAATTTGATTTATATGCTGCCCTTCTCCGGAAACTCAGGGCGGCTTACAATGCGCCAAGCAATAGCCTTCATACTTTTGTATATTTTTATACAAAGTCAGCTTATTGCCCCCACAAACTGGGCCCTCCATTTACCTACCTTAGAAAGGATGGAAGGCTGAGTCAACCTTGAGCTTCAAACTTGCAATAATTGCAGGCAGCTGAATGTTAATAACAGGCTATTTAGTCTGTTGAGCTATCCAGGCTCCTCAGTTCCCACAATTGTTCATTCCAGCTGGATGTCCATGGAGATTCTCAGTCATCCAGGTCTGGGTTCAAACCAGGTTGATGTAATTTGATGTGGGTAGCAATGATCCAGCTGGAATCCCAAAGGGGCTTTTTCGAGAGACAAATGGGCTTTCTGGTTTTTGAAGAGCTGAAGAAGCCTCTTGGGTAAGAAGCAAAACGTCTTCAAAGAAAAAACCAGAAAATGCAGTTGCTTCTTGAAAAAGCCCCTTTGGGATTCCAGCTGGATCATTGCTGGCCACATCAAATAACATCAGCCTGATTTGAACCCAGATTATCCTAGTCTTCATCCAAGATTTCTTCTCTTGAAAGACATCAGGAATCAACATTCACGGTTTGTTTACTCGGGCAACATCTGCAGCATTAAACATCAGCCTTAAGATAGTGATAATATTTAGCCACGAGGTAAACAATGGGGAAGGATGCTTCATGCATTCTCCTCTGACTTTGTAAAAATCAGTCTCAAATCTTTTTGCTAAAGGAGCTATTTTTCAAAGCGGCTACAGCCCTGAAAACCCCCCAAAAAATTATAAGATGCCCTCAAGATCTTCACTGATGGGACGCGGTGACTCAGAGGCTAAGACAGAGGCTGAGCTTGTCGATCGAAAGGTCAGCAGTTCGAATCCCTAGTGCTGTGTAACAGGGTGAGCTCCCGTGACTTGTCCCAGCTTCTGCCAACCTAGCAGTTCGAAAGCACTTTAAAAAAAATGCAAGTAGAAAAATAGGGACCCCGTTTGGTGGGAAGGGAACAGCGTTCCGTGCGCCTTTGGGGTTGAGTCATGCCGGCCACATGACCACGGAGACGTCTTCGGACAGCGCTGGCTCTTCGGCTTTGAAACAGAGATGAGCACCGCCCCCTAGAGTCGGGAACGACTAGCATCTATGTGCGAGGGGAATCTTTCCTTTTACAAGACCTTCACATCAATGGATCCGGGATAAATTCTGATGAAAGACAAATGTGAAGTTTTCAGGAGAGGCCAAAAGGCAGGAGAATTCACCACCACCACCATCACCAAAAAAACCCCTTTTGTTTCTAGCTCTTCTTTATTTTACAAGTTCAAAAAAGGAAAGAGGAAACCGAAGAAAACGTTCGCTAAAAAAAATGTTGCAACAATGACCGAGGCAATAAAACAAAATAATAATAATAACAGGCTGCTGCTTTTGAACTCCTTTTCCAGTTTGCAGATGAAACTCTTGCCAAGAAGCTGATCTTGGCAGCCCTGGAGAGGAGTGATCAGCTTTACGAGATCCCCGGGTTCAAGGCCGAGGTGTTCAGGTGAGTAGAGGTTTTTCTAAATCGGGATAGAGAGAGCCAGGAGCTTGAGATGGATCAGCCCAGAGTGACTCCTACTGCAAACCTCTTCAGAAACGAGTTGATTTTGGTCCTCTGCTTGATCCTTAGTTTGGGGGTTGTCCAGGAACTCCCTGCCTCTCTTTGGGGAGCATCTTCAAAGTATGAGCCATGGTGGTGCCGTGGTTAGAGGGCAGCACGGCAGGCTGACTGCCGGCTGACTGCAATTTGGCAGAATTTCATTGGGCTCAAGGTCGACTCAGCCTTCCATCCTTCCGAGGTGGGTAAAATGAGGACCCAAAATTGTTGGGGGCAATAGGCTGACTCTGTAAACTACTTATAAGCTGACTTTGTATAAATATACAAAAGTATGAAGGCTATTGCTTAACGCATTGTAAGCCGCCCTGAGTCTCCGGAGAAGGGCGGCATATAAATTAAAATAAAATTAAATAAAAACTTAGAGAGGATTCTAAAGCACTGTGAAGCAGCATACAAGTCTAAGTGCTGTTACCCTTCCTTCCTTCCTTCCTTCCTTCCTTCCTTCCTTCCTTCCTTCCTTCCTTCCTTCCTTCCTTCCTTCCTTCCTTCCCATGGGGGCACAATGATTAGAATATTTCAGGCTAATTCTGCCCACTGCCAGGAGTTTGATCCTGACCAGCTCAAGGTCAATTCAGCCTTCCATCCTTCCGAGGTGGGTAAAATGTGGACCCAAAAATTGTTGGGGGCAATAGGCTGACTTTGTAAACTGCTTAGGCAGGGTTCTAAAGCACTGTGAAGTGGTATATAAGTCTTAAGTGTTATTTTCCTTCCTTCCTTCCTTCCTTCCTTCCATGAGCCATTGTGGCCCAGTGGTTAGAATGCAGTATTGCAGGCTAATTCTGCCGACTGCAAGGAGTTTGATCCTGGCCAGTTCAAACTTGACTCAGCCTTCCATTCTTCAGAGGTCAGTAAAATGAGGACCCAAAATTGTTGGGGGCAAGAGGCTGACTCTGTAAACCGCTTAGAGACGGCTGTAAAGGCATTGTAAAGCAGTTTATAAGTCTTAAGTGCTAGTGCTATCTACGTTTTCTCAAGAGTCTCTCTTCCCCCGGCAGAGTGATGAGTTCTCAGCTACAAGTCTTATGCAAGCAGCACCCATCCTTGGTGGTGGAGCTGTCCAAAGCACTTCTGGAGTTTTCGGGAACAGTGTCCAACATTCAGACCAAGGAGGACCTCTTCATTCACGTGGTAAGGAGAGACCTCCATGACTGCCCCACCCCCCCTCCGCCCAAATCATCCCCTGGCCCTTTTCTATCAGGAAACCATAAAGTCATTCTTGAATTCAGTGATTTTTTTTTTCCCCCGGACTTCATGTTCCTCTCCGTCGGTCGTGCCACCGGGGAGAAGTAGCGCTAAAGATTATTTCCCACTGACATCCTAACAAGATGGTCCATGGATCCAGATTGGCATTAGCTCAATTTTGGAAAACTGATCAACTGCCAACAGACCAACGAATAATTCAAAAAAAATCTATAATTGCGTGGAAATGGATAAATTAACGTTCAGATTGAAAGATAAGGCAGACTCAAAATATTGTATAGTATGGGATAAATGGTACGACTGGATAATTAGGAGAGATGAGAGCAAATGCAAAATTCTGAATGATAACCAAAAAACCCCCCCCAAAAAATACACCGTCAACAAGATAACAGATATGTGACTAAAGTCACTGTTTCTTTTTAGGTAGAGTTTTTTATATTGACATAGTTGTGTTTGTCTATATATGGTATATTATTTTGTTTTTATATGTTTAATAAAGTTTGTTTTTTAAAATTGAAAAAAAAAAAGAGATGGTCCATGGAACAGTTGCAGTTCGGCCACGACTAGTCAACCCAATGAGTACAGGCAGTCCTTGATTTATGACCACAATAGACCTCCCCCCCAACATTTCTGTTGCTAAACAAGACATACTAAGGGAGTTTTTCTCCCTTTTCACGATCTTTCTTGTCCCGGCTATTAAGCGAATCATTGCAGTTTTTAAGTTAGTAAAGTGGCTTCCACTGCTTGTCAGAAAGTCACTAAATAGGGGCGCATGACGCAGGGCCACTGTGACCGTCATAAATACGAGTGCATTGCCAAGTGTCTGAATTTTTTTTAGAAAAAAATAATTTTTATTAAATAGTTTTGGGGTCGTTTTTTTTTTAAACAAAAAAGAATCTTTTACAATGTTCTTCTTTTCAACAATTTCGCATCGGTGAACATTTCTTATGTACCCATTTTTTTCTCCCTTATTTCAATTTATCCTTTATACAATATAATTCTAATATTGATTTATTTACATACGTACGTATAGATAACAGTGTACACAATTTTGTTCTTGCGATCTGCGTCGTAGTGTCTGAATTTTGAGGCCACAACAGTCGTAAGTGTGAAAAGGGGTCATAACCAGTGGTGAAATGTAAAATTTGTTACTACCGGTTCTGTGGGTGTGGCTTGGTGGGGTGGTGGTGGTAATGTGACTAAGTAGGTGTGGCCAACTTTTTATTATTATTATTATTATTATTATTATTATTATTATTATTATTATTATTATTATTTACTTTTAAAAGCATTTCTTCTACAACCTCTTCGGCCGAAGAGATTGTAAAAAAAAAATGCTTTTAAAAGCCTCTGACGATCCCAGCTGAGTTGCCTGATTGTCAGAGGCTTTTTCTTCTTTTAAAAGAATTTTTTCAGCCGAAGACAAAATGCTTTTAAAAATTTTTTTAAAAGCCTCTGATGATTATGCAGCTCAGATGGGCATGGGATGCGGGCACAGGGATTTTTACTACCGGTTCTCTGGACCCACCCACCGTCATCGCTACCAGATCAGGCGATCCGGTCCTATCCGGGAGCATTTCACCCCTGGTCATAACACACATTTTTTTTGAGTACTGTTGTAACTTCAAATGGTCATTAAACAGAGTGTTGTAAGTCAAGGATGTCCTTCAAGCATGAGAGGAGACATGTTGGTCTTCGTTGGTCTTCTTCTAGGTCTGGGCCATTGGTGAATATGCATCAGTGACGCACGATAAACGTTGCACCGTGGAGCAGATCAACACCTTCTTCGACGTTCTGGAAGCCATGCTCTTCGAGATCACCCAGCTGCGACCGTCGGCTAACATCCCCAAGTACTCTCCTCGCGTGATCGCTGTCCTCATGACCGCATTGACCAAGCTAGCATCTCGCAGCCAGGATCTGATCCCCAGGTTCGAATGATTCCCTGATCAGTCTCTTGCCCCCCTTTATTGGGTTTTTTTAAAAAATTTAATTTATATGCCGCCCTTCTCCGGAGACTCAGGGCGGCTTACAATGCGTTAAGCAATAGCCTTCATACTTTTTTTTTTTATACAAAGTCAGCTTAATTGGGTCCTCATTTTACCTACCTTTGAAAGGATGGAAGGCTGAGTCAACCTTGAGCCTGGTGAGATTTGAACTTGCAGTAATTGCAGGCAGCTGGTGTCAATTTAGCACCACTTAAGCTGCTGCTTAAACTGCTGTGCCACTTAGGCTCCTAGGAAGGAAGAGGCTCTCCCTTCCTTCCTAGGCTCTTCCTTCCTAGGCTCTTCCTGCAAGGCTCTCCGTGCAGGAAGAGAGCTCTGGATCTGTGGACACCTGTTGTTGCTCTCGTTTCTTTGCAGACATTTTATTACCCAGCTAAGTAACATCTTCAGCGCTAGTGAGTATAGGGTTTGTTTTCTATTTGTATGCGGTAGCTCGCCCTGTTAAGGGTTGGCAGGGTATGGTTATCTCTTGAGAAGTTCCTTGGTACACGTATTGTTTTCTGCTTGATTTGTTTGTCTGGTGTTAATCCCTGCTTATCTAGATGTTGGCAGTGGGAGAGAATGCATTCTGGTCTTTTGGGTTCCACCCGCCGCATCCCCCACCAACACTGGCAGGACAAGCTATTGTATATAAACATGGAGCAAACCCCACACTCACACTGATGATGTTACCTAGTTGGCTAATGAAACATCTGCAAGAAAACAGAGAGCACCAAAGGCCTCACAGCTGTCCTCCGGTTGTTAAGTGAATCTGAATTCCCTGATTTAGCTCGTCAGAGGGTCGTAAAAGGAGATCCCATGACCCTGGGACACTGCAACCGTCATAACTATGAGTCAGTTGCCAAGGGTCTTGAATTTTGGTCATGTGACCCCGGGGATGTTGCGAGGGTTGTTAAGTGCGAAAAACTGCCCCAAGCCACTTTTTCCAGTGATGTCGTAACTTCAAAACGGTCACTCAGTGAATTGTTGTCAAATTGAGAACTTACCTGTATTGGTTCTTATCAACCCTTGCTGCTGCTTCCAACTGACTTCTATTTATTATTTTATTTTGGCTTCTGCGCTGCAGAGTTTGCCTGTTTTTATCCAAGATGAAGATATTCATTCAGAGCCCAGCTGTTTCCTCCGTCTACTGCGCTGAAGAAGCAGAGGCCATCCTCACCCGGGCGATGGAGCTGATGAACTTACTGAAAATGCCCAGCGTGGCTCAGTTCGTGCTAAGACCATCCTCCGAGGACTTAAGCCACCAGGAGTCCCACATCCCTTTGTTGCTGGCCATGAAGATGACCAGCCAACTTTTGGAAGGAGGAACCGGCTCCGTTCCTGGATGAGGAAGCCCTTCAGACCAACCTAAGGTTGCTTCCTGGTGATGGGTTAAGAACTTCTCTGGTGCCTTCTCCATTTCTGAGGACTTCTCGAGGGTCCTACTTCACTGTTTCCTAGCATCTCTACCATTGATGGCAAACGTTCATTAGAACATCTCACGTCTTGGTTTATTAAAAACATTCACGGTCTGCGTGTCCTCTTCTAGGTCTAGTTGAGTTCAACAAACTTAAGTGTCCTTCAGGGATCGGTGACCTTGGGAAGAAACTCCGGCTTCATCGTGGCCACTTCATCACTGGATGTTTTTAAGAAGAGACTGGATAGTCACTTACCTGAAAGGGTATAGGTCCGTGATGGGGAACTTATGGCACATGTGCCACAGGTGACATGTGGAGCCATTTCTGTGGGCACACAAGCAGCTGCCCTAGTTCAGCTCCGCCATGCATGTATACGTGCCTCCCACCGGCCAAGTGATTTTCAGGTCTCTGCCACGCATGTGGGAGGCGCGCATACATGCCCATGCCACCCCTCCCAGGAGTCTCCATGCGGCCCATTTTGGATGTGAGGTAAGTACAGGGAGGCTCTAGGAGGGCGAAAAATGGGCCTACTGGAATTCCAGAAATGGATTGTTTCCGGCCTCCAGAGGGCCTCTGAATGGCTGGCTGTTTTCACCCTCCCCAGGCTCCAGGACAGCTTCCGGAGCCCGTGGAGGGCGAAAACGGGCCTACCGGAAGTTCTGGAAATGGATTGTTTCTGGCCTCCAGAGGGCCTTCGGATGGCTGGTGGAGGCTTTTTTCACCCTCCCATTTCAAGGGAGATAAAGGTGGGTGCTTATCAGCCTTATCCCGAAAGACTGTGGCAGACTTCTGTCGGACTATTCACAAACTATTTATGACTCATTATGGGCTGTGAATGAACAGAATTCACAGCTGTTGAAATAAAAAGAGGGACTAATTTTGGGACTAATTGTGCGCTTTTTACTGTCTCAGGAAGCCTAGGTCAGAGAAGTCTACAAGTTGCCAAGTTTGGAGATCCCAAATTGGAATAGAATAGGAATTAAGAATTAAGAAGGATAGGAGAGGAGAGGAGAGGAGAGGAGAGGAGAGGGATAGGATAGGATAGGATAGGATAGGATAGGATAGGATAGGATAGGATAGGATAGGATAGGATAGGATAGGATAGGATAGGATAGGATAGGATAGAATAGAATAGAATAGAATAGAATAGAATAGAATAGAATAGAATAGGACTTTTAGACGTACAATTTTAGCCCATCGTCCACTTCCATGTGTCTTTCTTTTCAACTTATTAGTGCAGATGAATTTTTTAAGCTAGTAGAGCAGATGGATTTGATGTTTTGAAAAGGATCCCTCAGCCCACTCTGGTTTCCTCCACTCCCCACCTATCAGATCACACATTAAGGTTATAATCTTCCAGTGTTCCCCAGCCTATCCTCCCCAGCTGCTTGAGATGGATCACCAGCCCCCCCACCCCACTCCCCAGGTAGCATTGATCCCCTGATCTTGGAAAACTTTGGCACCTTAAAACAAGCATCTGGGAATGAACAAGCACCACGGCTGAGGAACGCTGACTTTTCAATGCCACGATCTTAATTTTCTACTTTTCTACTGCAGTCCTTGGCAAACAGCCCAGAAAATAGTGGGTAGCTAAGCAATTAAAATCCATTTTATTTCAGGAATTATTTTTTTTCCCCGCAGCGTTGCTACTGGCCACAAATCCTGGGCCATCTTTTGTCTGGATTGGAAGTTCTGCCTCAGCCTCCCTTTCGGATTGCGAAGTGACTCGGCAGACCAGCAGGGGGCAGCACGGCCGCACCAGAAGCGGCAGCTGGCCGATTGTTGGTCTTGGCATCCATAGATGGTTGGAAGAGCTGAGCAATGCTCTTGGCTGCTGTTGGTCCTCAGCAATTCGAACCATCTGAGGCTCCTAAGAGGAAAATACTTTGAATTTTGAATCTAGTCATGCTTGAATGTCATCACCAGCCTAGGCGCTGGCCGTTGGTCTTTCAGACGCTGGCGGAAGCTCATAAATGAGTTCTATCCGAGAAGTCCCCAAATGGAACGGCCTGATCAAAGCAGGACAATTAGAAGGCAGCCTTCTGGTTCTGTACAGATTATTTTCCTGTATGTTGCGTCTCTGGAGGACAGCCACTAGAGGGCAGTAGAATATTTACTGTGTTTGTGTATATCTACTTCCTTCTAGTGGCGATCTTGATTACTGCAGCCCCAATTTTTTATTTTACCATGTTCGAAGCCGTGATGGCGCAGTGGTTAGATTGCAAGTATCGCAGGCTAATTCTGCTGACTGCCAGCGGTTCGATCCTCACTGGCTCACGGTTGACTCAGCCTTCCGTCCTTCTGAGGTCGGTAAACTGAGAACCCAGATTGTTGGAGGCAAGATGCTGACTCTGTAAACTGCTTAGAGAGGGCTGTAAAGCACTGTAAAGCAGTATATAAGTCTAAGTGCTCTTGCTCGTGCTATCTTCCTTCCTTCCTTTCCTTCCCTTTCTTTCTTTCCTTCCTTTCCTTCCTCCCTCTCTCTTTTCTTTCTTTCTCCTTTCTTTTTTTCTTCTGCCTATCTCAAGTGATTCTGCATAGCAATGCACATTATCAGGGACACCCTCATATGATAGCCATACTGGAAAATCCTGTGAGATAGGCTAAGCTAAGAAAGATCAGCAGGAAAGGGTCTTCATCGGATCATAGTCATAACCCAGAGTTCCCGCCACGTTACTTTTGAGAGCTACAACTTGTTATTGCTTTCGGTTTTATCACACGGATGATCCAAAGACAGGACTCCTGTATGCAAATTAGCCGTATTTGCAAAAGAGACGAAATAGCCCATTCTATTTTTGTTTAAATAGCCCACTTCCCCTTAACGTGCATAGCAACGTTCCCTTCTGACTTAACTGGAGGAAGGGGGTATTTTTATAAAGCATCCATCTTTGGTTCCCGGCATGCAATTCTTATTTCCCAAAACCTCGTTCAAATGGTCCTAATTTGATTTCCACACCCCAGACAGAGCAGGCAGCTGGTTCCAGACCATCCTGAGCTGAATAGAAAGATCGTTAAGGGCAAAAAAGCAGAGCTGAAAACTTCAGGGCCTACCGAGTCCAGCCTGATGGAACCCTACCACCTCAACGCTCTACCCTTAAAGTCCGTTCACTTGACCCGTCGTTGCAACAAATGCCAGTTGGTCCAGAGAGCAAACCAAGACATCTGCAATATCTTGGTAAGACCGTGAAGTCCTTAGCAGGGGCAGGTCCCAAATAACCAGCTTGGAACCCTTGCAAGCTTAGTATTGAAAAAGGACTACGTGACCCAGATGGAATTCTCTACTGTAAAGCAAAGCTTAGCTTGTTCGGAATCCCCGGACTTGTGAATTGTTAGAAGATCAACTTTATATGTCCTCTTGAAAAAAAATGCTTTGTAGTCGATCCTGGGGCACTGTGTTCCCCCCTCCCCACACATTCACACAAATGGACCAGTTGCAACTCCAGGCAGCGTCCCCAGGTGTTGGGTCCCACCAAGTTTTCTCTGCTACCCTTGCGAGCACCTTCAACGGTAGGTGAATTAAAGAAGGGACGCTTTTGATCAGCTTTTATGGAGAAGGTGAAGAACTATAGCTGATCTTCTTAGCAACTTCCAGATCGGACTTGGCCACCAGAAAGCGCAGCTTCTTCCCGCCAGATCGGATGAGGTCTACGGCGCTGAAAGAAAGAAAGAAAACCCACCAAAAAACAGCTGAAAAGGATACAAACCATGAGCCGCTTAATTAATTTACAGATTTAAAGATTAACAGAGTTGGGAGGGACTTCATAGGTCATCTAGTTCAAACCCTACCCACCCAAGCAGGAGACCCTATACCTATGATGGCGAACCTGTGGCACGCCTGCCACAGGTGGCACATGGAGCCGTATCGGAGGGCATGCGAGCATTGCCCTAGTTCAGCTCCAGCGCGCATGTGCGTGCCAGCCAGCTGATTTTTGGGCTTCGTGGGAAATGGGCTGTTTCCGGCCTCCAGAGGGCCTCCGGGCATAGTGGGGAAGGCTGTTTTCGCCCTCCCCAGGCTCCTAGAAAGTCTCTGGAGCCTGAGGAGAGCAAAAAACGGGCCTACTGGAACCACCATGCCATCGCGTGCCAAAAGTGGGAAGAGTGCCGGATGTGTGTGCACAGGTGCAGGGGACGTGCAGGGGGGCATTAAATTACGGGTGTGGGCACGCGACACCCCCCCACACACACACACACACACTCCCCCTGCTTTTGGCACGCGACTGCAAAAAAGTTAGTCATCACTGCCCAACACCATTTCTGGCAGATGGCAGTCCAGTCTCTTCTTGAAAGCTTCTGTGATGAAACTCCCACAACTTCCGAAGGCAACTTCTGTTCCATGGGTTGATGGTTCTCACTGTCAGAAAATTTCTCCTTATTTCTAGGTTGAATCTCTCCTTGTTCAGTTTCCATCTATTGTTCCTTGTCCGGCCTTCGGGTGCTTTGGAAAATAGCTTCACCCCCTCCTCTCTGTGGCAGCCCCTCAAATATTGGAAGATTGCTATCATGTCTCCCCTTCTCTTCATTAGACTAGCCAGGCTCAGTTCCTGTAACCGTTCATCGTATGTTTTAGCCTCCAGTCCTCTAATCATCTTGGTTGCTCTTCTCTGCTCTTTTTCTAGAGTCTCAACATCGTTTTTTATAGTGCGGTGACCAATATACTGGATGCAGTATACTAAGGCTTTATAGAATGGTATTAGTACCTCCCTTGATCTTGATTGATTGATCTTCTCCCACTACTCTTTCAACATTAATGACCGGTATCTGTGAATGCTCCAACACTGGAAGTTTTTTAAAGAAGAGATTGGACAACCATTTGTCTGAAATGGCATAGGGTTTCCTGTTTGAGGTTGGAGTACAAGACCTCCAAGCTCCCTTCCAACTCTCTCATTCTGTTATCTGAACGTAGGATGGAATTCCACCAAGTAACTGCTCCAGAAATCTGCAAGTTCTCCCTGGCATAGGAAGATCTGTATCTGTAGGGTGCATTATGAAAATTGAATTATGCTGTGTTTGGATCTTCCATATACACGTTTTGATTTCCTTCACATATAGCCCAGGAAATAAGAAGTTGGGCCCAAATCCGAGATTTGCAAGACGTTCAATATTTCTACTGGAGAAAAAGGAAGTTCAAACCAACATCCTGTAACAAGGACGGACCTGGGATAGCATGCTGCCAAATTGGATGGCCTCCAAAGAGGTCCAAACTACAATTCCCAGAATTCTCTGTCAAAAGCCACCTCAGAGAAGGTCATTGTCGCAGATGGGCTTCTTTGTACTGGAAAACCCATCAGCCTTACCTCTGGTAATGAGAGCCAACGAGGCTCGTGCCGTTGACAGCAAGGATGCGGTCCCCAATGGAGAGTCGGCCATCTGTTGCTGCTGGACTGTCTTGGATCAAAGTCCGAATGTAAATCCCGGGAGAACTTAAAGGGGTATGCTATACAAGACAGAGAGAAGAGAAGAAGAACACGGGTGAGTTCCGGTATAGTAGTTGAACCACAAGCAGAGTAGTTAAGAGAGAGAGAAAAACCTCAGGAGGTCATAGTTGAAAAGTTCCAGATCCTCCATACTATCTTACTTTGCATCCTTTCTTCCTAAAACAGACATTTTTGGAGTCCTTCCTCAATCCAGATGTCTATGGAGATTCTCAAGTCATCCAAATGAGGGTTGTCCCAAAGGTGCTTTTTCAAGAGGCATCTGGATTGTCTTATTATGTTTTTTTCTTTCTTGTTAGAAGACCCCACACCCATTTGCACTACTCAGGTGACCCTGAGGACACAGGTAAACCTCCAAGTGGCCTCAATGGCTCTCTAAAAGGATGTAAACGATCAGATGTCTGCAAGGAGTATAAATCCTTCTATTCCCCACCATCCAGTCAGAGCTGAAGAAACTTTTTGGGTGAGAAGCAAAATATCTTCAAAGAATGTCTATGGAGATCTTGGTCATAGTTGTCCCAAAATCCAGACCCAAAGGCTCTATGGAGATCCAAACTTCAATTGTCTCTTGAAAACGCACCTTTGGGTCTTCAAAGAATAACAGAGAAGTCCAGTTGCCTCTTGAAAAAAGCACCTTTGAGTTCCTCAATCCAGCAGTCTCCAAGAGCGTCGGATTGCAACTCCCACTGACCATGGTGGTAGGAAGAAGATAAGAATTCTAGTCCTGGACATCTGCAGAGCTGTAGCTCAAGAGCCTGGATATCTGCAGAGCTGTAGCTCAAGAGAAAGACAATCTAACAAGCTGATATTGCTGAACGATACCTTCCCTCCATCTTGGGGACCATGGATGGAAGAGAGAAACATGGGAGCCTATCAACCATGGCTCCTTGGGGCTACTCTTTGCAGCCATTATTCTGAAAGAGGCTTCATACCACTGTTGTGGGTCCACCAGCAGCCCGCGGAGCTGGCAGTGGAGTCAGACAGTAAGGAGGCTGGGGAGGAACATGGGCCAGTCCTGGAGTCTGGGGAAGGTCCGGACGAGGGCTCTGCATTGGAGGGAGAGATGGGGCCAGAGCCATCTACAAGTGATGCACAGACTCCGGAGCACCTAGAGTCAGACAGCAGAGAGGCAGAGAAATAGGAGGAGCCTGTTCTTAGTGCATGCATACGCAGAGCTGCCAGAAGGCAAGAGCCACTAAAGCAAAAGGGACAACTCAGGAGTAAGACAGGAGATGATTGGCCCCTCCCATAAGGCTTAAAAGAGAAACAAAGGCACTTGGGGCCTTTTGCAGGAAAGCAACGTTGCTAACTCTGTTTCCAATCGGCATCTCTTGTTTGTTTCTGAACTTTGTGGGGCTTTGCCAAGTAAGGCCTTTGGCAGGGTGTCAAAGAAGATAAAGGTTGGTGATTATCCCAAAGAACTTCTTCCAAAGGTCTTGCTTTGCAACTAATTGGGATCCAGCTGGGAATGAACATAATTCTCAGCTGATACAATAAAATAGGTTTATTTAGGACTAATTGTGTCTTGTAATGACTCAGTAAGCCTAACTTACAACAACCACATCTCCCAGAAGACCTACTCACCAAGCCATCAATCAGTCCCATCCCCAGACCGATGGGCCCCTTTTCCAGCTCCACCACGAAGACGTAACAAAAATCGTCAGTGGCCGAGCTGCGATTCGAAGAAGCCGGAGTGGGAAAGTCGTAGGGCGTGGGAGAAGATCCTGAAGCCAAGGAGCAAAACACACAACCAGATTGTACTTTTTACAAACATCACACACTATTGTCAGTTCCTTCTCCTTCCATCAACCATCCTCCCCAGCCTGGGTCTAGCTGGATTTCTAACCTGCATAATCGCTGGGAATTTTGAGATTTGCTCCCACGCAACTCCAACAGGGTTGGAGAGGGTGGTGTGCTATTCTTGCATGTCTTTTTAACATTTCTGTCCCCCTTTTTTCCACTAAGACGGATCCGGCTGCTTCGGGTGCAATTAGCACAGTGGGATACAGAGTACAAAGGCCCCACCCCCGCTTACAACAGCCCGAAGCGCTAAAGAAACATTAGTGCGGCCATTTTTATAAAAGCAAGCAGCAGGTAATTATCACCACTATAATAATGCCAGAGGTTTGGAAAAAAACATGCCTAAATTAAATCATATTTGCTTGTTCCCTCCAAAGCCTAACATCTTGCCACATTTCTGGAAAAGCATTATAAATGCTGGTTTTTTTTTCTTGCAGGTGTTTCATTACCTAACATCTGATGGGGTTACCTGGTTGGGTGATGAAACGTCTGGAAGAAAACAGCCAAGCTCAGAGAGAACCAAAGGCCACACAGCTGTCCTCCTCCAGTTGTTAAGTGAATCTAGATTCCCTGCCTGCTTGTCAGAGGGTCGTAAAAGGGGATCCCATGGCCCTGGGACACTTCAACCGTCATAAGTATGAGTCAGTTGCCTTCCACAGTCCTCCACTTCCTCCTCCTGACCCCCTTCCTCCTCTTCTCCACAAATCCCACCTCCTAACACTGATGATGTTACCTAGTTGGGTAATGAAACAACCAAGTTCAGAGAGCACCAAGAACCCTTCATTTCAACATTGAGCTGCAAATATTCTCCTTTATTGGTTTCCTTTCAACCATTTCCTCATCTTGAAGGTCAAACCATCCAATCCAGGGTTGAAATCCAACATGTTCTGGAGAACCGGGAGCGGAAATTTTGAGTAGTTCGGAGAACCAGCAAATACCACCTCTGCCCTGGCCCCAGGAGTGGGGTGGGGATGGAGATTTGCAGTATCCTTCCCCTGCTACGCCCAACAAGCCACGCCCACAGAACCGCTAGTAAAAAGAAAAATTGGATTTCACCACTGATCCAATCCTGACTAACCGTCTTTCATACCTTCCTGGGTTGTGGTTTTGGTCCCATTGAGTCCGTTTCTCCGAGCCTCTGGGATGTCCTTCCCAGGAGTAGTTTCTGGGGACAATTCCAGGCCGATGGAGTCAAAGATCAGAGGCGTGTTGGGTGGAGTCAGCAAACATGAGGAGTCCACGGACACTGTGATTGCCTTGGTCCCATTCTTCCCCTTTGGCCTCTCAACTTGTTGCTGTTGGAGCGTGTTAGGTAGTTGTGTCTCACAAGTTCCATAATCTGAGATGGGTAGGTTGGTACCGGTGACCTGGGAGATGTTCTCCTCCATCTTGGGCTTCTCACCGTTCATCGTCCGCCGGCCATTTGTCCAGTCAAAGGCACTCTCAACTGACCCAATTATTGTCTCAGACTCCGCTGGGGGTGTCACTTGGCAGCTGATTGTCTCAGTCTTTAAGAAGAAAGTAGGAAAACAAAGAAAAATATGAGCTTCCAAAAACCAAGAATGATAACGTTGAGGTTCTTATGAGCTGTTTCCTTTATTGTTCCTCACCTATAGACAGAATCTTGCCAAATTAATTATGCAACTGCTTGCGTCAATAAAGGTAGACTCCGAGAACCTTTAAGGAGGAGCTGCCTTAACTCTTTTTCTCCCAACCAAACTATCTAAACTCCGCTGTTCTCTTATCCCTCTGGAATACAGGCCTTTCCCTTCTAGGAATCCTGACCAAATTCCACCCCCTAAAAAATTATTCTTCCCCTTTGAAAAGATGGTGTTATGTTTTCATCCCACATTGAGATATGTCTACCAATGTCCCACATTATCCTTCAACCCAGGTTCTGACAGGTTCTGGAGAACCGGTAGCGGAAATTTTGAGTAGTTCAGAGAACTGGTAAATACCACCTCTGGCTGGTCCCAGAGTGGGGTGGGAATGGGGATTTTGCAATATCCTTCCCCCAGGAGTGGGGTGAGAATGGGGATTTTGCAGTATCCTTCCCCTCCCACCCCCACCAAGCCATGCCCACCAAGCCACACCATGCCCACCAAGCCACGCCCATAGAACCGGTAGTAAAAATTTGGATTTCATCACTGGTGGTGAGGAATGCAAACAAACCAAGCCAGGACTTTTGAAATGTACCCTGTTTAAGGGATGTGGGGTGGGTTGTTACCTTTGGAGTTTCTGCTTCCAGAGAGTCACTGGAGTGAGGACTTTTGCTGCGTAAGCTCCACAGGAAATGGCGGATGTACAGAAGATGCCGGTAGATGTTATCATCAAGATGATCGGTCTCCAGGTCCACCTTGAACCCTCCGGTGGGCAGCATGATGGGGGGGTGGTTATCAAAAGATTCCAGAACGTCATCTGCAAGAGACACCCCCATCCGACCATTTTGTTTCAATCTGTGCTTAAATCCACATACTTCATAGATGATGTGGGGCACGGGGGTTCGGGAGAACCTCTAGCTAAGATTCTGTGCAGTTCGAAGAACCCCCAAATCCCACTCCTGGCTGGCCCCGCCCCGCCCTTCCTATTCCACCCTCCCAGGAGTCCTCACACGGCCCATTTTGGATGCATATAAGTGCAGGGCATGCGCAGAGACTCGGGGAGGTTGAAAAATAGGCCTATCGGAAGTTCTGGAATGCTGGAAACAGGCCTCCAAAGGGCCTCTGAAGCCTGGGGAGGCCATTTTCGTCCTCCTGGAGGCTCAAGGAAAGCTTCTGGAGCCTGGGGAGGGCAAAAGGCCCCACCCCCACCCCGCTGTGGTGCAGAAATCTGACTAGGCCACACCCACCAAGCAACCAGGCAGAGAACCCCTTGCTAAAATTTTTGAAGCCCACCCCTGGGTACAACGTCCCTCAAGTCAACACCCCATCCAACTTTGCGTCTCAAGTCCAAAAGTGGGCAGTGCCAAAGACTCGTTTTGGGAGGAAGGGAGGTTTGGAACCTGTAAACATCTCCCAGGCTGAGTGGAACCCCTTTGGCCCCAGGATCCAGATGTTTCATCCTCCCGTCACCATTAAAGGGCTGCAGAGGAAGGGAACTCTGGCTGGTCTCCAAGAGGCACCCCTGTGAACCATGTAATTTCACAAAGCAAAGCATCAACTTCTCTTGGTAACCTCCAGGTGGTGGAAGAACATGTGAACAGACCTTCTGCTGAAACTTCTCCATGGTTCTAACTTGAGTGTCTATGGAGATTGTCAATCATCCAGGTCATGGTTATCCCAAAGGTGCTTTTTCAAGAGGCAACTGGACTTGACATGGACCAATCAGGGCAGTGACAGAAATGTTCTTGCATCTATCTATCTATCTATCTATCTATCTATCTATCTATCTATCTATCTATCTATCTATCTATCTATCTATCTATCTATCTATCTATTTATCTATCTATCCATCCATCCATCCATCCATCCATCCATCCATCCATCCATCCATCCATCCATCCATCTTTTTGTATTACAACTTTCTCTTTCATTCCATCCATCCTTTTCATCTCTCATTTCCATCTTCTTTTTTTCATCTCCATCTATCCAACCATCCATTATCTCTTTCATCTCTCTCCATCTATCCAGTTGTTGTTTTTTAATCTCATCTTTATGTCTACGGAGAACCTCAAGTCATCCAGGTCATGGTTGTCCACAAGGTGCTTTTTCAAGAAGCCACTGGACTTTCTTGCTTTTTTTTCTTTGAAGGCCTTTTGCTTCTCACCCAAGAAGCTTCTTCAGCTTCTTCAACTCGGAGCTGAAGAAGCTTCTTGAATGAGAAGCAAAACATCTTCAAAGAAAAACCAGGAAATCCAGTGGCCTCTTGAAAAAGCATCTTTGTTCCGGCCTGAGGTTTTCTAGGTCAACCAGCCCAGCCGCATAACATCAGAATAATAATAATAATAATAACTTTATTGTCAGGTTTCGAGATAGTCTCAAATAAATTGCATTTCAACAAAGTCTTTGATGAGAAAACTCTCATTTATTAAGCACGGCATTCTAACTCCGACTCATCGTAGCCAACACTGACTTCCGACCCAAAAACCCTCCCTTTCCTTTCCCCACTCCTCTGCACTCATTGGCCATCTTCCAAGTCACTCTTTCCCTAATCTACCGCTCCAGCTCAAAGGAATTTCCCCCCTCCCATCCCATCTCCTAGGGGATATTATCTCCAGGGAAAATAAGTAGGTGAAAAGTCAAAACGTCTCTTTCCAGATGCCCTTCTTCTCCTTCTTATGTCAGCACTAGAGTGAATGCGGCTTGGAGTGCTGACATTTATTGCCATTGTACGTGTATACACACTATACCCATACAACAAAATTCACTTAACATCCAAAGACCAGGTCCAACACACATAACAATCCCCAAACACCCTCCCACCCACCACAATTCCCCACCCCTAAAACCATCCAAACATCCACACAACAGACCAAGTAATGCTATCCAACAGCTCACTGATGGTGGCCCTTTAGTCCACTGTTGAGTGCAGTTATAGCTCAGAAACCTCACCTGTCCTCACAGCTGCAAGAGTATCATTGTTGCTGGGTTGCCAAGCTGGGACACACCCCATGACAGATGAGGTCTGGTACTGGGTCAAGATATGATTGAGCTGTGCTGGGTTCAAGGCAGGAAACTCACTTCTCAAGACAGGCCAGGTCATCTACGAAGTAAGGAAGCCTCAAGTAAGCTCTCTTTTTAAAAAAAACTCTGCTTATTTCTAAGTTATGTCAGTTGGGCTGATTTTAAGGGTAAGTTTTGGAAAAACTTTCTAGAAAGCTCTGTTTCCGACCACAACAAACGCATGAATTGAAAATCTGCTTTAAAAATATTTCAGCGTGAATAAAACAAAGACTCAAAAAAAAATATGCAAAAATACTCAGTGGCTAAGACGCTGAGTTTGTCGATCAAAAGGTCGGCAGTTCAGCGGTTCGAATTCCTAGTGCTGCGTAACGGGGGTGAGCTCCCGTGACTTGTCCCAGCTTCTGCCAACCTAGCAGTTTGAAAGCAGGTAAAAAATGCAAGTAGGAAAATAGGGACCACCTTTGGTGGGAGGTAACAGCGTTCCGTGCGCCTTTGGTGTTGAGTCATGCCGACATGACCACGGAGACGTCTTCGGACAGCGCTGGCTCTTCGGCTTTGAAACAGAGATGAGCACCGCCCCCTAGAGTCAGGAACGACTAGCACATACGTGCGAGGGGAACGTTTAAGGATTATAATTCGTACTTTATTCCCCCAATTTCCACATTTCTACCTGAATGTATAGAGAACTCTGCATGGAGAACCCGAAATCTGAGCCTCAAACACAGTTGTGCATTGTTGAAGAATCAGTTTAGGATGTTCTGGTTATGTGGCAGAGTTTCCTTGAGTTCTAAATGGAAGGTGGTCTGGAGGAGCTATCTCAAGTCCCGGAAATGCCAGGACAGAGTGTCTCTTTTGGGCCTTCCTCTTTGGGTGTCTTGCGATGATTGTGCGACAGCACCTGAAGTTCTAGCCATGACCCATCTTGACCAAACCATGAATTCTGGTTGGCCTCAATGGAAGAGTGCCAGAACCCCATGCTGCCTTATGTCAAAGGAGCTGGGCTAGGAAAGAACAGTATGGCCAAACCTTCCTCATTCTAGAACTTCTGGATGTCAACGGTGGCCCTCCGCTATCTTAATAATAACAGTAACAGAGTCAGAAGAGACCTTGGATGTGATCTAGTCCAACCCGCTGCTCACGGAGGAAACCTGTACTAGGGATTCGAACCGCCGAACTGCCGACCTTTCTGATCAACAAGCTGAGTGTCTTAGCCACTGAGCCACCTAGTCAGGCTTATCTTATCCTCAGCAGCTAGCCATTCCCGGTCATGAGCTGATCCAGAAGGTCAGCCGAGCAAAACTCACCCTGGGTGCCTTCAACAGACTCACCTGCAGCAGCTGAGAATTTGGCATGGCTAACAGGCTGGCCATACTGGAGAGTTTGCTGAAGAACTGGTCTGCTAGTGGCCCCAGACCCACGCTCTGGGCCCACTCCATAAGGAGACGCAGGGTGGCCCGTATCCTGACCCCTTTTGACCAGTGGAAACAGCCCAGAGAAGAACCTGGACACGAGAGAATAAGAACAGGAATGGATCATCCACATCTGGCTGACGTATTTCTAGAGATCAGCTCAGAAGAGAAAAGAGGTTGCTGGGAGACAGGCAGTGCCCCATGGTTTTATGAGTTCCCCACACCAGGATGAACCAGCTGTCCCCTGCCTTGATGGACAGCCACTCACCTTTTTCCATCAGCTGGTTGAAGAGGAGGGTGTTGGAGAAGAAGAAGAGGTAGGCGAACATCTGGGAGGTGACTTCAGGGTGGACATCGTACTGATGGAGAAGGTCCAGGGCGGCTTGGTAAATCAACACCACTTTGTGGATTTCTTCGGGCAACGAGGGCGAGGAGAGCCAACCGTCCCGGCCTTCACTTTGGAAGGGGTTGCATTCCAACAATGGGGGAAGAGCCACATAGAGAGACTGCGAAAGAGGGACAGAGAGAAGAAGAAAAGAATGAGAAACAGGAGGCATTGAATTAGATCAGGAGACCAAACATATGAAGAACAGTTGCAGGAATTGGGTACGGCTTCTTCTTCTTCTGCCATGTCCGCCATCAGATGTTGGCGATCATGTTAGCGATCCTATTTTTATCAACAGCCGTACGAAAAAGTACTGCTGAGTTTTATCTAAACCGGTCCCTTAGATTTTGAAGCCATGATGTTCTTCTTCTGCCTGGACCTCCTTTACCTTCAAACTTTCCCTGGGGGATTAAGTGAAGGATGCTGTATTTTTCTGGGAATGTCTAGTTTAATGAAAAGAAGAACCTGGAGAGACATGATAGCAGTCTTCCAGTATTTGAGGGACTGCCCCAAAGAAGAGGGAGTCAAGCTATTCTCCAAAGCACTTGTAGGCAGGACAAGAAGCAATGGGTGGAAACTGATCAAGGAGAGAAGCAACTTAGAACTAAGGAGGAATTTCCTGATGGTGGGAACAATGAATCAGTGGAACAACTGGCCTCCAGAAGTTGTGAATGCTCCAACACTGGAAGTTTTTAAGAAGAGGTTGGATAACCATTTATCTGAAGTGGTATAGGGTTTCCTGCCTAAGCAGGGGTTGGACTAGAAGACCTCCAAGGCCCCTTCCAGCTCTATTCTGATCAACAGTGCAGCTCAGGTAGATGCCAAGTTGGACCCCGAGGAGACGCCTTTCCTGTGCTCCAGGTGGGCAGCAGCTCAGTTGCCCATCAGGGTCTTGCCTAGGCTCAAAGTCACACACACACACACACACACACCACCAGTCTCCTGATCTTATTTGTTTCTGCAAGGAGCAAAAATAAATTTAAGGGTGTTTATTTATTTATTTGTATTTATTTGTATTAGATAACATATATAAGTATAAGCATGAATTGAATACATAAAATGAATAAAAAGGAACATTTGGACAGGGATGGTAGGCACGCTGGTGGTCTTATGCATTATTATTATGTTGTTGTTTTAGGGCAGCAATTGGCTTCTCTCTTCTGCTCTCTCTGCCTCGACTCAACATCTGGATTGCAAATTCCTCAGAGAGGCAATTCCTCTCTCCCTCTCTCTCTCTCCCTCTCTTTGCATTTCTGCTATGCGGCAAAAATTCTGCTTGGACGGAGGCCCTTTCCAGCGCATCAAAATGTGCTCTCAACTCTGCCCCTTCTCCCCGCCCCATCACCAGCAGAAGGAATCTCCGGCCTCCCTCAAAAAGAGGGGGAGGAAGAATCCCCAAACAGAGCAGGCTGTGTGCAAGGGGGAAGAAAGGAGGCTTCTGTCTGAAGGACAGGGTCACGTCCTGCCTCCACCCCCCCTTCCCACCACCGAGAAGGAACTCAACCATTTCAGGGATGGACTCCCAGCCATGGGGCGAGACGGGAGCCTCCCCCAACTTGGAAAGCTTCCCAGATGTTTCTCCTTTCACCGAGTCCTTGGTCTTCCTCCCTCCCTTCTTTCCTTCTGGTATACAATAAGTCCCTTTTCCCAACAACTCTGTTCTCCAAGGCAAGGGTCTCCAACCTTGGCAACTTTAAGACTTGTGGACTTCAACTCCCAGAGCTCTAGGTGGAACTCTGGGAGTTGAAGTCCACAAGTCTTAAAGTTGCCAAGGTTGGAGCCCCCTGCTACAAGGGGGCGCTCCCCTCCTGGATTGTTGAGGAACCGGGAAGTGAGCGAGGAGATCTTTGCCCATTTCAGCCATTCATGAAAGCATTTGCACACCTGTGCAAAAAAAAAAAAAACCCTCTTGGCTTCTTAAAACAAAGACTCTCCTTCAAGCCGAACGGGATTTGGGGTGACCAAATGGATGCAGATGTGCTGTTTTCTCATCTCATCTCATCTCATCTCATCTTCTCATCGTTCCCATCACCTATCTCCTCCCACTTACGACTGTATGACTGTAACTTTGTTGCTCGTATCCTTAAGATCTACATTGATATTGTTTCCTGATTGCTTATTTCTACCCTATGACTATCATTAAGTGTTGTACCTTATGATTCTTGATGAATGTATCTTCTCTTTTTATGTACACTGAGAGCGTATGCACCAAGACAAATTCCTTGCGTGTCCAATCACACTTGGCCAACAAAGAATTCTATTCTATTCTATTCTTATTCTATTCTTATTTGTACCCTATGACTATCATTAAGTGTTGTACTTTATGCTTCTCGACGAATGTATCTTTTATGTACACTGAGAGCCTATGCACCAAAGACAAATTCTTTGCGTGTCCAATCACACTTGGCCAATAAAGAATTCTATTCTATTCTATTCTATTCTTGGCCACAATATGGTTTCCTTTCATGCCCTATTAGCAGGGGTGGGCTTTAAAATTTTTAGCAAGGAGTTATCTGCCCGATTGCTGGGAGGGTGTGGCCATGGTGGGTGTGGCCTAGTCTGCGTCCTGCACCACAGCTAGGGGGAGGTTGCCCTCCCCAGGCTCCAGAGACTTTCCTTGAGCCTCCAGGAGGACAAAAACAGCCTCCCCAGGCTCCAGAGGCCCTTGCAAACGTCTGGTAGACCCGTTTTTTGCCCTCCCTGAGCTTCCGCATACACCCTGCACTTACCTGCATCCAAAATGGGCTGCATGGGGACTCCTGAGAAGGGAGGGGTGGGGTAGGCAGGGCCAGCCATGAGTGGGATTTGGGGGTTCTCCAAACTGCACAGAATCTTAGCTAGAGGTTCTCCTCAACCCCTGCAAACTCCCAGCAGCCCATCTCTGCCTATTAGTCTTAAAAACACAGGACGGGCCACAGGAAGAGAGCCACAAATTCATAATATTCCTTGAAGAATCCAGTTCTTCTGTCACATGTTTCTTTTTTCCTGAAGCTTTTGAAGGAATAGTCATGGCGTTGCTGAGCCAGGAGCAATGACGGGCTCAGCCTCTTATTCTTATTTGTGGCTGGCTGTGGCTGGTGGAAATTGTGATGCAGGAACATCTGGAGAACATCGCTGACCCACTCCTGCAAGTTTCTTTTGGCTTCCTTGTTTAAGCTGCAATAGTGAAAATGCCATTCATGTCCAGCCAGATTGAATCTTTCTACGGATAGTCGAGATCAACCAGCAAAATTCCCAAGTTTTTCAGTCCGTATCATTTTACGCCAAGACTGGGATCTAATTCACTTATCTATGGCAGAAGTGGGCCACCAATGGTTCCTTGTACCACAATTCCTCGAGCTGACACACACTTACAGGGAGAAAGCTAGTCTCAAATATGGACTTGGTTTCTTCTCCCCTTCCTTTTTTAGCTAACTATTTAGTTGGGAAGGAGGATTCAGTGACATTTCTTATCCAGGGAAATATAATATACAAGGTAAAGGTTCCCCTTGCATATATCCTGTTTCCCCAAAAATAAAGATATTCCCTGATAATAAGCCCAATTGGGCTTTTGAGCACATGCACTAAAATAAGCCCCCCCCCCAAAGATAAGCCCTCCCCAAAAATATTTAACCACATTCACAGGCAGTCCCCGCCATTTCCTCTGGTTTCCTCCACACACCCCAAAATAATAAGACCTCCCAGAAAATAAGGCCAAGCACTTATTTCGGGGTTCAAATAAAATATTAGACAAGGTCTTATTTTCGGGGAAACACGGTATGTGCTAGTCGTTCCCGAATCTAGGGGGCGGTGCTCATCTCCGTTTCAAAGCCGAAGAGCCAGCGCTGTCTGAAGACGTCTCCATGATCATGTGGCCGGCATGACTCAACGCCAAAGGCGCACTGAACGCTGTTCCCTTCCCACCAAAGGTGGTCCCTGTTTTTCTACTTGCATTTTTTGCCTGCTTTCGAACTGCTAGGTTGGCAGAAGCTGGGAGAAGTCACGGGAGCTTACCCCATTATGCGGCGCTAGGGATTCGAACTGCTGAACTGCCGACCTTCTAATCGACAAGCACAGCATCTTAGTCACTGAGCCTCCATATACCTCTATAATGTAATATACTATAATATATACATTATATTTATATAATGCTGTGTTTCCCTGAAAATAAGATCCTGTCTTATATTTTTTTGAACTCTGAAATAAGTGCTTGGTCTTATTATCGGGGAGGTCTTATTATTTTGGGGTGCATGGAGCAAGATGGGGCTCCTCTTGCTATCTTACCTGATTTCCAGCTCTGTCTCCCTAACCCTAACCAGACTGGGTGCTCATGCATTTAAATATTTTCAGGGGAGGGCTTATTTTTGGGGAAACACAGTATATAATTTATATATACCGTATTTTCCAGCGTATAAGACGACCCTCCTCAGAGCCATTTAAGGCTCGTCAGAGCCTTATGGGCTGGTCTGCCTGGTTACAGGAGAATGAGACCCGGCCTATAAGACGACCCCCGACTTTTGGGAAGATTTTTGTGTGTTAGAAAGTAGTCTTATACACAGGAAAATACAGTAAATTATAAAAATATAATAGACTGCCTTTTTAATATTTCCTAGAATATTTCATTCTCCTAGAAGAGGGGTGGGTGCTAACTTTCGAAGGGTTGACGTACCTTGGAGATGTAGTAAACACATTGCTGAAATGTATACATGATCACTTCCTCCAGAACCGTCATGGCTTCCTCACTGGCTGTGATGGTCAAGGAGAAGAGGGATTCCTTAGATCCTGAAAAAGGGGAAAGACACAATTTCTTATGTGGAGATTTCGGAAAGCTTTCTGGATCAGTCCGGCTCAACTCAGAAATCCATATTTAGACGTTTTCTTCCTCCTTACATGCTAGCTTTCTACTTTTGGGGGAGGATGGAGAGGGATTGGATTGAATCCACTGATTGGAGCTGAATTTTCAGTGGAATTTCATTCTCTTCCCTTGACCTTCTTCACTGTGCTATCAGCATGGGAACTGAGATAGGACGAAAAACATGGAAGGCGTCCCAGAACATGGTTTCTTAGCTCTCTTTTTCCCTTTGGGATGAAGCTGGGCAAGGAGGAGGGGAAGAAGGGGAAGCAGAAAAGGTTACTCAAGGTCAATCAGCTGAGGAAATGGCCAGTTTTCATCCAACTTTCAAGCTTTCCTTGCCCTGGGAAATAGTTCTGTTCAACCGAGGAGGGATTTCTTGTTGGCTGGACATCCACAAAAGAGAAAAAGATGGACAGGTTTGCCTTGAAGGACCTTTCATGGTCCAGCTGGTGGCCCATAAAGTTGTTGTTTGGACAGCAGACAGAATGATCCTCAACCATTTTGTCCAGCTCTGTTTAATCACAACAGATCTCCAGGAGGGTTTCAATTAACAAAACTGTTGTGGCCTGCCAATGGCCAGCAGAGCTGGCAGCAGATTTGGACAGTGAGGAGATTGGATAGGAACGTGGGTCAGTCCTGGAGTCTGGGGAAAGCTCAGACGAGGGCTCTGAGTCGAAGGCAGAGAGGGGGCCAAGGCCATCTGGTAGTTCTTTGCTGCCTCCAGAATCTCCGGAGTCTGACAAGAGCAAGGCAGAAGAACAGCATCAGCCTGTTCCCAGTATGTGCATCTGCAAGCTTTTAAGAACACAGGGTCGACTTGGGAGTAAGGCTAGGAGATGATTGGCCCCTGCCATAATGCATAAAAGAGAAGCAAACAGGATGTAAGCTTTTGCAGGAAGCAATTAGTTCATCTGGTCGGTAAAAGCTTTGGGAAAGTTCTGTTTGACTCTGTGCTAAGTTTGGCCTTGCCTTGCGTGTGGCAATTAGTTCTCTGACAGCAGAGAGATAAGGTGGGTGTTTGTAAACACTCCCCTGAAAGACTGTTTGAAAAGCCTTTTGGACTGGGAATGACAATAATTTACAGCCATATGTATTAAAGAGGTTTGCCGGGACTAAGATCTAAGGAAGCCTAGGTCAGAACAGAAACCAAGAAAGACAAAGTATCTCCAATATCACTCACCCGTGGTCCTTGACAGCTAAGGAAGTGGGGTTCAGGAATATTTGGAGGGCCACCAGTTTTCCCAAGAAATGGCATTCGGTGAAAGTCAAATTCTGCTTGACGTTCCAACAAATCAACATTTCAAGGAAGCTCTTATTGACACCTCAACTCTAGGAATGGACATCATCCCACCCATTTACCTTTGATGTCCAGCTCTTCTTCCATGTTCTGGATGTAAACGGGGGATTTCTGCTGAATGAAGTACAGGATTTCGATGGAGTTGGACATCCAGAAGACCACGTGCTGAAGGTCGGGGAGAAGGTCTGAGATGGTAAAACGGGAAAGCGATGCTGGATCCTGGCTGACAAAACAGACCAAGAATTAAAAGAAGTCTTAAGATGGCTAGGAGACCCTTTCCAGACCTGCCTTCCAGATGTGCTGAAAGAAGCAGCTGCCCAGATTTCTCATGTAGTTCTATTTTGAGGGTTGTGTTCCTAGCACATCTGGAAGGCTGTAGGTTGGGAAGGGTAAGAATTGCCTCTCCCCCCCCCCCATTTCAATCCCCAGTAGGATTTTGGCCTCTGTGCCTCTCTGAAGCCAATGACAACCCTGCTAGAAATGTATTCAGTTTTCAGACTAATGGATTGACCATCTCGGCTTCCCACGAAGAGCAGCAAGTCTATTTGTAGATCTTGCTGGAACAGAGCCTGCCCTCTCCTGATCCAGATGTAGTAAGATCTGTGCTGCCATGTAACCTGCAGGACCAGCTCACCTGCCCCAATGGAGCCAGGATGAAGAGGTCTTAACCTGAAAGAGGGGACCATCGGTCTGCAATCCAGACAGCAAAGATGGGGAATATTCCGTGACAGTTTCCCAGCCACTCTAGCAATCCCTCACTTGGGAGGGAGGGAGGGAGGGAGGGAGATGAAGGAAGGAAGGAAGGAAGGAAGGAAGGAAGGAAGGAAGGAAGGAAGGAAGGAAGGAAGGGAGGGAGGGAGGGAGGGAGGGAGGGAGGGAGGGAGGGAGGGAGGGATTGATTCTGATGCTGCCTACCAGATCCCCACAAGGAAATTCAGTGGGGCAGCCAGAAATCACTCCTGCTTCATTCCTTTTTTACCCACTCTTGATCTTTCTATTTAGGTAAGGAAATATCTCTAAAATATTAATCCAATGGGGCATGGATTGTATAACCTCTACTAAAACAACATCATAAATTAGACTAATGAACTTCAAAGCTGAGTAGAGACTTGAACATGGGTCTCCCCGACAAAAAGTTTCCCCTTTGCTTACCCCTACACAGCACCGATGTTCCTATTTTGCTTTATTTTATTTTTTACTGGCTCAGAGTCATCTCATTTTAAAGCGTGCCTCCTTTTCTCACGCCTGCTGCGTTCCATCTATTTTCCCTCCCCCCTCTATCAGATTACCGGTCTTTTTTACCCAGAGAGGATTGAAATGTGGGACATAAAATGGGCTTATTTCTCCATTTCAATGGGATCTCCCAAAATGACAGCCCTCACCCGAACTCTTCACTTATCCGGTAAGATTGCTCCAATTATCTCAAGGAAGACTGAAAACTCTGGATTTACATTTTCATGGGTTCCCCCACCCCCCAGTTTAATTTTTTTTCTTCTTCTTCAAAGGCTGCCACCGTAACTCAACCCTTTCTGTATGCAGAGTCTCTTCAAAGCCGTTTGATCTTTATGGAAGATATTTTGGGGTCCTGCTATCAAATTCTTGGGTACAGGACAGGAGGGGGGAGGGAGATAAGGATGTTTGCTAATCTGGTATGTGAGCCCCTGCTACTCAAACAAGATAAAGTGCAAGGAAACCAGCCTGACAGCAGTTGCAATTTGCTGAAATATATCACTCTCTCTTTCGTGTGTCGCCTGTTGGGAGCAACGAAAACTATCCAACCTACATTTTGCACCCAGGGAGTACAAATTCTGCGCCGAGAAGGGCAGGATTTGTTAATCAATAATACTTAGGCAAAGTTGTCATGCATGGCGAGGTTCTCTAGGAGTACTAAAATACATTCTAATGGGCTAGGCATCACCAGGAGACCGTGAATTCTCGTTCCGCCTTACGCACGAAAACCAGTTGGGTGACTTTGGGCCAATCACCAGGAGATGGTGAGTTCTAGTTCTGCCTTAGGCATGAAAGTCAACTGGGTGACTTTGAGCCAATAACTCGGAGATGGGGAGTTCTAGTTCCACCTTAGGCATGAAAACCGGTTGGGTGACTTTGAGCCAATCACCAGGAGACGGTGAATTCTAGTTCTGCCTTAGTGATAAAAGTCAACTGGGTGACTTTGAGCCAATAACCAGGAGATGGTGAGTTCCAGTTCTGCTTTAGGCATGAAAGTCATCTGGGTGACTTTGAGCCAATCACCAGGAGATGGTGAGTTCTAGTTCTGCCTTAGGCATGAAAGTCAACTGGGTGAGTTTTAGCCAATCACCAGGAGGCGGTGAGTTCTAATCCTATTTTAGGCATGAAAAGCAGTTGGGTGACTTTGGGCCAATCACCAGGAGATGGTGAATTCTAGTTCTATCTTAGACACGAAAACTGGCTGGGTGATTTTGGGCCAGTCCCTCTCTCTCTCTCTCAACCCAGCATACCTCACAGGGTTGTGGTTTTGGGAGAAATAAGAGTTTGAGGAAGGAGTATTAGGTATACTTGCTACCTTGAGTTATTATAAAGGCCAGGTAAAAACTCAATCAATCAATCAATCAATCAATAATAAATAAATAAATAAATATAACCAACCAACCAACCACCCACCCACCCACCCACCCACCCAACCAACCAGGTTAACCTCAGGGGAAGATCCCTGAGCAATAATAGGCCCAATAATATAAGCCAAGCAAAATCAAAACATTGTAGAGAGTCATCAGGGGTCAAAGAGCACCTAGCCTCGCATTAAAAGGAATTACCAAATTCTGGTGCAACCACAGAGAAGGCCCCGTTTTTGTCTCGACACCAACAAAAATTTTTTTTGGTGGAAGGATTTTCCTTGATTCAGATTCTGAAGAGATCTGGGCCTTTAACACTTGTGTGAGAGGTGAACTATTTTTGAAAGAAATATGAATACAGGAAACTTACTGTAAGGATTGTTTTTCTGCGAGCTCGTTCGTTTTCTCCTAAAACCGGAAAACACATCGAAACATTTTTTTAAAAAAAAAAATCAAAATACAGGCCAGTGATCTAAAGAAATACAGAAATGGATAAGGCGACCTGTGATTTCCAGATCCTGCATTGCGTGGATAACCAAAGCAGCATCTTTTATGTGCAAGAATTAATGTTCTTTTCAAGATTTCTAGCTGCTTGAAACGCACATTCCATTTCTGGTGGCAATTATGAGGTTAACCAAGGAGTTCATTTCCATTTTTTGCAAAGACCGGCCCAATTCACATTACCTAAATGAGTCGTGTGGCCATCAAAATGTAAATTCCATTCAGTGCCTACGCTTCTTTTAACATTGGCGTACGGGAGGGCCCTGCAAAGCATTTCAAACCTCAAAACGGTTCGGAATTCAAAATGCTTCACGTTTAAAGGGAGCGTTTGGCATTCCAGAGAGGCGGCTTTGATCCCTCTGAAAGTGTTTTGATCTCAAAAAAACTCCACCATGTTGGATTCAAAAACCGTCACGCCCACCACAACTTTGCATTCGACAGCTTTTTTTGAAAAATGCCAAAAAACTGATAAACGGTGCATATTTTGAGAACAGAACACCCACAATCCAGGGGTGAAATCCAACAGGTTCTGACAGGTTCTGGAGAACCGGTAGCGGAAATTTTGAGTAGTTCGTAGAACCGGCAAATACCACCTCTGGCTGGCCCCAGAGTGGGGAGGGAATGGGGATTTTGCAGTATCCTTCCCCCAGGAGTGGGGTGGGAATGGGGATTTTGCAGTATCCTTCCCCCAGGAGTGGGGTGGGAATGGAGATTTTGCGGTATCCTTCCCCTGGAGGATACTCCACTCCGCAAACTCCTCTCCCTTCTAACACTGAAACATCTGCAAGAAAACAGCCAAAGGAATTATCAAATTCTGGTGCTACCACAGAGAAGGCCCTGTTTTGTCCCGAAGCCAACAAAATATTTTTGTGGTGGAAGGACCCCCCCAAGGACCCCTCAGATGAGAGCGGGAGTGAAAACAGACTGAAACTGACAAGGACTAAAGATGTCCCACCATCAAACCCTAAATTGCCAATCCTCCCATTCCCTCCTTTTATAACAAACCTACTACTGACCCACACGCTCTTCTGAACCATCTTCGTCGCCTTGAGGAGCAGCTGCCCGAAGTCTCCCAGCCTAAAATGGGTGGCCGAGTGCTGGATGCAGAGACACAACAAAAAGGCCGGCGCCAACTTGTGGTCATCTCCAGTGGGTTCAATGAGCGTCATGATCCTCCTCAGCAAGAGATCTTCGTTGGCCTTGTCAAATTCCAGTTGCAGCTTCCTCCGGCTGCTCTTCCGGCCGGAGGAGGACTGGCCCTCTTGCTTTTTGGAAGAGGAGGTCTTGTCTTTGAAATGGGTGCCACACAACTTGCAGGTGGCGGATGCCGGCTCGGGTTCGGAAGCCCGGCGCATGGCTTTCAGCTTCGCCAGCGTCTGGGTGGGCAGCAACTGAGTTTTGAGAGGGTCCTTGTAGAGGAACAAGTAGGAGAGGCCGAGGGAGATGAGGTCGCCGTGACGGAGCACCACCGTCTTCCCCACCTCGGAGAAGTTGATGGAGACGTTGGCACCCGGGATGGGTTCTAAGATGAGCTTCTCTTCGCAGCGGTGGTGAGAACGGGTGGGCAGCTTTACCCGCCGGATGGAGCAGTGGAGAGGAAGGATGTCGGGCGCCGAAAGGCTAATGCTTGGCTTGCTGGCTTGAGTCCTTTGGCCAACCGTGTGTTGCTCGCGGTTCAAGAGGTACACCAGCCTGTCCTACGGAGCCCAACACACAAGCAGGTAGAAAGAAAGGGCCGAGCTCGGGGCCAACCTGTTCTGACTGGGGGAGCGGGGGGACAACTCTCGTGCCAAGTTTGAGAGGGGTGGGACTTCTCTTTCACAGCCCAACAAGAGGGTCTACCAAAAGCAACGTAGACGTTCTCTCCTCCCTACAGATGGAGGATTCACATCAGGGCCTCCCGCCGGTTTTGCTACCGGTTCTAAAGAACCGGTGCGAGCTGGGGGCAACCCACCACTGCTGAGCATGCAAGGAAGGCCCTGCGCATGTGTGGAGGTGGCGCATGCAAGTGAAGCTAGCACGCATGTGCGCCCTCCCATTTGCAAACCGATAGCGAAGACCTCCCCCTGGTGGGAGGGGATGCTGGCTGAGAAGGGAAGTGATTGAGAAGAGTGGCAGAGTTATGGATCTAGAGAATAGCAGGATGGGGAAGGGAGCCTGGCTGGGAGACATGGGAGTTGTAGTTCTACTCTTCTGGAAGAAAGCTAGCTATGGAATTATTGTTGTAGTCTACGGAACTCCAGAACGAGGGGGGGGGGACCAGAGGTGGGTTTCAGCAGGTTCTGACTAGTTCTGGAGAACCCATAATGGAAATTTTGAGTAGTTCAGAGAACCGGTCAATACCACCTCTGACCCCATCTATTCTCTTCAAGTCCCAGCTGATCAGGAGGAAATGGGGATTTTGCAGTAACTTTCCCCTGGATTGGGGACGGAATGGAGATTTTATAGTATCCTTCCCCTGCCACGCCCACCAAGCCACATTCAGAGAACCAGTAGTAAAAATTTTTGAAACCCATCACTGGGGGGAACTATCCTACTACCCCACCATAAATCATGGCCGTGGCTTTCCAACACACCTGGAGGGTGGCTGGGGATAATGGGAAGTGCAGTCCAAGGCAACTAGCAGAGGGACAGCTTGAGAAAGGCTGCCTTGGATGAGAAGGGGAAACTTACATGTTGCTGGCTGTATCCCTGTAGGAGCAGCAGATGTGGGGACTGATAGAGCGAGAGTCTCAAGGTGTTGCCTCCGTTTGGCTCTTCAAGAGTAGCTGCCGCCCGTCCGTCCGGGACCCCCTCCATGCATCGGAGGGTCTCCGGCAGCGTGGAGTAGTGCCGCCGAAGAGGCCCCTCCTCTTTCGGGTCCTCTGGTGGGCCTGCTTGGCTAAGACTGGCCTCGCTGACGGTGCGCCTAAGGCTAGGGGGCGAAGTATGGCAAGCCATCAAAAGAGTCATGGTCCCTTTGGTCCGGTTGCGCTGGAGCTTCCGAGCCTGGGCGTTAATTCCTAGAGGTAAAGGAGAAGGAGGTTGACAGGTAAAGCCCATCTAACCACTGCACCATCTAAGCCAGGGCTGTCAAATTCGACTTCAAGAAGGGCCAGATAGAAGAATAGAATAGAATAGAATAGAATAGAATAGAATAGAATAGAATAGAATAGAATAGAATAGAATAGAATAGAATAGAATAGAATAGAATAGAATAGAATAGAATAGAATAGAATAGAATAGAGGGAAGGGGAGGGGAGGGGAGGGGGAGGGGAGGGGAGGGGAGGGGAGGGGAGAGGAGAGGAGAGGAGAGGAGAGGAGAGGAGAGGAGAGGAGAGGAGAAGAGAAGAGAAGAGAAGAGAAGAGAAGAGAAGAGAAGAGAAGAGAAGAGAAGAGAAGAGAAGAGAAGAAAATAGAGAAGAGAGAGCAGAGTAGAGTAGAGTAGAGTAGAGTAGAGTAGAGTAGAGTAGAGTAGAGTAGAGTAGAGTAGAGTAGAGTAGAGTAGAGTAGAATTTTTTATTGGCCAAGTGTAATTGGACACACAAGGAATTTGTCTTTGGTGCATACGCTCTCAGTGTGCATAAAACGAAGAATCATGAGGTACAGCACTTAATGATAGTCATAGGGAAACAATATCAATATTAATCTTAAGGATATAAGCAACATGCAGTCATAATTGGGAGGAGATAGGTGGGAGGAACAATGAGAAGATTAATAGTAATGCAGACTTAGTAAATAGTTTGACAGTGTTGAGGGAATTATTTGTTTAGCAGAGTGATGGCGTTTGGGAAAAAACTGTCCTTGTGTCTAGTTGTTCTGGTGTGCAGTGCTCTATAGCGTCGTTTTGAGGGTAGGAGTTGAGACAGTTTATGTCCAGGATGCGAGGGGTCTGTAGATATTTTCCCAGCCCTCTTTTTGACTCGTGCAGTATCCAGGTCCTCCATGGAAGGCAGGTTGGTAGCCATTGTTTTTTCTGCAGTTCTAATGATCCTGTGAAGTCTCTGTCTGTCTTGTTGGGTTGCAGAACCAAACCAGACAGTTATAGAAGTGCAGATGACAGACTCAATAATTCCTCTGTAGAACTGAATCGGCAGCTCCTTGGGCAGTTTGAGCTTCCTAAGGTGGCGCAGAAAGAACATTCTCTGTTGTGCTTTTTGGATGACGTTTTTGATGTCAGGTGTCCATTTCAGATCTTGCGATATGGTAGAACCTAGAAATTTGAAGGTCTCTACTGTGGATACTGTGTTGTCTAGTATTATAAGAGGTGGTAGTATGGGAGGGCTTCTCCTAAAGTCCACCACCAAGCTCGATTTCAATGAGGGCCACATCAGAGTTGTTTGACCTTGGAGGCCCGGGAGTGATTGTTGGGGGGGGGGCAGGAGGGGCGTGGCCAACTCGATGTCGTTCATCGAGGCTCTGTTTTCTACTGTGATGTCCTCCTGCAGCCCTCTGCCAGCAAAAATGGAGCGTGCGGCTTCCCTGGGCCTCCATGTTCACTGGCAGAGGGCTGCATGGAGGCTGTCATGGCCAAAAACGGAACCCAGGTGTGCCTTGCACGGCCCCCCTGAGCTCCCTTTTCACTGGCAGAGGTAACCATGGGCTGCCTTCACTTTCTGGGGTGGCCCCATGGGCCAGATCTAAGCATCCTGCAGATCCAACCCACTGGCCTTGAGTTTGACATCCCTGTTCTAAGAGATAGTTCTATCCCCTAGCTTTCCTCCAGATGTTGCTAAGACAGCCTTACCTTACTCATGCCATCATTGTCAACTCATTCGTTGGGCCATCAAGGAGGTCCAGTAATGGAGACAACATTTTGGTCTAGTGGTTAAGGCACTGGGCTAGGAACTGGGAGATTGTGAGTTCTAGTCCCACTTAGATGAAGCCAGTTAGATGACTTTCTAAGTCAACATCCTGTCTTGCCCTCTGGGGCCTAGATACTTCTTTTCTTACTCATGATACATTTCCCCCCAACCTTGGAGGTTCCATACAAACGCATCTGAGATCCACCTGGATAGCTGGTCATCATCCCTCCATCAGGAACACACAACCCTACCTGCATTACTTCCCAGTTGGTTGGAACGAAGGACCAGCTATACGGATGCTGCTCGCTGATCCTGGCTGGTCTTAAAAATTAAGCAGGAAGCTTGAGGAACCTCAAGAGATCTTCAGACTCCAAGATGGACATTGAAACAACATCCATGAAGAGGGCAAAGGTCAAGACCTCTGTATCATTGCCAAGAGAACATCCTGGACATGTTCATGAAGTCTCTAGAAGACTTGAATTTAAGTTCCGCGTCCACTTCTGTAAAGATTTATTAGTTCTGAGCCGTGATTGAGAAGAATTATTTCAGAATAACACAGTTGGAAGGAAGTTCTACTAGTCCAACTCCAGCGCACCCTATATCATTTCAGACAAATTGTCACCCAATCTCTTCTTAAAAACCTCTGGTGATGGAGTACCAACTTCTGGAGGCAATCCTTGACATTCCTGTAGAAGAGTTAGGCGATTTTATACCTTAAAAAGCTTTCTTACCCAAGTATTTTAACTTTTTATATCGACATCTACGCCATTCCTAATCAAATGAGGGACACAGTGGCTCAGTGGCTAAGAGGCTGAGCTTGTCAATTGAAAGGTCGGCAGTTCAGCGGTTCGAATCCCTGGTGCCGTGTAACAGGGTGAGCTCCCGTGACTTGTCCCAGCTTCTGCCAACCTAGCAGTCCGAAAGCAGGTAAAAAATGCAAGTAGAAAAATAGAGACTCCCTTTGGTGGGAAGGGAACAGCGTTCTGTGCGCCTTTGGCATTGAGTCATGCCAGCCACATGACCACGGAGACGTCTTCGGACAGCGCTGACTCTTCGGCTTTGAAATGGAGATGAGCAGCGCCCCCTAGAGTCAGGAACAACTAGCACATATGTGCAAGGGGAACTGTTACCTTTACCTAGATATATTTTCCCCCCAGCTAATTTGGCCCCTTGTGTGATTTCTTGTAAATGGCAGCATTTCAATGAAATGCAGGGGTGGGTTGTTTTTTTAACTTTAGGAAATACGCATTTGGAATAATAATAATACAAAGTTTGGGATGGCGGGCGAGGAAAAGGAGGGGACCACTTATCCATCATCGGAACCCTGCTGCCGGGATAAAGATTTTTTTCCTTATTTCTGCTCTCAGTGTTGGCCTCCCTCCCAAGTCATGCAGCAGAACGAGAGCCAAAAATATATTCCAAGAGAGATTAGACACACACACATACACACACAGAGAGAGAGACACACCCACCCACCTACCCATCCCCAAAAGACCATCTGGCTGGGCCATGCAAGTGACATGCCTCTCTTCTCCCCCACCCCCTCCTCCTCCTCCTCCTCCTCCGTCAGCCTTTTCCAGATTCCCTTCTGCTCTCTCTTTCTTCTGACCCACGCAAACACACAAATCCAATTTCACTGCAACCTTTCCCAGCTGCCTTCCGCACTGAGGGGGGCAGGGGGGGGTGAGGGAGAATTAAGAAAAGGGAAGAGTCTTCTTTCCTCCCTTACTCTCCCCTTCCCTCCCTTCCCCCCACTACTCCCCAAATCCCTGGAAATAAACTGGAGGTGGGAATGCAGAGGACGGATCCGTTGTTCCGCTGCCTGGACCAAGGAAAGGTTGAAGAGCTTCAACGTCTTACCGCAAAGTTGAACCAAGGGCTTCCCAGGTGCTCGGTCTCCCCTAGTTTTTTTTTTTCCCCCGAAGCCAAGCTCATTTGCCAGCACAAATTGGCGGGTTGACAGGATTTGCCAGCTGCAGCGGTGGAGACTCTGCGCATTAGCTGCAGAGGTAAGGAACAATTAACTTCTCCTCACCGTCTCTCTCCAAGAGACCGAGAGAAAGAGTGAGAGAGAGAGAGAGAGTTTGTCTCTCTCTACCCTGGGGGCACGACAAAGCTCGTAAATGCAAGCACGGATTTAGAATAGACTAGAGCCTGGAAAGGACCTTGGAGGTCTTCTAGTCCTACCCCTTTCAGACCAATGACTGTCCAAGCTCTTCTTCGTGATGAAGCACCCACAACGTCTGAAGGCAACTTCTGTTCCACTCGTTAATTGTCCTCAGTGTCAAGAAGTTCTTCCTTAATTCCAGGTTGCTTCTCTCCTCGATTAGTTTCCATCCATTATTTCTTGTCCTGCCTTCTGGTGCTTTGGAGAATAGGCTGACCTCCCCCTCTTCTTTGGGGCAGCCCCTCTTCTCATCGGAGGAGTCCTATATGCCTCATGGAAAACCAGAGAAGCACTGCTCCCTCTCTTTCACCCCATAAACGCTCCCATCTTTGACATCTTTGCTCTTCAACCATCGAAGGAACTGATAAAGGAAGACCATAGAAGGAATGTCCTTGGGAAACAGAAGCAATGTTCAAGCAGGCTGGGTGGACTCTTGAAGAAGGAAGCCCCAGAAGAGTTTGGGGGTGTGGGAGATACAACTATGCCAACCTATATTAGCAGGTATTTACAAAAGTATGAAGGCTATTGCTTAACGCATTGTAAGCTGCCCTGAGTCTCCGGAGAAGGGCGGCATATAAATCGAACCAATAAATAAATAAATAAATAAATAAACCTCAAAAATGATAGAATCATAGAGTTCTACCTGAACTCTGATGATAGAATGATAGAATCATAGAGTTCTACCTGAACTCTGATGATAGAATAATAGAATCATAGAGTTCTACCTGAACTCTGATGATAGAATGATAGAATCATAGAGTTCTACCTGAACTCTGATGATAGAATGATAGAATCATAGAGTTCTACCTGAACTCTGATGATAGAATGATAGAATTATAGAGTTCTACCTGAACTCTGATGATAGAATCATAGAAGCATAGAGTTCTACCTGAACTCTGATGATAGAATGATAGAATCATAGAGTTCTACCTGAACTCTGATGATAGAATGATAGAATCATAGAGTTCTACCTGAACTCTGATGATAGAATGATAGAATCATAGAGTTGGAAGGAAGCTTGGAGGTCCAACCTTCTGCCCAAGCCAGGAGTCCTTCTACCTTTTCCAGACAAACGGTTGTGCAATCTTTTCTTGAGAACCTTTCTTGAGATGGAGAACGTACCTTGCGTGTGGGTGAACCCACAAATTCATTTTGGACCCACATATTCATTGAATGGCTTTGCCTCTGTCCTCCATTCTCTGCCCAAGAGGATGGCTGGTCCTGGTTGAATCCTTCTGCCGTCTTCTGTCCACAGTCTTCCCGTAGAAGCGAGATATCGCCTTCTCCTTGAGGTGGGACACCGTTTTCTACGACACTTGAAGTTATCTTCCCCAAACTAGATTTCTCAAGTTTTTCTCACAATTCCAGAGTGGGTGATTTAAAAAAAAAAGAAAAAGCCTCTGCATTCCCTGGAGAGAAGCCAAATTTAGAGATGGGACTCTCTCCCTCCCCACTTGGCCAAAGGTAGAGAAAGAAAGAAGCTTCTCCAGGGATGAAACAAGAAATCAGGATCAGAAAACTCTGCAAGCCCATTTATAACAGAAACGGCTTAGAGTTCACCAAGCAATCTACCTTATTTGGTGAGGAATGGTCTTGCAGTTCTTAAATCCATTTTTTTTATTTTTTTGGTTGTTTGCTTTAAACTCTCTGCCTTTGCTGGGAAACTTAAAAGAAATGATTGGCGCAGAGAAGGAGATGCTTACTGGGTTTGTTTATAGGTCTCCAGATTAGGCAAAAGAAGGACAAATAGGGCAGAATAGTCTACCAAGCAATGCTTTCAGGGTGGACCACAAATGACTGGTAGAAAGGAGGATTTGGCCACCATGCAAGGGGCCGAAGTACCCTCCCAAGGAGCAAAACTCAAATGTAGAGAGGAAAACGGGGACCTTTGACCCTCAAGGTTAAGATAATGACGATTCACTTCTTCATTATCTTCTTCTACCATTTGTCTGAAGTGGGGTAGGGTATCCTGCTGAAGCACGGGGTTGGACTAGAAGACCTCCAAGGCAGGGGTGAAATCCAGAAGGTTCTGACAGGTTTTGGAGAACCAGTAGCAGAAAATTTGAGTAGTTCGGAGAACCGGCAAATACCACCTTTGGCTGGCCATAGAGTGGGGTGGGGATGGAGATTTTGCAGTATCTTTCCCCCGCCACGCCCACCAAGCTATGCCCACTAAACTAGTAGTTTAAAAAAAAATGGATTTCACCACTGCTGCAAGATCCCTTCCAACACTATTATTCTATTCTATTCTATTCTATTCTATTCTATTCTATTCTATTCTATTCTATTCTATTCTATTCTATTCTATTCTATTCTATTCCATTATCTTTTTTAAAAAATTTGATTTATATGCCGCCCTTCTCCAGAGACTCAGGGCGGCTTACAATGCGTTAAGCAATAGCCTTCATACTTTTGTATATTTTATACAAAGTCAGCTTATTGCCCCCACAAACTGGGTCCTCAATTTACCTTCCTTGAAAGGATGGAAGGCTGAGTCAACTTTGAGCCTGGTGAGATTCAAACTTACTAATTGCAGACAGCTGGAGTTAAATTACAATGCATTAGTCTGCTGAGCTATCCAGGCTCTGGATAGCTTCTCTTCTCTTCTCTTCTCTTCTCTTCTCTTCTCTTCTCTTCTCTTCTCTTCTCTTCTCTTCTCTTCTCTTCTCTTCTCTTCTCTTCTTTTCTCTATTCTATTCTATTCTATTCTATTCTTATTCATAGGAAAGGTCATAAAATCACTGAACAAATATCTCACTCAACGACAAACAAATTAGGCTTTCCCTGCTCTCTCCAGGGGAAGGATACTGTAAAATCCCCATTCCCTCCCCTCTACAGGGAAGGATACTGTAAAATCCCCATTCCCTCCCCTCTACAGGGGAAGGATACTGTAAAATCCCCATTCCCTCCCCTCTACAGGGGAAGGATACTGTAAAATCCCCATTTTTCCCCTCTCCAGGGAAAGAATACTGCAAAATCCCCATTTCCTCCCTATCAGCTGGGACTCGTGAGGCAGAGAATAGATGGGAGTGGGGCCAGCCAGAATTTTTACTACCGCTTCTCCGAACTACTCCAAATTTCTGCTATCGGTTCTCCAGAACTGGTCAGAACCTGCTGAAACCCACCTCTGGATAAATTGTATAAGATATGATATGGTCAATACCCTGTTCATAAAATATGTGTTTGTGTGGTGTGTGAAAGAAAAAAAAAACCAATAAAACTCGACGGAAAAACAAAAAATGAAGAGAACGTCTAAACTGAAAATCAGAAAAAGAAAAAAACCAACTTCAGCATTCCGCCTGCGGCTTCCTCTGCTGAAAAAAAGAGGCCAGCTTCTAATTTCCTTATCTGTCGGAAAGGAACCTTCCGTATTGATTCTGTGCAGCCAGAGCCAAACAAAAGCAAAATACCAAAAAGAAAGAAAAACAGTGGAGTCCTCGCCCTCCAAAGAAGACTCCTAAACGCTACTGAAACTCCCCGAGCTTTGCTGGAAAAACAAACAGAGGACTTTTTTCCTGGATGCGGCCAAATCCTTCAATCCCACTCCCTGTCCGGCCTCTGGGTCTGGATTTCCCTCCCACGCTCCTGCGGCTGATGATGGACGATTGACGCTGGGCCTGGGTTTTGCAAATGAAAACACGGATCGCTGGGTGTGTCATGACTCCTCCTGGGCCAAGGTGTGCTTTTCTGCTCCTTTGGCCCTGAAGTTTGACTTGGCCCTAAAGCCGGTCGTATTTCTTGGCAGATAGCCAAGCAACGTCCTCTTTCAAAGCCACGGTGTCGCTTTGGTTGTAAACGCTGCCCTGTTTCAGCATCCTGGGCTTGTGGTTGTTGAGAAGCTCAGTTCTTCGAACTCCGCTTGACGAGCAGATGCAACCAAACTGGGCTTTCAGACTGAAACAACTTCAGTGTCAAGGGTTCCGACGGATGCCCGAATTAAATCATGAGCCTCAGAGCCAAACTTCAAAAGAAATCCAGTTATTTATTAGGAGCTTCATGTCGGCACCTTCCCAAGTGAAGCCAGCTTTGACCCCACGTAATATACGGCCCCAATCATGCCCCTATTTCCCCCCTTCCCCCCACCCCGCACAAGGTGTGTTATCAATCACATTCGCCAACGGGGCAATTTTGCGGGTTATAGAGCTCACTCCCCTCTGGTCACTGTAAGTAACCCTGGGATACAGCCTTGAGAGAGATAAGTCTGGAATGTGCATCTGTTTCTGCCGTTTCATCAATTTCCCATCCTCCCTTTCCTATGGCAACTCGAGAACAGGCCAGGGATGCTTTGCGAGTTGACATTCAACTAAAGAACCACTAGCAAGGGGGTTCTGCTACCCCCTAGACCTTCCTGTCTCTTGCATGCCCGAAGAGTTCTCCCCATTATAGAAGAATATTTAAAACTCAGGATTGAAATGAGAGGTCCTTGGTGCTCTCTGAATTTGGTGATTTCCTTGCAGATGTTTCGTGACCCAAACCTAGGTAAAAACAGCACTGTCCTCCTTCTCCTCCTCCTCCCTCTCATCTCCACAAACCCCATTCCCTTTAGCATGGATGATGTTACCTGGTTTGGCTCACGAAACATCTGCAAAGAAACAAGCAAGCTCAGAGAGCACCAAGGACTCCTCAGTTCTCACCATTCTTGCAACTGGCTTACTTAGCAATGGAAATGCTGGCCACAATTGTAGGGGTAAGTCAATTACAACGGACTTTTGGCCAGGCCAAGATTTCAACCCAAATTTTCTCCCCTCCCACCCACCTAGTCCAAATCCTAATCCATGGGAAGTCCCAGATCCTCAGCTCTCTACAGTAACTACCCCTTCCAAAGCTTTGTGATGGGTTTAAGTAAGCTTACATATTTGACTGAATCATTCATCTCCACCAGATTTGCCCCAGTGTAGATCTTTGAATGACCCCACTTCTCTAGGTCTAAGCCCCGTGTTGCTCTATCCTTCCTCTCCCCCTCCCGCCATTGGGAGTTTGCACACTAAGCTCAAAGCCCACCAAGATAATGGCTTATGATCTTGCAACTTAAATGCTGCGTAGAGTGGTGTCTCCTTCCCAGAAGACCTTCTGTTCCTCACCTGCTGTGATGGTGTCTTTGTCCTTGGCCGTCATTTCTTCCACTTCAGACCTCTTCCGAAGCTCAAACCTCCGAGAGAAACCTTCCCGCGGCTTCCAAAGGTCCTGGATCAAAAGAGGTTTCTCGTGGTCCCTCAGGATTCTCAACCCTTCCATCTTCCATTGCTTCTCCGAGCCAGAAAACGTCCCGACGACATCGCAGAGAACATAATGGCCCACATCTACCCTGCTGAGTCCATACCTCTCAAGAGCTTCTTTCAACAGCTCTTGGGCACTCGAGCTGGCCGTGGCCAAGACGCTCTTGTAGTGAGTGCCCACACAGATGTGACATCCAAAGATCTTGAGAACTCCAGGAGCTGAGACCTGGGTGGAGAGTTCGGATGGATCCTCCTTGTTTGCTCCCGAATAACCGGCCACCGAGCTGCGGTCCTTGTAGCTCAACGTCCGGTACAAGACCTGGGAGAATATCCGACTTTGTCGCTTGAATCGGTTTTTGGAGGGCGGCGACATGGTTGAAGGTGACCTGTAGAACATCGCACAGGGAGGTGTCATGGGTCCTGGCTGAACAGAAAGAAAGCAGAGCCGTGAATGTGTGGTCAGGAGGCCAAAAACAAGAGACACATGGCTGACAAACAACAAGATGTTCACAGAACCTCTGCAAAAGAACAACAACCTTGGAGCACAGGTCACTCAAAATATGTCACAACCGCCAATGTGCGCCAGCACGCGATTTATTGAGCTTTTCAACCCCCAGTAGGCCAACCATGGATAAATCCAAGAAAAGAAAAGTTTCAGAAGGAAACAAAGTTTAATTCAACTACATCTGCTAGTTTTGTGGACGCTCAAGAAATAGTCAGGCACGGGAAGGGTTTTGTGGCTCCCGGTGTTTTCTTTTCTGTGGGAAACGGGTCCAAATGGCTCTTTTGAGTGTTTAAGGTTGCAGACCCCTGGACTAGAGTCCCAGAGGGAGTTTGCTAACGTGGTTTTGAGAATGGTCCAAGAAAGACCAGAGGAAGCATGGTGAAGTCACCTAAGGCAAGGATGTTCAAATGTGGCAACTTTGAGATAAACACAGCTCCATCAACAACCGCCCAGGTCCCAATTTATCTCCTGCCCACCCTGAACCAGAACCTCTTCCAAATTGGGTGTTTTCTAAGTATTACATAATGCTCTCAATTGTTCTGGCCCATCCCATGTTGCTTTCACCCAATGTGACAGCAAAGTCGAACCATCATTTTGTCCTTGCAAGCTGTTGAACACGGCAGCCAACCATCTGGATTTCTTATCATAGATCCAGTTATTGCTCAACCTCTACCTTCTTCCATCCCTCTGTAAACAAAAGCCAGATTGGGGTCAAGAGAAAATCAGTCCTGCTACAGGACTTGAGGCTAAAACATACTAAGAACGGTTGCTGGAACTGGGTTTGTCTAGTTTAATGAAAAGAAGGACTAGGGGAGACAGGATAGCAGTCTTCTGATATCTCAGGGGCTGCCCCAAAGAAGAGGGAGTCAAGCTACTCTCCAAAGCACCTGAAGGCAGGACAAGAAGCAACAGGTGGAAACTAACCAAGGAGAGAAGCAACTTAGAACTAAGGAGAAATTTCCTGACAGTGAGAACAATTAATCGGTGGAATAACTTGCCTCCAGAAGTTGTGAATGCTCCAACACTGGAAGTTTTTAAGAAGAGTTGGATAACCATTTATCCAGAATAGTATAGGATCTCCTGCTTGGGGTTGGACTAGATGACCTCCAAGATCCCTTCTAACTCTGCTATTCTGCCACATGTAAAAATTCCCCCAAACAAACCTGAATAACATTATTTACTTGCATCTCTTATATACCAATGTCACCAGCCACTTCAATCTTGGATTCGGAATTTGGAACATCTGGATGCAAAATGTTTTAACCGCTCCGAGCTGGCGGCACGCACAAAACAGGTATATATCCTTCAGCTTGGCAGGGGGACTAACAGAGCCGCAGGCTGGCTCTGAATTCTTTATATATATATATATATATATTGCCTTTTTGTCCTCCGCAAAGAATGCGGAAAAGCTTCCCAAGGCCGCTTGGCGGGCAGACCGGATGTCTTCTTCTCCCCACCATTGGGTGTGTGCGTGTGTGTGTGTGTGTGTGTGTGTGAATGAAGTCTGTAGGGGATCTGCCATCACTTTTATCAAGCCCCATGTGAGACCACGGCTTGAGGGGGACAGACAAAATCTCCACTTCTATTTTTAGGAAAAGGGAGCCGCCCTGCCTGGTGGCCGAGACGGATTTGAATTCAGAGGTTCTTTTTAAAAAAAAAAACCATTTCCAGCACAACGGATGCATTAAACCCGGGTGGAAAGGCATGGGGTGGGGTGGGGGGGACAGAGAAAGTAGGGGAAGAAACTTGGTGACTTTGTTCCCTCTCACAATTGGTTCCCACGTGCAAACATTGGTCGCTTGGTATCCCCACCCAAGAAAACAGATTCTGCAGAATAATATATATATATATATATGTAGCTAAGTCCTCAGTTTACGGCGGTCGCTTAGTGATCGTTTGAAGCCACAATAATTCCTCATCCCCTCAAAAAAAAAAAAGATATTTAGAATCCAGTTGCAAAGTTATAATATCTGCCTCGTCTTCCCCACACACACACAGAAGGTCACGCGACTGCATTTTTATTTCTCGACACAACTGGCTCACACAATGGCAGCTCTGCCCAGCGGATGGGCAGCAAATAAATGTAATTTCTTTTTTTTCTTTTAATTAAAAATGCGACAACAATTAGGAGGTGGGGTGTTTCCCCAGAAACCAGGTCTTTATTTTCCATTTATAACTGTAATTTTGTTGCTTGTATCCTTACGATTTATATTAATATTGTTTCCAATCTCTTCTTTGTACCCTAATGACTATCATTCAGTGTTGTACCTTATGATTCTTGACGAATGTATCTTTTATGTACACTGAGAGCAGATGCACCAAGACAAATTCCTTGTGTGTCCAATCACGCTTGGCCAATAAAAAATTATAATTCTAATTTCTGGGGTGTGGGGGGGAGGGGGAAGCATTCCATAGCAAACAATGGTTTTGCTTACCAACTGTTGTGTTCGCTTAACAACGGACAGAGACACGGATACACACAAAGTCATAAAATCAGGCTTGATCAAGCGATGACCTGCTTTAGAGGAACGGTCAGGATTTATGAGATTTGAAGATTTTGGGTTTGTCTCGTTTCCCCCCCTAGTTAAACTTCTGGTTTTCCAGCCCCCAAATGCAGGAACCCACAATCCTGTTTTTCAACCAGCACAGAACCAATATTTGGCACCGACATCACAGGGAGGTTTGGAGAATAACTTAACCAAGATTGCCCCTCCTTCCTGTAGGGCTAATGTCGGGATTAACAATCAGTAATCATAGGGACGTGTTGGCTTAGTGGCTAAGACGCTGAGCTTGTTAATTGAAAGGTTGGCAGTTCAGCCCTTCCTTCCTTCCTTCCTTCCTTCCTTCCTTCCTTCCTTCCTTCCTTCCTTCCTTCCTTCCTTCCTTCCTTCCTTCCTCCAAACCGCTTAGAGAGGGCTGTAAAAGCACTGTGAAGCGATATATAAATCTACCTCCTGTGGCTATTGCTATTTTCCGTCTCTTTTTGAAGAGACTCATGACCAGTTTTCACACTTGCAACCGTAGTAGACTTCCCATGGTCACATGATCCAAATTCAGAGGCTTGGCAACTGACATGTACTTTTGACAGTTGCACCGTCCCAGGGTGATCACCGTTGGTTAACCTTCCTCCTTTAAGTGGGAACGAATCAAGGAGAGAAGCAATTTAGAACTAAGGAGAAATTTCCTGACAGTGAGAACAATTCATCAGTGGAACTCAATGCCTCCAGAAGTTGAATGCTCCAACACTGGAAGTTTTTAAGAAGAGATTGGACAACCATTTGTCTGAAGTGGTGTAGGGTTTCCTGCCTGGGCAGGGGGTTGGACTAGAAGACCTCCGAGGTCCCTTCCAACTCTGTTATTCTGTTCTATTCTAAGCGCGGAGAGATATGCTTAACAACTATGGCCGAAAAGATGGCACAAGGAGACACCACTCAGTTCACAATCATCTTGCTTAGCAACGGAAATTTTGGGCTTAACTGTGGTCATAAATCAAGGATTCACTTTATGATGCTCTCTTCTTTCATATCTCCAGCTCATAACGGTGTGGTAGGTTTCTGCATGGAACAGTGGAGAATTTAGGACTGCAAAATGTTATTTTTCCACCTGATTATGTCAGGCCTATTATCATTATTTTGGTCACTGCTTCCCATCCTTTCTGTAATTATTTGACGGAGTATATTTTTGCTTTGTTAACCCTCCTCGGAGCTGTCATTTGCAGAGGGCCGTGCCAATAAATCAATGGGTCAAGGGGGACTTCATTTGGCAGCCTTCCTAACTAACTCCTGACCCCTTCCCCTTATTTTAGCAAAGTCAGTGGAAGTCCATTAAACTTTCACTCTCTTCATGCAACGAAAAAACCAGACACACACACAAAATCAAACGTGGAGGGAGAGGGAAGTGCGGTTATTTGGGAGCCGCAATGTGGAAAACATTATTTCTTTTCCAAAACAGCAAAGGAAGTAGAAATGGGGAAGGGAGGAGGAAAAAAAATACGAATTGCAAAAGCAAAACTTTTGCTTTTTTGCCAAATTATATATCCTGCCCTTCTTCTCGGGGCCAAACTAAGCATTCAGCAACTGGGTGACATCAGCTGTTTGTTGTTGCTGAAGCATCCTTGGGAGAAAAACAAAATTTCTCCCATTCAAAGGTTTTTTTGTAATCTGATCCCCAGGGGTGGGCTGTTTGGGAGAACCTCTAGCTAAGATTCTGTGCAGTTCGGAGAACCCCCAAATCCTACTCCTGGCTGGCCCAGCCCACCCCTCCCCTCCCCTCGCCTCCCAGGAGTCTCCACGCAGCCCGTTTTGGATGCAGGTAAGTGCAGGACACATGCGAAAACTCGAGGAGGGCGAAAAACGGGCCGACTGGAAGTTTAGGAAGGCCAGAAATGGACCTGGACCCTCTGCACATGTGCACAGCAGGGGTGGGTTCTATTTACCTTTACTACCGGTTCGGAACCGATCTGAACCGGGGGCAACCCACCACAGGTGCAAAGCCTTCTGCGGATGCGCAGAGGGTCAAAACCAGTTTACTTCCTAGTTAAAACCTGGTTTAAACAACTTCCGGGCAGATGGCGGAGCTTCATGCTGCCGCCGCTACCAGTTCGCCGAATCACGTTCCACCACCGCCGCTACCAGTTTGCCTCAACCAGAGCGAACCGGTATCATTTCACCCCTGATCTGGACCATGTGCATTTGGGAAGAACCACGCTGGGGGAGTCAAACTTTGGCAAGCTCCTAAGCAAAGTCACAGCAACGTTTCTGGCAAAAGCTTCTGGGTAGTAATAAAAATAATATTTTTTAAAAAAAAACTCCTTTGTTTCTGCTGACCAAGCCTGTTCTAAGAGGCTTCAGAGCAGGACAATGTTTTTTTTAAAAAAATAAAAACTTCAAAGATTTATCATGCTGGTGCCAACCAACTGACTTTCAATCAGTGGTGAAATCTAAAATTTGTTACTATCAGTTCTGTGGGCGTGGCTTGGTGGTGGTGGGGGTAATGTGACTGGGTGGGCGTGGCCAATTTTTATTTTTTTTTACTTTTAAAACCATTTTTTTGTAAAAGGGTTGTAAAAATGCTTTCAAATGGCTCTGATGATCCCAGCTGAGTTGCCTGATCGGCAGAGACTTTTTTTTCTTTTAAAAGCCTCTGACGATCAAGCAACTCAGCTTGGATCGTCAGAGGCATTTTTTAAAAAAAAACCCCTTTTTTTCTTTTAAAAGCCTTTGATGATTCCAGCTGAGCCGCGCGATCATCAGAGGCTTTTTTTTTTACTTTTAAAAGTATTTTTTCGGCCGAAGAAGATGTAGAAAAAATGCTTTTAAAAGTAAAAAAAAACCAACCTCTGATGATTGTGTGACTCAGCTGGGCATGGGGGGGGCGGGGGTAGAAATTTTTGCAACCGGTTCTCCGAACCAACCGCCTCCATCGCTACTGGATCAGGTGATCCGGTCCAAACTGGGATCATTTCACCCCTGCTTTCAATGGTTTCTCTTCCCACACATACACACCCACCACACCAAGTGAGCCAAAATAAAAATCTCATCATTTGAATCGCTTAAAACGCAGCAAAGAAATGAAAGGGGGAGGGGGGAAACCCACAAAAATTATTGAAGGCTGCGGCTGGAATTTTGGCTGCTTAAAAATTCCTGCTGGGCGGTGTAGGAATTCAAAACGAATTCCCCGAGCTAGGCATGGGCAATTGAGGTGCTGGAGTTCATTGCTTCTCAAAAAAAAAACACATCCCACAACGACAAAAAAAGAATGCCTTGTACTTGAGTTCCAGCTCTTCCCAAACGCTCCACCGTCTCGGAAGGTTGCTTAATGAAGATTTTATTACAGCCATCGTGATTAGACAATTGCAGGGAGCAGAGGAAGCAATAATCTTAAGAGAACAGAGAACAGAGCCACAAAGATGATTAGGGGACTGGAGGCTAAAACGTGCGAGGAACGGATGCAGGAACTGGGTATGTCTAGTCTGATGAAAAAAAGGGCCGGGGTGACATGATAGAAGTCTTTCAATATTCCAAAGAAGACGGGGGGTCAATGCAGGGGTGAAATCCACCAGATTCTGGAGAACCGGTAGAAGAAATTTCGAGTAGTTTGGAGAACCGGCAAATACCACCTCTGGCTGGCCCGAGAGTGGGGAGGGAAAGGGGGTTTTGCAGTATCCTTCCCCTGCCATGCCCATCAAGACACGCCCACCAAGCCACACCACGCCCACCAAGCCACGCCCACAGAACCAGTGGTAAAAAAAATGGGATTTCACCCCTGGGTCAAAGCTCTTCTCCAAAGCACCTGAGGGCAGGACAAGAAGCGATGGATGGAAACTAAACAAGGAGAGAAGCAACCTGGAATTTAAGGAGAAGTTTCCTGACGGTGAGGACAATGAATCAGTGGAACGGCTTGCCACCAGAAGTTGTGAATGCTCCAACGTTGGAAGTTTTAAAGAAGAGACTGGATAACCATTTGTCTGAAAATGGTATAGAGCCATGATGGCGAACCTGTGGTGCGCGTGCCAGAGGTGGCACACAGTGCCCTCTCTGTGGGCATGCGAGCCGTCGACCCAGCTCAACTCTTTTGAGCATGCGTACATGCCTCCCGTTGCCCAAATGGTCTTCGAGTCTCTGCCATGCATGCACGGGGGACGGAATGCATATGGGGGGCCCACATGCATGCAGGGGCCACGCACCCATGCGAGGGGGGAATTTGTGTGCATGTGCAGGGGATGGGGGCGTGAAGGGGCACACACATTCGCGGGTGTGTGTGAGGGGTGCACATGCATACAGGGGGCATTTTGGGGGTTTGGACATGCACGCTTTGACCACTCAATCTGGAAAAGGTTAGCCATCACAGGGGGTTGGACTAGAAGACCTCCAAGGTCCCTTCCAGCTCTGTAATTCTGTTAGAGACTGTTTACGGTCTTACCCTTGAGGAGCAGCCCAAATATTGCCACGTGTCCCGAAAAAACCACCATCTTTATGCTGGCTCTTTGCAGAGCCCAGACACAAAAACACACACAACATGGAAAGCCGAGTGTCCAAGCCTTCCTTGGGCTCCAGAGCGACTTCCTCTGTGTTCGAAACTTCCCCGGCATCTCCAAAAGCCAAGGAAGGGAAGCTCCTCTGCCACAACAATGAGGCTTTGATATTCCACACACACACAAACAAACCCAACCAGCATCTTGTGTCTCCATGGAGCAGAAATGTCAGAGGAGAAATAATTCCTTCTCTTCCTTCTGGGGAACGTTAGTCCCGTCGCAGGATTAAAAAACCCCAGATTAAACAGAGGTTCCAAAGAGGGTAGTCACCTGGGAATGTTTGATTCTAGATCCAACTGAATGATACCAACCAAGCCCCACCGCTAGGCCCCTTAGCCACAGCCGTCCCAGGTGACGCTCAATTTAGAGCCGGTGGAGAGCAGGAAAGTTTTCATTAGGAGCCTCCCCAGCATAACTAAACCGAGTTGGGTCACCAAGGACAACCAGACAAGCTTTGACTTGCCCCTGTATGGGTGGGTGGGTGGATGGGAGGGTGGGTTTGTTCGTTCGTTCCTAGCTGCAGTTTTCATAAAGGCAAAAAAAACTGGTGTCTTGTGCTTCTTCCTGTGTAGAGAATTTGGGGAAAGAACCCAACATACAAAGGGGAATCTCACTGGCTTTGCTTACTCCTGCAAAAAAAAAAAATCCCAAACTTCTCTCTTTTGTGTCTGCTGATCAAGACTGTGATTGCATCACAAACTCCTTTCCTACAGAAACTGTCACATATAAATAAACGAGAGCAAACCCTGCTCCCTTCTAGCTCTGATGATGTTACCTGGTTGGGTCATGAAACGTCTGCAAGATAAGAGCCCAGCTCAGAGACCACCCAGGGCCCCACAGTCCTCCTCCTCCTCCTCCTCCTCCTCCTCCTCCTCCTCCTCCTCCTCCTCCTCCTCCTCCTCCTCCCACTCCCTTCTAGTACTGATGAGGTTCCCTAGTTGGGTCATAAACATCTGCCAGAAAACAACCCAGCTCAGAGAGCATCAAGGACACCACAGTTGTTGTTGTTGTCATTGTCATCCTCCTCCTCCTCTCCACACACCCAACTCCCTTCTAGCACTGATGATGTTCCCTAGTTGGGTCATGAAACATCTCAGAGAGCATCAAGGACCCCACATTCCTTCTCCTTGTCCTCCTCTTTCTCTTCCCTTCTCCTCCACTCCTTTCCAGCACTGATAAGGTTGCCTAGCTGGGTCATGAAACGCACCCAAGGACCCCCCCCCTCCTTTCAACCCCGAGCTAAGAGAGCGAGATTCTCTCCTATTGGCCTTCTGTCAACGCCAGCCGAAGTGCTAATCCCTCTAAATCGGCTTTAGAAGGACTTCCAGCCTTTCTTGGACACAGACCTCGGGCATTTCCCCAAATACCGTTCCTTCCCCCCCCCCCCCATACACCGCCCGCGTCTTTTCCTTGAGGACTTGGCACTTGGCTTAACCTCCCCCGCGCCCCCACCCACGCCACGCGACCAAGCCACTCGCTTCCCTTTGTGCCTTCCCTTTGAGGATGGGGGAGTGGGGGGGAGAGACACCTCCATCTCTCCCTGCCCTCCCCCCCGACCTTCCCCATGGCTGAAGACCTTTAGCTCCGATTCCCATCTGCCCCAATTGGGGAGGGGGTACTTTGAGGGCAAAGCGGTCCATCCGTTCTGAGTGTCAGCTGCAGAAGAGGGGAGTTGAGGCGGGGGGGAGAGAAGGACCAATCTATCACTGCATCCCCTCTTTGGCTCTCTTTCTTTCCCCCCACCCCGCACCCACCATCATCCTTCTCCCCCCCACCCCCATCTCCCCAAATCCGATTCCAGGGAAACCAACCGACCCCAGCCCAGACTTTACAAGGGGAGGGGGCGCCCCCTCCTCTCTCTCTCTCTCTCTCTCAACTTGCCCCTCACCTCCTCCGCCGGGGTCTCCTCCGCCGCCGCCTGGAGAGCATCATCATCGCCCGGCCGAGCTCCGCGAAGCGCAACCGAATTCAAGAGCTCAGCCGAACCGGAGGCGGCTGCTTTCGCCACGTCCCGGTAATAAGCCGGAGCGGAGTCAGCGCCGCCTGGTGGCCGCCGCGCGCCACGACGCGCCCCATCAGCAACGCGTTGGCGGGTTGCGCGTTGGATTGCTCCCCCCCCTCTCTCTTTACAGACCCGCGCCCGCATCCTTCCTCCCCCACCCCTTTCCGGGGCTGGCTTTCTCCGCCTGCATCCCCAGCCCGGTGGAGGGAGCGGGTCAGACAGTCCCGTTCAGACGTGCGCTGCGAGTTGGTGCAGCTGTACCAGCGGGGACTGGGAGCAAAGCCCCTGGGGCTGGTGATTTTGGAGGAGAGGGAGATGGGGATTTTGGGGGGAGAGGGGGGGCTGGATGTCTGTGAACCCCGAAAGTCGTTGCACGTCGGTGAGTGCGCTTCTCCTTTTTGGCTTCCTTCCCTCTTTTAATCCCGAAGGGGCTTTTTTTCTCTTTTCTTTTTTTTTCAAGAGGCAACTGGACTTTGTTTTTTTCTCTCTCTCTCTCTCTGAAGACGTTTCGCTTCTCATCCTAAAGAAGCTTCTTCCCAACTTCTTCAAGGTCTATGGAGCTTCTCAGTCCTCCAGGCAGAGGGGGGGTTTCAGCAGGTTCTGATCAGTTCTGGAGAACCGGTAGCAGAAATTTTTGAGTAGTTTGGAGAACTGGGAGTAAAAATTCTGACTGGCCCCGCCCCCATCTATTCTCTGCCTCCCGAGCCCCAGCTGATAAGGGAGGGAATGGGGATTTTACAGTATCCTTCCCCTGCCATGCCCACCAAGCCATGCCACGCCCACCAAGCCACACCCACAGAACCCCTAGTAAAAATTTTTGAAATCCACCACTCCAGCCGGTGGGAATTTGAGTCTTTCCTAGGGGTGGATTAGATGGGGATCAAGATTTTTCTGACCTGATCTCATGTTTAGGGTTGTTTGGAAAGGGAATTGAAACTTTTAAAGGAAGAGAAAAAGCCGAAATTTAGACCTTCCTCTCCAGCAAGCGGCAATAAAACACTCAATGGCATGTTGTGTGTCATCCTTCTGACATACCACAACGATTCCACCCAGCAACTATTCCAGTCTGGTGATGTCACCCTTGGCTTTTCCTGATAAGGGTTGCATCCATACTTAAACTGACGCAAAATTCCCCTTTGCATTCTTCTCTCTGCAATTTTTATTTTATTTTATTTTATTTTATTTTTGCTGCTGCAGCTACAAGATAAAACTCCAGATGAGTTGCAACATATAATTTTTAAAAAAATAAAATAAAATAAAAACCACCGAAAAGTACAAGCAGTCCTCAACTTACGACGGTTTGTTTAAGAGCCCTGGTGGTGCAGAGGTTAGAGTGCAGTACTGCAGGCTACTTCTGCCGACTGCTGGCTGCCTGCAATTTGGCAGTTCAAATCTCACCAGGCTCAAGGTTGACTCAGCCTTCCAGCCTTCCGAGGTAGGTAAAATGAGGACCCAGATTGTTGGGGGCAAGAGGCTGACTCTGGAAAACTGTTTAGAGGGCTTTAACACACTATGAAGCGATATATAAGTCTTGTTGCTATTGCTAGTCCGTCCTTCCTTCCTTCCTTCCTTCCTTCCTTCCTTCCTTCCTTCCTTCCTTCCTTCCTTCCTTCCTTCCTTCTTTCCTTCCTTCCTTCCTTCCTTCTTTCCTTCTTTCTGTCCTTCCTTCCTTCCTTCCTTCCTTGGTGGTGCAGTGATTAGAATGCAGTACTGCAGGCTATTTCTGCTGTCTGCCGGCTGCCTGCAATTTGGCAGTTCGATTCTCACCAGGCTCAAGGTTGACTCAGCCTTCCAGCCTTCCGAGGTGGGTAAAATGAGGACCTAGATTGTTGAGGATAATAGGCTGACTCTGCAAACCGCTTAGAGAGAGCTATAAAGAACTGTGAACCGGTATATAAGTCTAAGTGCTATTGCTATTGCTATTGTTTAGTGGCCGTTCAGTGTTACATGGCTGGCTGAGGAATTCTGGGAGTTGAAGTCCACAGGTTTTAAAGTTTCCAGGGTTATGACACCACTTGCTACAAATGAAATATTGTCTCATCCTTTTGGCCTTCAAACGTGGCCAAGGGTCAAGGGACGTACAACCGTGGCAACTTTAAGACCCATGGACTTCAACTCCCAGAATTCCCCATCCAGGCATCAGCATATGGCTTCCCCTCCTCCCCCCCCCTTTAAAAAAAACATTAAATTTTTTCCCATTTTCATTAACAATAAATACAGACCCAAAGAAGTTATTATTTTTTTTATTATTTAAACCTTATTCCACAAGAAATCCCTCTTCACTAACGTGGTTTTTATTACATACAGTCTTAAATAATACTGTGTTAAATATAAAATACTTATGTTTAAATAAGAGACAAGTGGTTTAAAATGCAGAACTTCTTCAAAAATTCACTGACATTCTTCTAAAGTTACAAAGTCATGAAAAGTTAGTACAAAACGTTCGGGCGATCGATGTCACCCTTTTCGTTCCCCTGATGATAGAGTACAAAACGATCACAAAACAGAAAAATCAAGTCAGAATTAGCCACAGAGAGAGATTTCAAGGAATCCAAGCTGATTTGGTTGAAGGGTCCATAATGGAATTCACAGCAAGGCTGGCGTCCTTGAAGCTGGGAAGCTAAGCAGGGTCGGGCCTGGTTAAGACTTGGATGGGATTCCGATGGAGAATCTCAGTGCTGAAGGATAGAGTGGAAACTGAAAACCTTATGCTGGAAGTGGGCGGTGCAAATTACTTCCATCAGGCCATCAAGAAAACCACAGGAGGCCTCCAGAAGTCAACTTGACATGATGGAGAGAGACACTTTAGTCTTCTCATCAGTGGGAAAGCTATTAACCATGAGTGTCCAATCTTGGCAACTTTAAGACTTGTGGACTTCAACTCCTAGAATTCCTCAGCCAGCCAAAAAATTCTGGGAATTGAAGTCCACAAGTCTTAAAATTCTGGAAGTTGAAGTCCACAGGTCTTAAATTTCTCAAGGTGGGACACCCCTGATCAACCCAGTTTTTAAACTCACTCGTATTCTCCTTGGGGAAGACGACTTAAATCATAACTGCCCGTGATTCAGGTATGAGTAATCACTCTTAAGGAGCCAAAATTATACTAAGCAGGCTTTTAAAAAGGACCAATGGCCTCTGAGAACTCTTAAGCTTGTGACAATACCAAAGATCTACTCGATCCAGGAAGCATCATGAGGTAGTCAGAATCCTAAAGTGGGTCATACCCTGGACTGTTGCAGAATATTGGGAGGGTTGGTTGACTGGTTTTTGCCTTCTCCAGCTAGTAAATATTGTCAGAGAGAGAAATCCAGAGCCTACTCAATGCTGACACTGCTAGTTGGGATTTGTGAGGAAGTTTTACACAGAGGGAAATGGGGGAAAGAGGACATAAAGCAACATGGTCTCATCTACTATCTTATCCTGAAGGAAGATGGTCCCTTCTATCCTGAAGGAACATTGTCCCTTCCACTATCTCATCCTGAAGGAACATGGTCCATTCCATCTCATCCTGAAGGAACATGGTCCATTCCACCTTATCCTGAAGGAACATGGTCCATTCCATCTTATCCTGAAGGAAGACATGGTCTCTTCCATCATCCTGAAGGAACATGGTCCCTTCCATCTCATTCTGAAGGAGCATGGTCCCTTCCACTATTTCATCCTGAAGGAACATGATCCATTCCACAGCCTGAAGGAAGGTAGTCTCTTCCATCATCTTCTCCTGAAGGAACATGGTCCCTTCCATCTCATCCTGAAGGAACATGGTCTATTCCACAGTCTGAAGGAAGGTAGTCCCTTCCATCATCTCATCTGAAGGAACATGGTCCCTTGCACCATCTCATTCTAAAGGAACATGATCCCATCTGCCTTCTTGCCATATCTCTTCAGAATGACATAGTCAAAGGGCTTCAGAATTGGTTGGATGCCAACATTTTAAAGTTACACAGATATCTAACATGATTACCTCCCATTTAATCTTGATGTCACGGAAGGTTACGTCAGACAACAAAGCCGTGACACTTCTACCTCTACAACCTGCTTGGAATGGCTTAGAGAGAGGGTCAACTAACTTGCATCATAAGAGGTAGAGTAGAAGGCCAGCAGAGGACTTATTTTTGGGGTAGGAGAGAGAATGGAAACACAACCATGGAATCCATGGACCCTTAAAAGTCTCTCCGACCAACCTCTTGAGATGTTTCTTGCTTCTCGGTTGACTTCCTGGGTTCTCAAGTTGTAGCAGATGTTTCCAGTGGTTACTTCCTAACTGTCCTTTTCACTAAGACCCATCCATTGCTCCTTTCATGTCAGAACTTTCATCCAAGAATAATATTATGCGTTGCCACCTTTCTTTTGTAGTTCCATCTTCAAAGTTCTGACCCTGGGCAAGGAGTCCAGTCTAAAAGCGACCATCTCACCTTGGAGGTCCTGAAGAACACGGAGGAGTAGGACCAACCTTCCAGAAGGTACCAAAGAAGGAAGGAAGATTCTCCTCCCTTTGAACCTGTGACTTGGAATCCTTAAGGCAGCTACCTGGAGATGTGAGATTCAAGAGCATCCGGCCGATAGAGGTATCTCCAAATAGCATAGTAATGAGTACCAGCTCCGAATGCCACAAAGAGATGCCAGATGGCATGGGCGAAGGGGATACGTCCATCACTCTTGAAGAAGACTGTACCGAAGCAGTAGAAGATGCCACCAGCCACCAGCTCCACGAGACCTTCCGTGTTGGGCTGCAATAACCAGGATAAGCAGAGGAGGGAGTCAGTAGACTGGTAGAAGACCCAGAATCTGTGAAAGTCAAGGGCAGGTAGTCCTCGATTTACGACCACAGTGGAGCCCCAAATGTCCATCGCTAAGCAAGGCCTCTTTTTATGAACGTTGTTAAACGAATCACTGCCGTTCTTCGGTAGGTCCTATGGTTCTTCAGCAAATCTGGCTTCCCATTGAGGTGGCTTGTCGGAAGCCAGATGGGAAGGTCAGATATGGTGATCACATGACCCGGGGGGGAATGCTACAACTGTCATAAGTCCATGCCAGTTGCCAAGCACCTGAATTTTGATCACATGATCACGAGGACGCAGCAAGGGTAGCAATTGGTCATAAATCAATTTTTCAGTGCCATTACAACTTCAGATGGCCGCTGAATGAATGGTTGTAAGCCTATCTGTAAATTCTTGATTCGTTCAGGAGGAGACCCTGGTACAGGTAATCTTCAACTTATGACTACAATGGAGCCCCCCATTTTTGTTGTTGTTAAGTGAGGCATTTGCTAAGTGAGTTTTGCCCCATTTTACGACCTTTCTTGCCTGCAGTTGTTAAGGGAGTCATTGCAGTTGATAAGTTAGTAACCCCAGTTACTAAACGAATCCAGTTTCCCCCATGGCCTTGGCGGGTCAGAAGGTCGCAAAAAGGGATCACAGGACACTGCAACCGTCATAAATACAAACCAGGTGCCAAGCGTTACAAATATTGATCATGTGACCATGGGGATACTGCAAAGGTCGTGTTAAGGTAATGATGATTTAATAGCTGACCAGCTGCTGTAAGGCTGTAAACCAGGATGATGCAATGAGAATGAGTCAGCAGGGTTACCACTTTAAGAGGCTGCCTATATAGGGGTGGCCATGTGAGGGCGTCTCTCTCTCTCTCTCTGTCTCTTCATGTTCTATCTCCATTGTAGTTCTCCATGTATTTTTTCCGTGTGGGCTTTCTATTATAGTTGAAGATTGATTGATTGCCTGGCTTCGCTTAGCGCATGTATGTATATATATAACTTATAACAAAGATAAGCCATTTTTTGAAAATCCTCTGGGTGCTCTATTTTGCTCCTGGGTTACCTCAAACTAGCAGTCACATTGTGCACACGCTGACAGGTCGCAACTGTGAAAAACGGTCATAAGTCACATTTTTTTCACTGCCGTTGTAACTTGGGACAGCCACTAAACCAACTGTTGTAAGTCGAGGACTACCTGCGTGGCGATGGTCACATTCTGCATTTCCATCTGGGTCACTTACCATAGAGAGAATGACCAAAGCAGGGAAAAAACCCATTATCAGATAACAAAGCAGCTCCACCAGCTTGTACCTGGGGATCAAAAAAAGCCAACCTGAGTTTCAGAAACCTTGATATGGTTTGCAACTCAAGCTAAACCACGATCGGCTTCCCCCTTCCCCCATTTCCTGAATTAATCCCAGTTTGTCTGGGCTCCCCTCACTCAGGAAGCCATCTAACCAAGTTTCTAAATCCATAGAGGTTGGGAATACAGATAGCATCCATTTATGACTGGAATTCATCATCATTTAATGACCACATAATCCCTTGAAGGGTGGAGTCTGGGCTGCTGGAGCTAGCAGAGTGTTTACTCTGGCCGGATGCCCTCCCAGTCACCAATGCGGAGTTTTGTTCGGCAGAACTATTCTCATTGTGCCCAGAAAGAGAAATATCTGCCTCTACCTAGAATCGAACTCACAGCCTCCTGATTATGAGGCGACAGCTTCACCTCTAGGTCACCGCACCACTCCTAATTTACGACTGGAATTGAGCCCTGGCAATTAGTCTTGAGTCGCGACGGTTGTAAAGTGGATTCCCAGGCGACCAACCCAATTTTACAACTGTGGGAGAGGGGCAGGCATGGGAACCTCAGACCTGAGTTGTAAGTAGCACTTGGGGAAGTGGGGTGTGTGTTTGTCCGTCATAAGGTCATATGTCGAGGACTACCCTGTAAGAAGATACACTGCTCCTTAAGTGCCATGGATGCGTGCAGTTACATACTGAAAATGAGCCCCAAAGAAAATAAAATTGAGTCGAGGTGCGATTATTTGAGAAAACTCTGTTTTTTGTCTGGAGAGCCTGGGCCCATGAGTTATGGGGCCCGTTTTCCTTCTTTTCATGATCTCCCAACCCCGTTCCTAACTTTGTTCAATAAGCAAACCACGATAAAGGATTAAAAAGAAGTCAAGCAAGCAAAAAGAAAGCATTAAAACAGAAAGAAATTCAAGAAAGAAGAAGATACGGAATACTATGTGATACGGAACAAATGGTATAACTGGCTGGAGATTCAAAATAGTGAATAATAACGAAAGGGGAGGAATCATAAACGTAAAGTGTTTATAGGGCAACGTATCACATGTATAAAATCAATATTATGAGCGATAGGAATTATAGTGTAAATAAGGGATAATGGGACAAGAAGAGTATAAATAGTATAAGGGGAATTTGGGGGGGGGAAATGTAAATATTAGAAGATTACCATTACCACAATAATTGTAAAATGGGAACATATGTTATGTGTTTTGTGTTTGTTATATTGTGGTGTTGTTATAAATAAATATTTTTTTTTAAAAAAAGAAAGCTGTTGCTTGTGATATCTTTCGTATCCACAAGAGGGCGGTATGGAGCCATGAAAGCCAGAGCTCCCACTTCCAAGCCAAAGCATGAATTTTTCCCTCCAAGGATTCCCACGGTCGATCTCTCTCTCGCTCCTCTCACCGTTCGTGGAAGAAGAAGACGTAGAGGGTCCCACCCGAGGCCATGATCCAGATGATCCAGCGCATGTGGGAGGCCCAAGGACCCAGCTCCCGCAGGTTCAGCCTGGCAGCACAACGGGGACAGCAAGTCATGGAGAGAAGCCACCGGCTAGCTCTCTTTCCCCCTCTCCCCCTTTCCCTCTCACTCTCTCACCTCCTTCCTCCCTCTCCCCCTTTCCCTCTCCCTCCCCTTCTTCCTCCCCTCCCCCTCCCCCTCTCTCCCTCTTCTCCTCCCTCCTTCCCTTCCCTTTCCCTCTCCCTCTTCTCCTCCCTTCCTTTCCCTCTCCTTCTCTCCACTTTCACTCTCCCTCTCTCTCAACCCCTCTCCCTCCCTCTCTCCCCTTTCCCTCTCCCTCACTTCCTCCCTCCCCCTTTCCCTCTCCTCCTCCCTCCCTTTCCCTTTCCCACTCTCCCTCTCTCCCCTTTCCCTCTCCCCCTCTCGTTCCCTCTCTCCCCTTTCCCTCTCCCTCACTTCTTCCCTCCCTCTTTCCCTCTCCCTCTTTCCCACTCCCTCACTTCTTCCCTCCCTCTTTCCCTCTCCCTCTCTTTCCCACTCCCTCTCTCCCCTTTCCCTCTCCCCTTCTCCTTCCCTCTCTCCCCTTTCTCTCTCCCTCTTCTCCTCCCTTCCTCTCACTCCCTCCTTCTTTCCTTTCCCTCTCCCTCTCTCCACTTTTCCTCCCTCTCTCCCCCTCTCTCTCCCCTTTCCCTCTCCCTCACTTCCTCCCTCCCTCCCTCTCTCACACACACAGGCACTGAGACCTAGAGAGCCATTTAGATCCGGGGGCTTCCAACCTTGGTCCCTTGAATCCTTGCACATTTAAACTTCCAGAGCTCCTCAGCCGGCTGTGCTATAATAGATTGCTATGAGTTGAAGTCCAGAAAGCCTAAAGTGGCCACGGTTGGAGATCCCTGATTCAGAGGGACAAATAGCCACTTGACCGTGGTCCTGCTAAGAAGCCGAGAGCCACAAGAGGTTTGTGAGCACTCACCAAGGAGCGTAGGAAGCTGCAATGAAGAAGTAAATCACCATCCTGTCGAACATGTGTAGGCAGTGCTCCACGGTCCTGCGAAATGCACATAGGGAGAAAATGGGGGTTTGTCAGAGGTGGTATTCAACCGGTTTGTACTGGTTCTCCCAAACCGGTAGTGGAAATTACAAGTGGCCCCGGCCATCACCACCACCCTGACTTTATGCTATCCTATTTAGGCATCTTTCTGAGGGCCAGTGGTGGAATTCAGTTTTTTTTACTACCGGTTCTGTAGAAGTGGCTTGGTGGGCGTGGCTTGGTGGGCATGGCAGAGGAAGAATACTGCAAAATCTCCATTCCCACCCCACTCCGGGGGGAGGATACTGCAAAATCCTCATTCCCACCCCGCTCCTTGGGGAAGGATACTGCAAAATCTCCATCCCCACCCCACTCCTTGGGGAAGGATACTGTGAAATCCCCATTCCCTCCCCACTCCTTGGGGAAGGATACTGCAAATTCCCCATTCCCACCCCATTCCTTGGGGAAGGATACTGCAAAATCTCCATCCCCACCCCACTCCTTGGGGAAGGATGCTGCCAAATCTCCATTCCCTCCCCACTCCTGGGGGAAGGATACTGCAAAATCCCCATTCCCTCCCCACTCCTTGGGGAAGGATGCTGCCAAATCCCCATTCCCTCCCCACTCCTGGGGGAAGGATGCTGTAAAATCCTCATTTCCTCCCCACTCCTGGGGCCAGCCAGAGGTGGTATTTGCCGGTTCTCCGAACTACTCAAAATTTCCGCTACCAGTTCTACAGAACCTGCTGAATAGCCCCAGCTGGGCCCATGCATGGATGTGGTGCATGCACTCACATTTGCAAATATCACCCCTGGGGTTTGTTGAGTTTCAACTTCTTTGGTGGTGACGTCTGGGGGAGGCCAAGAGCTCAGAACAGACCCTTCCCAATTCCTCAGGGTGAAAAGGAGATGGGTCTAAACCCGGTGGATCAAGCATCTGATTGGCTTCCTCGGAAGATCAAGCTTTCCTTGCTTCCTCCGGATGGTCGAAGGAGAATTACCTTAAGTGCCTTTTCTTCCAGGAGATGGTGTGGAATGTGGTGGAGACGATGAAGAGTCCCGACAAGCCGAAGCCGTAGATCCAAGCAGAAATGGCCTCCCACTGATTGTCCGAGAGGATGTAGAGAACTGAACTGCCAAGGATGCTCGGGACAATCCAGAACTGGATGAGAAATGGAAAGGAAAGTAGAAGAGAGATGGAAAGTTCTGAGGAGGAGGTAGGAGATGGACCTCATGGATTTCGGGCGTTGGGCGTTCTGATTTGGGCACTGGACAGCTCACCAGGACACTGGACACCCAACGTCTGGTTCTTACAAAGGAGAATATTTGTAGCTCAGGTTGAACTGAGGGGCCCTGGGTGCTCTCTGAGTTTGCTTGTTTTCTTGCAGGTGTTTCATAACCCAACTAGGTAACATTATCAGTGCTAAAAGGGAGACAGAGAACAAATCCCCCACCCTTCTAGCACTGATGATGTTCCCTAGGTGGGTCACAAAACGCCTGCAAGAAAACTATCAAGCTCAGAGAGCATCAAGGACCCCACAATTCTCCTCCTCCTCCTCTTTATCTAGTAGTAGGTTATGGTCTACTAACTCTACTTTATCAAATGCCTTACTGAAGTCCAAGTCAATTCTTCTTCTTCTTCTTCTTCTTCTTCTTCTTCTTCTTCTTCTTCTTCTTCTTCTTCTTCTTCTTCTTCTTCTTCTTCTTCTTCTTCTTCTTCTTCTTCTTCTTCTTTCTCTTCCTCTTCTTCCTCTTCCTCCTCCTCTTCTTCTTCTTCTTCTTCTTCTTCTTTCTCTTCCTCTTCTTCCTCTTCCTCCTCCTCTTCTTCTTCTTCTTCTTCTTCTTCTCCTTCTTCCTCTTCCTCTTCCTCCTCCTCTTCTTCTCCTTCTCCTTCTCCTTCTCCTTCTCCTTCTCCTTCTTCTTTCTCCTCCTCCTCCTCCTCCTCCTCCTCCTCCTCCTCCTCCTCCTCCTCTCCCCAAAGTCCACTCCCTTCTAGCACTGATGACATTCCCTCGTTGGATCATGAAATGTCTCCAAGAAAACCACTAAGTTCAGAGAGTACCAAGGACCCCACAATAGTTCCCTTTCTCCTCCCTTCAAACCCCATTCCCTTTCAGCACTGATGATGTTACTTAGTTTGGTCATAAGATGTTTGCAAAAAAAAAAAACCAAAACCCAAGCGCAAAGGGTACCAGGGATCGTACAGCCTCCTCCTCTTCCTCCTCCTTTTCCTCCATCATTTTGCAAACCCCAAGTGCTGGTGACATTACGTAGTCAAGAAAACCAGCAAGCTCAGAGCGCCCCAAGGGCCCCTCCCACCATCCCACCAGAATGCTCCCTGGAGAAGACCCTGGAGAACTTACCGCATGGGTGGCACAGTTGGCTGCGTGTTCATATTCCGTCGGTTGGTACCTTCGGTTGGGTGGGACCCTGTGATTCATAAACCTTGAATGAGAGACAGAAGCAAGGAGAGTCCATCAGCCATCTGCAACAGAGGAAGATCTACTGGCCAGAACTGTCTGGCAATGCTTTAATCACAGGGCAGGCTTCAAAAATTAATATCCTAATTTCATTTTGCAAGGGATATGTCTATGGAGATTCTCGGTCCTCCAGAGCCTGGTTGTTTTTTTTTTTAATTAGATTTATATGCCGCCCTTCTCCGGAGACTCAGGGCGGTTTACAATGCGTTAAGCAACAGCCTTCATACTTTTGTATATTTATACAGTCAGCTTATTGCCCCCACAAACTGGGTCCTCAATTGACCTCCCTTAGAAAGGATGGAAGGCTGAGTCAACCTTGAGCCTCGAACTTGCAATAATTGCAGACAGCTGAATGTTAATAACAGGCTATTTAGTCTGTTGAGCTATCCAGGCTCAAAGGTGGTTTTTTTCAAGAGGCAACTGGACTTTCTTTCTTTCTTTTTCTTTGAAGACGTTTCATTCTCATCCAAGAAGCTTCTTCAGCTCTGAATGGAATAGCGGGGAATGGAAGGATTTATACTCCTTGCAGACAGAGCTGGTTGTTGGCATCTTTTTTAGAGAGTCGTGGAGATTTATGTGTGTCCTTAGGGTCACCTGAGTGGTGCAAATGGGTGTGGGGCCTTCTTGGAACTGCTGCAGATAAACCTCTAAGTGGCCTCAACAACCCTCTGAAAGGATGCAAATGACCAGCTGTCTGCAAGGAGTATATAAATCCTTACATTCCCCGCCATCCAAGCGAAAGCTGAAGAAGCTTCTTGGATGAGAAGCAAAACATCTTTCAAGAAGAAAAAAAATAAGACTAGACTAGACTAGACTAGACTAAAATGGAGTGGAGTGGAGTGGAGTGGAGTGGAGTGGAGTGGAGTGGAGTAGAGTAGAGTAGAGTAGAGTAGAGTAGAGTAGAGTAGAGTAGAGTACAGTAGAGTAGAGTAGAGTAGAGTGGGATGGGATGGGATGGGATGGGATGGGATGGGATGGGATGGGATGGGATGGGATGGGATGGGATGGGATGGGAGAATAGAGTAGAGTAGAGTAGAGTAGCGTAGCGTAGCGTAGCGTAGCATAGCATAGCATAGCATAGCATAGCATAGCATAGCATAGCATAGCATAGCATAGCATAGCATAGCATAGCATAGCATAGCATAGCATAGCATAGAATAGAATAGAATAACAGAGTTGGAAGGGACCCTGGAGGTCTTCTAGTCCAACCCCCTGCCCAGGCAGGAAACCCTCCATCACTTCAGACAAATGGTTATCTAACCTCTTCTTAAAAACTTCCAGTGTTGGAGCATTCACAACTTCTGGAGACAAGTTGTTCCACTGATGAATTGTTCTCACTGTCAGGAAATTTCTCCTTAGTTGCTTCTTTCCTTGATTAGTTTGAAAGTCCAGTTGCCTCTTGGAAAAGCACCTTTGGGAATTTTGCAGAGATACCACAACTACACACACACACACACACACACACACACCTCCCCACCCTGATCCTTAGCATCCAAGCCATGTCCAGGACGATGGGAAGCTTCCTTTGAAGCAGCGATCTCTTTGCCTGCGCATTGGTGATGCCAAGCTTTTCCATGCATTTTAAACAGGGGAGGGATATTCCTTTCTCTCTTTTTAAAGGACGGATGAATTGGTCCCTACTTGGAGGGTCTTGAAAATCCCCCCCCCCAGGCTAGAAACTTTCCCATGGAATTCTCCCTCCAAAGGGCAGAAAGAGCCGATGAATTTACGCCCCAGTGAAACTAAAAATCCATTGATTTATTTTTTTTAAAAAATAACAACTGCATCTCCATCCCAGTTCACAAAGAGACGCTGGGCTGGATTTGAGGTTGATTTTCAATTCTTCACCAGCCACAGACAAGCCTCTTTGCACACAAGGCAGCATTATTCCTCGGGAGGGGTTGCCAGGCAACCACCCCGCCCTCCCTCCCTCCCCTCAATTCCGGTGTCTTTTCGCCTCTTTGGGGTGGGGGGGGTGGGGAGGGAGCCTTTTCTCCAGATCCTGCCCTCGGAGCTGCAGAAGGACGTCAGTTTCCAAAGAAACATAACAGGGATAATTTTCAGTTTAGTCTCTAAGGGGGGAAAGGCAGGTGAGCCCAGTGTTATCCTGGACAGAACCGGGATAATGACACCTTGCGTCCCCAAAATAGCAAGTAAATAACAAAGGGGAACAAGTCCTTCTCCTCCTTTCAAACCCCTCCTTCCTTCTCCCCCATCTCAAGTGTACCTCCCAGGACAGGTAGTTTTGGGTTACACACTCTGCTAAGTTGTGTTGCCTTTAACTGTGGAGTCTGCACTAGGCTTGGTGAGCTAGGTGCACGCAACACAACGAACTAGGAATCGTGGTTTATGAGGGCCCCTGGTCCTTTTCTGAGCTTTGTGGTTTCCGGGAGATGTTTCATGACCCAGCTAGGTAACATCATCCATGCTAGAAGGGAGTGCAGGGTTGATGCCACCTAGTTGGGACATGAAATCTGCAAAAATGCAACCAAGCTCTGAACACCAAGGATCCCACAATTCTTTTCCTCCTTCTCTCTCTTCCTCCTCCTCCTCCTCCTCCTCTCCTCCTCTTCCTCCTCCTCCTCCTTTCCAGAAGCCCCTCTCCCTTCTAGCACTGCTGATGTTACCTGGTTGGGTAGTGAAACATTTGGAAGAAAACAAACTCAAGAGAGCCTCAAGGATTCCACCATTCCACCCTGAGCTACAAATATTTTCTTCCGTCGGGTACCAAAATTGACAAATCATGGTGGCCACATCGGTACGACAGTCTCAGCAAAGGGAAACCTGAAATAACCATCTTCACTTGAAACCCAACATTTCCCCAACCGATGAGGTCAGGATGCGTCTCCATGAAACATCCACCTTCTCCTTCAGGTAGAACCAAAGTTTTCAAGGATGCTTACAAGGAACAAAATCAGGGGTGAGAAATCCAGCAGGTTCTGACGGGTTCTGGAGAACCGGTAGAGGAAATTTTGAGCAGTTCGGAGAACCGGCAAATACCACCTCTGGCTGGCCCCAGAGTGGGGTGGGAATGGAGATTTTGCAGTATCCTTCCCCCAGGAGTGAGAATAGAGATTTTGCAATATCCTTCCCCCAGGAGTGGGGAGGGAATGGAGATTTTGCAGTATCCTTCCCCCAGGATTGGGGAGGGAATGGGGATTTTGCAGCGTCCTTCCCCTCCCACGCCCACCAAGCCACGCCCAAAAAGCCACACCCAAAGAACCGGTAGTAAAAAAAAAAAAAGGAAATTCCACCACTGAAGAAAATGCATCAGATCGCTTCCGAAGCGAGCAAACCCCATCCTAATTGGACTCGGCTCCCTTCAGCTTCTAAGACTCTAGGATCCCAAAATGGGATTTACATCCTCCCTGCCAATTCAATGACAACTGAAGCCTTTCCCCATTGCAAAGATAACGCCCTCACCCACCCATCCCCATCCCCACCCCCGAGCATCACAATTATGTCACGTTGGCCCACATCTCCCTGGGATTCACAACTCATTTCTGGGTTTCTCACAACCCCGTGGAGTGGGGTGGAATGGCACTTCTTCTAGTGCCATGTCTCAGGGCCACGGAGAGATGGCAAAATGACAGCCTTGTGTCCTCCGTTTTCTGGGGGGGGGGGACCCAAAACCTCAAACAAAGGCCTGTTTGTCTTAGGCCATGAAAAGGGAGCTTAAAACCCCCGTCGCTCACTTTCTCTTCCGCTTTCTCGTCCATTGTTCACTGTGAGTCAGAAAGAAAGGCCTTCTACTTGAATGCCAACCAGAAAGGCTGGCTAGTTTTCCTTTTTCTGAACATTGAAATTCATCCGGGAACATACGGTCCCTTGGCAAGGCACCCAGACTCTGCCTGACAAGCCAGCTTCCATCGTCGGTAGGATCCCAGGGATTGAGAAAAAAAGACTCTGTGTGGGCGCCTGCTTAAGACTTTTGAGCATTTCAGCAGGCCAGGCGCTAAACCATGATTTGAAACCATTCTTGGTCAACTAAGCCCTGGGACTCGCTCTCTCTCAGCCAAGGCCCCCCGTGGTGGTTTAGAGTGAAATTTGAAGCTAGTCAAAGCAGAGAAGGAAGGAAGGAAGGAAGGAAGGAAGGAAGGAAGGAAGGAAGGAAGGAAGGAAGGAAGGAAGGAAGGAAGGAAGGAAGGAAGGAAGGAAGGAAGGAGAAAAGGGAGGGAGAGAAAGTAAGGAATGGAAGGAAAGAAGCAACAATCTGGGTCCTCATTTTAACCAACCTCAGAAGGATGGAAGGCTGAGTCAACCTTGAGCCGGTCAGGATCGAACTCCTGGCAGTGGGCAGAGTTAGCCTGCAGTGCTGCATTATAACCATTGTGCCACCATGGTGAAGGAAGGAAGGAAGGAAGGAAGGAAGGAAGGAAGGAAGGAAGGAAGGAAGGAAGGAAGGAAGGAAGGAAGGAAGGAAGGACAAGAGGTAGGGAGGGAATTGAGGAAGGAAGGAAGGAGAAAAGGGAGGGAGAGAAAGAAAGGAAAGAAGCAATAGCACTTAGACTTATATACTGCTTCACAGTGCTTTTACAGCCCTCTCTAAGCGGTCTGCAGAGTCAGCCTATCACCCCCAACAATCTGGGTCCTCATTTTACCAACCTTGGAAGGATGGAAGGCTGAGTTAACCTTGAGCCGGTCAGAATCGAACTCCTGGCTGTGGGCAGAGTCAGCATGTAATGCTGCATCCTAACCACTGTGTCACCATGGCAAGGAAGGAAGAGAGGGAGGGAGGAGGGGAGGGAGGGAGGGATCATGGTGGCGCAGTGGTCAGAATGCAGTACTGCAGGTTACTTCTTCTGACTGCCGGCTGCCTACAATTTGGCAGTTGGAATCTCACCAGGCTCATGGTTGACTCAGCCTTCCATCCTTCTGAGGTTGGTTAAAATGAGGACCCAGATTGTTGGGGGCAAGAGGCTGACTCTCTAAACCGCTTAGAGAGGGCTGTATTAGCGGTATATAAATCTAAGTGCTATTGGTATTGCTAAATTGACCCTTCCTGAAGATCTCGATGAGGTATGGATTTTCGATCGGTGCAGGAGGATGGCTTCCAACAAAAATTGATCCTGGAAGAATCCCAGTTCTACCAGCTGGTAGGACAACTTTGCCAATAGCACCCACATGGCGCCATGTGCTGTACCTTATTTTGGAACAACCAGATGTCTTGCTGTCAGAAGAAGCGAGTCCTAGCTTCCTGATGCCCATATGGAGCTCTGGGTTCTTGAATATTTTTTTTAATGCAGATTCAGAGGGTTTGGAGATACGTTTGCTCACCCACCCTGCAGAAAATGTCCCTTGGATGCCGGAGAAGTAAGGGAGAAGGTTTGTTCACGCAGTGTGTAGAAGCTGTTCATTGGATGGTGGTGAGGGATGAAGCCATTTCCATGGAAGGCTGGACCGTGTCTTCTTCTAGGGCAGGGGTCTGCAACCTGTGTCTCCTTCACCCCTCTGCTGCGGCTCCCTGTCACTCAAAATATGAGTCACAACCCCCAATGTGCGACACCGGCCGGCACGTGATTTATTGAGCTTTTCGACCCATCTTTTTTTTTTTTTTCGGAGTTCAAAATGTTTTTTTGTTGCATGGAGAAATAAAACTGTGTTTTCTCTGTAGCAGGCCCTTGATTTCATAAATGCAACACGCTACTGTTTTTTTATACATAGCATGAAGGTTAAAAAGGATATATGCAGTGTTATCTTCATTTTAGATGTCCGAAGGGTTTTGTGGCTCCCGGTGTTTTCTTTTCTGTGGGAAACGGATCCAAATGGCTCTTTTGAGTGTTTAAGGTTGCCGACCCCTGTTTTCAGCTGGAAGACATTGGAAATCTAAAGAGATCCCAGGCTGGGAATCCAACCTCTTGCAGATGTTTTCACCTGCAGTTCTCATAATTTTTGTCCCTGGCCATGCTGAGAGGACAGTCAGAGAAGATGACGACCAACCCACCTCAAGAAACTATCAGAAAAGGGTATTCCTGATTTATAAGGAAAATCATTTGCAAAACGTTTCCATGGGGATCAGAAATACAGGGTAAGGGAGAGAGAGGTAGGGGGGGTGGACTAAACTTTTCCTTCACACAGTGATTAGAATACTTTGAAGTTAGGAAGAGAAGCCAGCCGTTCGCCCCCCTCCCCTTTTTAAAAATGAGCCAGAAAGAAGCAGGACCTTTTCTGAAATTGAAAATGATTTTTTCTTTTTTTAAATAGGGGCGATTTTCTTTTGAAACAAAAATGGGGAGACAGGAAAGAAAAAAAAACCTCAGAAGTAATTAGGGATTTAAAAACCCAGCATTTCCCCACCCAACATCTTTAAAGATCCAGGGACTTTTTGACTCTCTCTCCCTCTCTCTCTCTCTCTCTCTCTCTCTCTCTCTTGTTTTATTTTAATCTCTTCTCTCTCTGTAAATATTAAAGGTAAAGGTTCCCCTCGCACATATGGTGGTCATGTGGCCGGCATAATTCAACGCCAAAGGCTCATGGAACGCTGTTACCTTCCCACCAAAGGTGGTCCCTATTTTTCTACTTGCCATTTTTTACATGCTTTCGAACTGCTAGGTTGGCAGAAATAAAACTTTTATCTAAATGCAATGGATACAGCATCTTTCTCTTCTCGAGGAGGCTCATGTATTAATTTTTAAAATCGATCTTTATCAGAAAGAAACAAACCTCTGCTTATTCCGTGCCGCGTTCCTTCACATTTCCAAGCTCACCAGGGAGACTCAAAATATATTAGCAATATTGGGTCAGATGCTACAAATTTTCTTCCTCCACCCCCAAGGAGAAACCACAAGTGATGTGAAGTTGTCATGTTTTGCCTGTGTTGGATCCTGAAGTTTAGGATCTCTCTTCCCCCCCTCCTCAAATGTCTCTTCTATCCATTTTCTATCCCAGTGTCCGTTTTTGGCATCTGCAGCCTGCATAAAACTCCTCGAAAAAGTTTGCTTTGGGGGAAAAAAAAAAAAAACCTCCCGGTTCACAAACGAGTAAGAAATCTTTTGCATCGATTCCCCCGGACATTTCTATCCATGCGATGTTTTTTCTCCAGGCATGGAGAAAAGGAGTGATGGGATGAAAAATCTGATATGACCCAGACAAGCACTCACACGCACACAAAATACATTCCACCCCCACCCCCCTCCAAATTCCGCAAAGTTGACTCTCGGTTTGTGGCATCTAAGTTTACAATTCCTGGGACACATGCTTGGTGATCTGACCGTTCCTGGAATTCCCTTTCTGCTTTCAAGAAGCAGATCAGAAGTGATCATCCAGGCCAGGAGGGGGGGGGGGGGGCGGGAATAGCAGGCTGCTAATAGAAGCACCAGAAGTGATCGCGTCTGGCCTTCTCCAGATGCCTTTCCTTCGGGTCCTGCATTGTGGGGGGTGGGGGGGGGGTGGGCACAGGTGGGCCCCAAGCCCCTCCCAGATGCTCCAGTTTCACCTGAACAGGAAGATCATCAGAGCCATCTTCTCAGCTCCATTCTAACCCTGCAGCCGCCATCCAACAGGTAAGGCTGCAATCCTTCCAACCTTTAGTTCATAGTTTCACCCTAGGATAGGATAGGATGGGATGGGATGGGATGGGATAGGATAGGATAGGATAGGATGCATAATAGGATAGGATAGGATAGGATAGGATAGGATAGGATAGGATAGGATAGGATAGGATAGGATAAGAATAGAATAGAATAGAATAGAATAGAATAGAATAGAATAGAATAGAATAGAATAGAATAGAATAGAATAGAATAGAATAGAATAGAATAGAATAGAATAGAATGGAGGGTAGGATAGGATAGAATGCAGAATAGGGTAGGGTAGTATGGGATGAGATGAGATGAGATGAGATGAGATGGGATGGGATGGGATAGGATAGGATCACACCTGGTTAGCTTGGGATGGGAGACCACCAAGGGATCTTGGAGTTCCAGGTTGGATTGGGAAGTAAAAGGAGAAGAAAATAAAATAAAATCTCAGAAGGACCCCCATTAGCAAACCTGTTTTTTGTGGTTGCCAAGAAAACGGAATGAATTCCCTAGCAACCGAATCCCTTCCACAGTTAAGTTTCCTTTTTTATAAAAGAGCATCATTTCAGAGCCCTTACACAAGCCGGCTGCTTCCCCCACCCGCTCTTCATCTTCATCCTATAGGGTTGCTTTCCTTCTTTTGTTGGGGTCCTCGAAGGTCCTGCATCCCATTCAGGATTTATTCTGATGGGTCCATTTCCTTGAGGGGGGGGGAGGAGAAACCAAGATTGTGCCTCCCCAAGGACCCCACCCTTGCTGTCAAAATAAAATAAAATTTTATTTTATTAAAATAAAATAAAACCGCCCTGCGTTTAAGCCAAGAAACCCGGCGCCAGGAAAGCTCGCAAAAAAAGGCAACTTAAGGGGAAAGAGGGGAGGGGTCTCCCCTCTGCCTCTCCTCCTCCACCTCCTTCTCCTGCACCCCCTCCCCAAAGAACTTTTCTCACCTGGCGTAGCGCGTCTTCTGAAAATCCAGCAGCCTGGAGATAAACATGGTGAGATTTCCATCAGCTTCGCAGCTTCGGAGCGGGAGGTGGGGGGCCAAAGGGCGGGAGGGGGGTCCCTCACAGACCCCCCCGGCACCCGGGTCGAAAATGCAGGGTCTCCGCGCCCAGCGGAGTCTCCCCTAAGGCGCCCATCGCCCATCGCCGCCTCCCAGCCGCCGAATGAATGAATAGACTTTGTGGGACCGGCTGGGGAAGATCAGACGCCCGGGGCGGAGGGGGGGTGGGTGTGTGAGTGGGAAGGGGTGTTAATTGGCCCGGTGGGCAGGGAGGGGCATTCTCCCCACCCCAGAGAAGGAATAGGAATGGAGGGCTAAAGAGGACAAGAGAGGAAGTCCCTCGGGTGACGACCCCCCCGTTCCTAGTCCCTGTTGCATGGAAAGGAGGAGGAGGAGGATGAGAGGCGGCTGGGAGGCGGCTGGGTGGGGAGAGGGAAACGGGGTGGGTGGGGGGGTCCGTGTCAGAGGCAGGGTCTGCAACTCCCAGCCTTAAAGAGAGCAAGGGAGGCGAGGGAGAGGAAGGAGCGATGGGGTTTGGATAGGGAGGATTTGCGGGGCACCATAGCTAAGGGGGGGAAAAGGGGGTGGGGGGGAAGGAGAGAGAGGAAGAGAAAGACCAAGGGGGTCGGGGGGGTTGGGTGTATGTGCGGGGAGGGGGAGGGAGAAAACAAACAAACAAACAATCCCCCAGCCCCTAAAGTCGCCGGAGAGGTCTCGCACGGAACGCCTGTTGAGTAAGCCTGCTTGAGCCAAAGCTATAAATATCATCACCGCCGCCTCGCCTCGCCTCGCTCGCTCCCGCGGATCAAATAGCAGATTTCCAAATACAAATTCAGTCCGCGGGGAGATAAAGGGGAGATTTGGGGGGGCGGGGGGAGGGAGGGAGGGAGGAGAAGGGAAATGATTTGCCTTCTCCGTTCTTTTCATTGTGAGAACTTTTGATTTCTTTTCTGGGAATATATATATACCACTCTGAAGTGGGCTTCTGCTATGTTTTGAGGGATTGGCTTCTTACTAGGAAGGGCAGCCTGGACCTCCATTGTTAGGCTGGAGGCACTGTGCCATGGGGCAGAGCGTGGGGGTGGGGTTGCAGGGTCTGGGGGGGGGTATCTTATGAGCTACTGTTGGTTGAGTGCCATCAGCACTGGAGTTTGAGGCCACCATCCCTGGATTGTCCCCTCCATCTTCCTCCCTCCCTCTTTTCCTCCCTTCCTTCCTCCCTTCCACTGTGTGGAGGAGGGAGTGAGGGATTGCTAGACTGGCTGGGAAACTGTCACGGAATAGCAATTGCTAGACTGGCTGGGAAACTGTCACAGAATAGCACAGGTTAAGTGACCCGTTATGACCTTTTGAGCCACGGTTGTTAAACAAATCCCGGCAGCTGTTAAGTAAATCACACAACAATCCTCCATTGACTTTGCTTTTGGGAAGCCCATGAGAAAGATGCAAATGGCTATCACGTGACCTCCAGCATGGCTGGCTGGGGAATTCTGGGAGTTGAAGTCCACAGGTGTTAAAAGTTGCCAAGGTTGGATATCCTTTGTCTTAAAGGCTCAACATTTGACTCTTGATGGATAGATTGATCTATCCATCAATCCTGTTTTGGAATTGTCCATCTCCCTCCTAGAGGGGCATTATTTCTGGCACTCCCACCGTGCAGGCGTACGGTTCCGTCTTGCTTGTAAGCGATCTTAGTTGGCCAATGCAAGGCAGGGCTAAGATGGAGCCGGAGCTGGGCCAGAAGGACGTTGCTTAACTTTTCAAGGTTGTGCAAACCGAGTTCCATCACTGTTTTTGCTTTCTCGACTCCCAGTTTCCATCCACAGCCAACTGTGTGGACAGATAGCAATAGCACTCTAACTTATATACCGCTTCACTGTGCTTGACAGCCCTCTCTAAGTGGTTTACAGAGCCAGCCTCTTGCCCCCAACAATCTGGGTCCTCATTTGACCCACCTCGGAAGGATGGAAGGCTGAGTCCACTTTGAGCCGGTCAGGATTGAATTGCTGGCAGTGGGCAGAGTTAGCCTGCAATGCTGCATTCTAACCACTGCGCCACCATGGATGGATGGAAGGAAGGAAGGGCACTAGCAATCAAACTTAGACTTATATACCGCTTCCCACCGCTTCACAGTGCTTCACAGCTGACCTCTAAGCAGTTTACAGAGTCAGCCTCTTGCCCCCAACAATCTGAGTCCTCATTTTACCGACCTTGGGAAGGGTGGAAGGCTGAGTCAACTGTGAGCCAGTCACGACTGAACTCCAGACAGTGGGCAAAGTTTGCCTGCAATACTACATTCTCACCACTGGGAGGGGAGAGGAGGGATGGAGGGAAGGAAGGAAGGAAGGAAGGAAGGAAGGAAGGAAGGAAGGAAGGAAGGAAGGAAGGAAGGAAGGAAGGAAGGAAGGAAGGAAGGAAGGAAGGACAAGAGGTAGGTAAGTAGGTGAGGAAGGAAGGAAAGAAGGAGAAAAGGGAGAGAGAGAAAGAAAGAAAAGGAAGGAAAGAAGCAATCACACTTAGACTTGTATACTGCTTTACAGTGCTTCACAGTCCTCTCTAAGCGGTTTACAGAGTCAGCCTCTTGCCCCCAACCATCTGGGTCCTCATTTGACCCACCTCGGAAGGATGGAAGGCTGAGTCAAGCTTGAGCCCAGTGAGAATATAATATGGAATATAAGAATATAAATTGGATGGAATATAAATGTCATAAATAATCGTGAGCCACCGATTGTCCTCTTCTTTCTTTCAGGCATCTATCGGGCCCGGCTTCTCAAATCCATAGGATATTATCATCGGATTTCCCTCCCAGCCCCAGCCCCACCCCCACCCCCCCCACCCCACCTCCCTCCGATGTCAGGAGCTTTGGCATGGCTGCTGAAGAACAAAAGAAAAAAAACCAACCCTTTTCGGAGTACCAGATTTGGAAAAACGACAAGTCCTCCTCGCCGTCTTTCCCACTCTCACGACTGGGAGGGTTCGCGGCCTCGCTTGGCTTCGAGCGGCCGCTTTTCAAGTTGCCAAAGGAAATGGATTCAAAGCTGAGGGGGGGGGAAGGGGGGAGGGTTGGAGGGATTGTGGGGAGGGGTAGGATTGGAAGCAAGCAACGTTCCCATCCATTCAACAAAAGCAGGTCAGCGTTCACTTGGCAAGCCAGGCCAGAGGAGAGAAAGCAAATAGTTATGAAGGAGCCCCAGCACACAGCATACGGGCGGCTGTGAGGGAGATCTAGTTTAATTATCCTTCCCTCCCTCCCTCTTTCTCCTTCCTTCCTTCTTTCCTTCTTTCGTCCCTTCCTCCATCCCACCCGCCTTCCTCCCTCCCTCTTTTCCTCCTATTCTCTTTCCTTCCTTCCTTCCTTCCTTCCTTCCCACCCATTCCCTTTCCTTCCTCCCTCCCTCCCTTCCTCCTATTTTCTCCTTCCTTCCTTCCTTCCTTCCTTCCCATCTATTCCCTTTCCTTCCTCCCTCCCTTCCTCCTATTGTCTCCTTTCTTCCTTCCTTCCTTCCTTCCCACCTATTCCCTTTCCTTCCTCGCTCCCTCCTTCCTATTCTCTCCTTCCTTCCTTCCTTCCTTCCTTCCCACCTATTCCCTTTCCTTCCTTCCTCCCTCCCTCCCTTCCTCCTATTCTTTCCTTCCTTTCTCCCTCCCTCCCTCCTATTCTCTCCTTCCTTTCTTCCTTTTCTTCCTTCCTTCCTTCCTTCTCTCCTATTCTCTCCTTCCTTCCTTCCTTCCCTCCTATTCTCCTCCCTCCCTCCCTCCCTCAAAAGAGGAAGGGAACAATTCCTTATCAAAGTCTGCTTAACGGGATTCATTATAGCATCCTTTTAAAATTGGAAGAGAAAGAACGAACTGGAAATCCCTTTACGATGGCTTGAGAGAATGGGAAATTACTGGGACCGGGGGAGGGAGGTGGGGAGATTGTACCAGAAAAAAAAAACCCCCAATGAAATGACATTCCCATAGAAGAGAATATCTATAGCTCAGGGTTGCTCTCTGAGCTGGCTTGTTTTGCTCGAATATGTTCCGTTACCGGATAAGATGATATCATCAATCCTCATCATGTTACCTCGTTGGGTAATGAAACGTCTCTGTATAGAAACAACCCAGCTCAGAAATGACATTGTAGGATTAGAGCTGGGTTTATCTGAAGGAACCGCCATGCCTTTAAATCCTACCCAGCGTTGGCTTGGGACAATCTTATTTTGTTCTCTGATTACATAGCCTATCTCTGAGAACAGTTGTAAAGATTATAGGGGGGGTGGGGGGAAACAACAACAGAAAAATAGTGGCTTTGAATTTCAAATGGCCTGGAGAATATCTTTCGGCTATCGTAACCACCTTGTTTTTTTTGTTTTTGTTTTTTATTAAAAGTTTTATAAAAGTACAAACATATAAACCCCCCTCCCCCCTTCAACCCCCCCATCCCTCCCCCCTTCAACCCCCCTCCCCCCCCCCCGACTTCCCAGAGTGAAATACAGGGTTTCTCTTCAACAAAAATTTTAAACCAACCATTAACCTATCCAATTTCTAGTTTACAAACACTATCAAAATCTTAACTCCAATCTAATAAAAAAAAAATATTACAACTCTATAGTTCCTCTTCATTCATACGCGATTTGATGTCTTCTTATATGATATTTGTTCCGAATATAGTCAATCCATTTCCTCCACTCCAAAATGAATTTCTCTTGCGTATGATCCTTCAAATATGCTGAGATTTTGGCCATCTCAGCTAAGTTCATTACTTTTACAATCCATTCTTCTACTGTGGGCAAAGAGTCTTTTTTCCAGTGTTGTGCAACCAACAATCTAGCTGCTGTTATTAAATTTAAAATCAGCTTAGTCTCCAATAATGTATATTCATTTATAATACCCAATAAAAAAAATTTCGGTGTAAATTCCAACCTTTTTTTCAAAATATTTTGCATTACCCACCAAATCTTTATCCAAAATGCTTTAACCTTCTTACAGGTCCACCAAATATGAAAATAAGTTGCATCTTCACAGTAACCACCTTGTTTTATCAGCAAAACAATGGTACAGGGTGATATTTCCCAACATTGGGAATTCCATTTCTCTTTGTAACTCAAAGGATAATTGATGTGCGAGAGGCAGGTGTCAGCTTTTTAGGATAAACCAGGAATTTTGTAACGGGTAAAAAGATATCAATAAGGGAGAATGCTTGTAGCTCAGAGTTGAAATGAGGGGTCCTGGGTGCTCTCTGAGCTTGTGTGCTTTCTTGAAGACGTTTCATCACCCAGCTAGGGAACATCATCAGCTCTAGTGAATAAAAGATATGGCTGAGGAAGATTGAAAGTTATTCAAGAGGAACCTTAGTTTAAAAGCTGGTGATTTAACCGTAATCAGTGGACGGAATAGGTTCAAAACTAGAACGTGCTGAATTTTTTTTTTTCGTCGTCTTTCTCTTTTTAAGGATGGTCCATCAGGACTCATACAACATTCCGCTGCCCCCCCACCCCCGAGAGCAGTAGTTCATGGCGACCAGGAGAATCGGCTCTTTCTCATATTCCAGTTAATCCTAACCGAGCTCAGATAATAATACACTTCTGCTTTTATGACTGATGCTGTTTCCACCCTGCCCTGCTAAATCTCCTGAGACTCAATTACGTCTACGTCCACCATCCAGGCAAAGCTTCTCTTCGAAAGCCATAAAAAATGACACTGAATATAGGTGGTCCTCGACTTATGACCACAATGGAGCCCAAAATATCCGTGGCTAAGCAAGACAGTTGTTGTTGAGTTTTGCCCCTTTTTGTGACTTTTCTTTCCCCAGTTGTTAAGGGGATTGCTGGTGTTGTTAAATTAGTTTAGCATCAATCTTGGGAGCTCTCAAGCTTCCTCTTTCTGCCATGATTAATATATATGTGTACGTATGTACGTGTGTCTGTGTGCAGAGACAGTGTTGTGGCCCGCAGGTGGCCAGCACAGCTGGCAGCGGAGTCGGACAGTGAGGACGTTGGGGAGGAACATGGGCCACTCCTGGGGGCTGGGGAAAGCTCGGACGAGGGCTCTGCATCGGAGGCAGAGAGGGAGCTAGGCAGCAGTGAGGCAGAGGAACAGCTGGAGCCCGTTCCCACTGTGTGCATACGCAAAACTGCCAGAAGACAAGAACAACTCAGAAATCAGGGTCGACTTGGGAGTAAAGCCACACCTTGGAGGTGATTGGCCCCTCCCATAGGAAATAAAAGAGGAGTGAATGGGGAGGGTTTTTTTGCAGGAGACAATTCATTCGTTCAGTAGTTTCAAGAGTGGAAAGTTCTGTTTGTCACTCTAAGAGACTCTGTGCCAAGTTTGGCCTTACTCTGCATTTGGAAACAAGGTTACGTGGCAGCTTGCCAAGTGAGATAAGGTTGGTGTTGATAAATATTCCTCTGAAAGACTGTTTGGACAAACCTTGCTGACCGTGAATGAAAGGAATTCAGTCATGTAAGTAAAAGGGGTTTTGCCGGGATCAGTTCCTGCTTCCTGCTTTTTAAGGGAGCTAGGTCAGAACAGATAGATAGATAGATAGATAGATAGATAGATAGATAGATAGATGGATGGATGGATGGATGGACGGACGGACGGACGGATGGACAGACGGACAGACATGGATAGATAGATGGATGGATAGATAGATAGATGGGTGGATAGGTAGATGGATAGATGGATGGATGGATAGAAAATAGAGATAGATAGATAGACAGACAGACAGACAGACAGACAGACATGGATAGATGGATGGATGGATAGGCGGATAGGTACATGGATGGATGGATGGATGGATAGATAGATGATAGATAGATAGATAGATAGATAGATAGATAGATAGATAGATAGATAGATAGAGCCAGGCAGGCAGACAGACAGATACAGATCAGTAGTGGGTTCCACTTACCTTCGCTACCAGTTCAAAACTGTGCGCAGGGCGTCCGTGATGATGTCTGGGCAGGTGGGCCGAGCCTCCTGCCACCACCGCTACCTATATCACCACTGATATAGATAGATGAGAGAGAGAGAGAGAGAAGTTGGACAAAACCTTGTGAGAAAATTTAGGAGAAACTTTAGGTTTTCTATTCAGACGCCAGATTTGGCTTTGGCCGACAATCTCCAGTTGAGAGCCTGGGAATTGAGTCAAAATATCCACAGATTTTGCCAAAACCGGACACGTCTGGATGCTGGAGAACCCCAAATCTGTTCCATTCTGGATGATGGGCACCAAATTCATCGGGGAGGAGGAAGACCCGGAATAAATGGCCTTGGTTGTAAGGGCAGGAGAGGAGCTGAATGAAAAAAGACATTACTATTTTTAAAACCGGGACACGGTTGCCGGGGCAACCAGCATCTCCTGAAGCAGATGGTTGGAGGATGACAGAGCTTGCAAAGGTGGCGGCAGGGGGAATGGCGGGAGGGGTCAGAGGTCATTTCCAAGTGGACAAGCGTAATCCCCCGGCTGTCCCTTGGGAGAAATAATCTCGCTTCCCAAGGCCACCCTTGGAATACTGCAATCAGTTTTGGTCGCCACGATGTAAAAAAAAGATGTGGAGACTCTAGAAAGAATGCAGAGAAGAGCAACGAAGAGGATGAGGGGACTGGAGGCTAAAACATGCGATGAACGGTTGCAGGAACTGGGTAGGTCTAGTTTAATGAAAAGAAGGACTAGGGGAGACATGATAGCAGTGTTCCAATCTCTCAGGGGCTGTCCCAAAGAAGAGGGAGTCAAGCTATTCTCCAAAGCACCTTAGGGCAGGATAAGAAGGGTGGAAACTCATCAAGGAGAGAAGCAACTTAGAACAAAGGAGAAATTTCCTGACAGTTAGAACAATTCATCAGTGGAACGACTTGCCACCAGAAGTTGTGAATGCTCCAACACTGGAAGTTTTTAAGAAGAGGTTGGATAACCATTTGTCTGAAGTGGTGTAGGGTTTCCTGCTTGAACAGGGGGTTGGACTAGAAGACCTCCAAGGTCCCTTCCAACTCTGTTATTCTGTTGTTCTTTTTTTTTACATTTTTCTGTAAGGCCAATGAGTCAAATCAATGTTCCCTCCTGCCATTCAAAGGCATCAGGGTGTGATTACAGTCCCAATCAATTTTGGAGGGCGCTGGGTTGGAGAAAGCCAGCTTGAATTCAAGCCCCGCCCCACAACTCTGCCAATAAACACAGATCGTCCTCGCCTTACGACCGCAATTGAGCCCCAAATTTCTGTCGCTGAGCGAGACATTTGTGAAGGGAGTTTTGGCCCCATTTTATGATCTCTCTTGCCGCAGTCGTGGTCAATCACCGCAATTGTTAAGTTAGGAACATACGACGGCTGCAGACGTCATAAATACGAGTCAGTTGCCAAAGTATCTGGATTTTGATCAGATGATCTTGAGGATGCTGTAATGATTGTAAGTCACTTCAAATGATCACTAAACCAACTGTTGTAAGTCAAGCACTGCCTATGGGTCCATTTTACAGATGGAAATGATGGGAGTTCTTACTTAAGTCCAGCTTTATACCAAGGGATTGTTATTATCCACGTGCATTGAAGGAGTAAAGCTATTTATCTTATTCAATTTAGGAGCTACCCACCTCAGCGATTCTGATGCTACCTCACCTGGCAAAGGGAAGTAGAATATAAATGCAATAATATCCACGAATCAACTATTGATCGTGAGCAGAGTGACGGAGAACGCAGACCTTCCCTTGTGATTTGTAAACGTTAAAACCCCCCTTGTTTGTTTTTACGGCTCCATCCTGATCAGAGAACAAAATAATTGCAATTAATTTAGGAAAAGCAGATAAATTATGCCAGATGGGTTATTTATTAACACCTGGAACTGCAGATGCCAAAGGAATTACACTCAGGTCGTTCCTTATTATCAAGATTTGTTTGCTGTTTGGGGGAAAAAAATAATAAACCAAGGTTTTTTGGTATTCTTAAGAAACCTTCTCGAGGAGAGAACAATTTCAAAGCCAAATTCTTCAAGAAATTGACAATATATGTTGCAAAAATCCCGGAGGCTTGTCTTCTTATATTCTCGGAGTAACTCCATATACTGTACAAATAGTGGAACCTGCCTGCTATGCTATTTATATTTATTTATTTAGGAGATTTACAGTGTTTTACACATACCTCTCTGTACTACCACCTTTTGACACAACTCTGTGAACAGTTTACAAAAGACAACCATAAAAATGTCGTAAAGCTATAGAATAAGGGCTTGGCAAATTCAGCCAATTCAGTTGTTAAAGGACCAAATTTAGCATTCGGTAGGAACACAACTTTTTGAAAACCATTTGATTTGTTCTGTGTCGGTGAGGACAAAACAGATGATTAGGTTAAGTTAAACAGATATGAAGAACGGATGCAAGAACTGGGTGTGGCTAGTCTAGTGAAGAGAAGGACCAGGGGAGACATGATAGCGTTCTTCCAATATCTGAGGGGCTGCCACAGAGAGGAGGGGGTCAAGCTATTTTTCAAAGCACACAAAGGCCAAATAAGGAATAATGGATGGAAGCTGATCAAGGAAAGATTCAACCTGGACATAAAGAGAAATTTTCTGACAGTGAGAACTATCAACCGAAGTTGCCTTCAGAAGTTGTGGGAGCTCCATCGCTGGAAGCCTTCAAGAAGAGACTGGACTGCCCTCTGTCAGAAATGGTGTAGAGTTGGACTAGATGACCTACAATATCCCTCTCAATTATGTTAATCTGATCAGATCTAAACATAAAATCTCCCAAAACAAAACTCAGCCTCAGTTTCAAACTGTGATGCAGTTTTAAGATTTTGAATTCTGAATTGCTGCAAGTTTCAAAAGCTTATCTGCATCTACCTGGGTGAAGAGTCAGTTGGTGGATGCAAGACCTCCTGCTGTTTTGTTATCTCCTTGTGGAGATACACTTTCTCTTATCAAAATACTACGCTGGACTTCACATCTCTAGTTCTAAAAACCATTTTATTTGATTATTGCCTCGGCCCTCTGGTGCCCATTGCCAGAACTGCAGACTAAGGCGCATCTCCAAGGACTTCTGTAGGAGCATATTTAAGGTTAGTCAACTCATTGGTAGAGTAACCACGAGGTCCTTAGAAAAGATATCCAAATGTTGTGATGGGTATATTTGTCAAGCCTGAATTTGATTGGGGTGTGGGATTGTTTGTATCCTTGGGTATTCTGACATGAATTCAGTTTGACAGAGTTTGGAGCTGAGAGAGGATGGAGCCTTTGGTGTATCTAAATAAATTTGTTGAGAAAACTGAATGCCTCGGAGTTCAATTTGTGATGGATGCATTACTTGGAACCTGACACTATTGCTACGAAGATCTGAACTGTGCAAGTCATGGTAAGCTCTGCGATAGTCGAGGGGAGCAAAAGTTGGACTTTTGAAGAAGCAGGAGAGGAAAAGTATTGATGCCTTTGACCTTTGGTGTTGGAGAAGGTTCTTGAGATGACCATGGACAGCCAAGAAAGCAACCAAATTCAAAATTCTCACTCGAGATTACAAATGACCAGGCTCAAATTACTTTCCTTTGGATACATTATGAGAAGACCCAGGTCTCTGGAGGAGGCCATGATGGTGGGAAGGTTGGAAGAGGACAACCAGATGGAGGAACTCGGTGACTGTTGGAAAACCAGGTTAGAGACAAATCATCATGGTGAAAACTTACGTGGCTGATAGGAGTCAAATGTGACTTGATGGTACATAGTCAGTCCATTAACAACAATCTGCACTGCCCCTCTTCCTTTTCAACTAATGATCTTGAAGGAAGGAGCAAAGAATAGAATAGAATAGAATAGAATAGAATAGAATAGAATAGAATGGAATAGAATGGAATGGAATGGAATGGAATGGAATGGAATGGAATGGAATGGAATTCTTTATTGGCCAAGTGTGATTGGACACACAAGGAATTTGTCTTGGTGCATGCTCTCAGTGCACTTAAAAGAAAAGATACGTTCATCAAGACTCATAAGGTACAATACTTAAGAATAGTTATAGGTTACAAATAAACAATCAGGAAACTATCAATATAAATCGTAAGGATACAAGCAACAAAGTTACAGTCACGGAGTCATAAATGGAAGGAGATGGGTTGGAACTATGAGAAGATTAATAGTAGTGCAGACTTAGTAACTAGTTTGACAGTATTGAGGGAATTATTTGTTTAGCAGAGTGATGGCGTTTGGGAAAAACCTGTCCTTGTGTCTAGTTGTTCTGGTGTGCAGTTCTCTATAGAGTCGTTTTGAGGGTAGGAGTTGAAACAGTTTATGTCCAGGATACGAGGGGTCTGTAGATATTTTCCCAGCCCTCTTTTTGACTCGTGCCGTATACAGGTCCTCAATGGAAGGCAGGTTGGTAGCCATTGTTTTTTCTGCACTTCTAATGATCCTCTGAAGTCTGCGTCTGTCTTGTTGGGTTGCAGAACCAAACCAGACAGTTATAGAGGTGCAGATGACAGATTCAATGATTCCTCTGTAGAACTGGATCAGCAACTCCTTGGGCAGTTTGAACTTTTTGAGTTGGCGCAGAAAGAACATTCTTCGTTGTGCTTTTTTGATGACATTGTTGATGTTAGCTGTCCATTTTAGATCTTGCGATATGATAGAATCTGAGATGTTAGCTGGAGGTCCTTCTGCCTGCTACGTACAACGCGTCCCTCACCTGTGAGGTACAGGTGATTTTTCAGCACCAAAAATGGATGCCATCCTGATAAAGTGTGTTTAGAAATGAAGCTTTACAAAACCTTTCTCTATGTCCAGGGAAATCAGGCTGGCCGACAAAGCAGAACCAGAGACTGGGAAATTAATAAGCCCTTTGTGTTTCTGTACACATACAAAACGCACACACCACAAAGCTCTTTTGATTCAATTTTCTGGCTGTTTCATTTCCCTTCTCTTCCACCACCATCTGTTGTCCTTCATGCAAACCGATCTTGGCATCCTCCGAAGGGGTTTAGGGTAAGCAGCAAATCTCTTCGGCTTTATCGGCTAATGGGAGACAGTGCTAATTGGAGCCAAAAGGCGGCCTCCTGCCTCACCTTTTGGTCTGGCCCTTTTGCTAATCTAAACTAATGAGAAAATGAGCTTAGAAATGGCCTTAGGGGACAAACATGATTTCCTAACACCCTTGATTTTGTCCGGAGGGAGAAAAAAAAAATTGCAGGCCAGAAGCATCATCTTTATCGCAGAAATAAAATGTTCCACTGGAAGTTGGGTGAAATAAACCTCTTCGAATTTGCTTCTCCGATAAAATTGCAAGAAGAGTAAAATGAGTATTATTATACACAATGAATTGGCACGGTTTTTTTTCCCTATTTCTGTATTTTCCACACACACCCAAATATTAATGCTTCACTTTATTCATTGGCTTGATCTGGCATTTCATTGCACTCCTTTCCTTAAAATAGCCAATAAATCAGGTCTTTGCTTTATTAATTTTTATTTGGTGGGCTCTGCTTTTAAATCACTTAGCCAATTTTTAAACTAAGCATTAGCATCCGTGGCCGAATTATCATTTCATCGCCTTTTGGTTATTTTTTTTTCCCCCATCCTCTTTCGCTCTGCAAAAAAAATAATAATAATCTGCACGCAGAAAGGGGAACTGCGCCTGCGCGTATAAAAGCACCCCCCGCCCAGTCAAAAAGAGCCACCGCGCAGGCGCCCCGCGGTCCTCCCGTCCTTCCTCCAACGCGCCTGCGCGAGGGCGAAGAGGCCGCTGGGAAAGGAGGGGCGGGGATGGCGCACGCGCGCAAAGGCTTCGGCCGCTAAGCCGAGCGTAAACAAGGCGCCGCTGTGAGGGGAGATGAGGAGACGGCCGGAGGAGATGATGATGATGATGATGAGCCGGGCCGGGCGCTTCCGAGGCTGAGCCTCGCCGCCCTTCTTGCGCTCCCCCGCCCGGCGAAGGACGAGCGACGAGGCCGCCATGAACTTAGCCAGCCAGAGCGGCGAGGCCGGCTCCGGCCAACTGCTCTTCGCCAACTTCAACCAGGACAACACGTAAGGGAAGGGGGGCGTGGCCAGAGGGAGCGCGCACGCGCGTGCCCGGCGGTGTGGGGTGGGGGCCCTGGAGGCAGGAGCCAAGATTCGAAAGCGGGTGGGAGGGGGAGGAGGAGGAGGGGGGGGCGTGGCTAAAGATGCCCCTGGCTTCCATTCTCTCTTCTGGGACTTCCCTCTCCCTCCCAGCTGGTTGTGCATTATGGGCCTTGGGGTGGTGGTAGGGAGGGGGGAGGAGGGAGGAGGTGAAAAGACTACCCTAAGCCATGCCCCGCTGGGATTTTCACCCCAGAAGAGGGTGGAGTGGGAAGAAGGTGCACCCAGAGGCCATCTAGCTCAGCCCTTCTCCCTGGGCTGGGGAGCCCATTGAGCCATCCTGGAAGGGGAAGGCAGCTCAGCCTTCCTCTTAAGAAGGCTGTCCAGGTGGGGCAGGACACCCCACCCCCCCAAACTCCAGAGTGGGGGAGAGAAGGTGGTCCCCAAGTAGGGGTTCATTTGATTGGGTGGGTTTCATAAAGGGGGGAGGGGGGAGAATGGAAGGTTAACCAAGATTGGGGTGGGGGAGATTTGTCTCATTGGGGGAGACTGGCCTGCTATCCTACCCCCACCTCTGTGGGACCTACTTAAAAAAAGTAAATTGGGGTGCAGTAGAATGGTTGATTCCAGAGAAACCCCACTTAAAATGTAAATCAGAGTGCAGGATTCGTGACTCGTGAGAAAACGTGCATTCTTCCATTGAGAAAATCCCTTAAAACATCTCGTGCTTTGCAACCTGAAAAATCTGTATTATTGTATGTGCATTGAAAGCTTATGCACCGGAAACAAATTTCTTGTGTGTTTAATCACACTTGGCCAATAAAGAATTCTATTCTATTCTAAATTGGACTTTTATTCCTTTGGTTCGTGTTTCCTTCGCTGATGTAGTAATTTAGGGTGGTAGGGTATTACTACCGTGTTTCCCCGAAAATAAGACCCTGTCTTATATTTTTTTGAACCATGAAATAAGCGCTTGGCCTTATTGCCATGCGCTCAAAAGCCCGAATGGGCTTATTATCAGGGGATGTCTTATTTTGGGGAAAACGGTATTTTCTCCTCCTTTTATTGCTTGTTACTCTAGCATGTGATGCATGTGGCTTAGAATTGCACGAACAGATAAATTGCATGTAAAATGTTTACCTTGGTTTGATTTTGTTGTAGTCGTGTCTGACTTTTTGCGATCCCGTGGATCATAGCGCACCAGGCTTCTCATGTCCTCCACTGTATCCAGGAGTTGGTCCAAAATCATGTTTGTTGCGTCGATGACACAACCTAACCATCTCATCCTCTGCCTTCTCCCTTCTCCTGTTGCCTTCCATCTTTCTCAACATCAGGGTCTTTTCCGAAGAGTCCTCTCTTTTCATTTGGTGGCCAAATAAATTGAATTGAGCTTCAGGATCTGCCCTTCCAAAGGACAGTCAGGGTCGATTTAGGACAGGGATCCGCAACCTTAAACACTCAAAGAGCCATTTGGACCTGTTTCCCACAGAAAAGAAAACACCGGGAGCCACAAAACCTTTCCCGTGCCTGGTTATTTCTTGAGCGGCCACAAAACTAGCATATGTAGTTGAATTAAGCGTTCTGTTTTCTTCTGAAACTTTTCTTTTCTTGGATTTATCCATGGTTGGCCTACCGGGAGTTGAAAAGCACAATAAATTGCATGCCGGTGGGTGTCGTACATTGGCAGTTGTGACGCATATTTTGAGTGACAGGGAGCCCCAGCAGAGGGGTGAAAGAGCCACATGCGGCTCCAGAGCTACAGGTTGCTGACCCCTGATTTAGGAGAATCTGAAAACCAGAAAAGTTTTTCTTTTTTTCTCACCATGGTACATCAGAACTAGATTGTGGTGTTCCTGTGTCATATAATATATGTGGGTATATCCATAATTTTGCATTTGTTTATGTTGTCGTGTTTCTGTAGTGTATATTGGAGGTGGAGACCCTTCCAGAGCTGTTTGCAACAAAATTTTATTTTAATGTATGCCGATTAGTGTACGTTTAAAGTGACAATAAAGTTATTCTAAGTTCTAAGCAGTTTGTAGTTAGATTTGTTGCTGATTCAGTTCTACTCTGTGGTAGCCCCTATTTTAGGGACTCCTCCTTTCCTGGAACTATGGATATGGACCCTATTGGCTGGGGAATTCTGGGAGTTGAAGTCCACTCATCGTGAATCTGCCAAGGTTGGGAAACACTGTCCCAGAGTACTCAGCAGTGACTCAGGCATTCTGGGAATTGAAGTCCACCCATCTCAACAGTTGCCAAGATTATGAAATATTGCTTTAAGGAAGCACATTGTGACAGCTCACTCTGTCAGATCTTTCTGTTTTTGCAGTGATTAAAAAAAAACACCACCTTGCAGTTTCTTAAATCCGGCTAAAGAGGCTCATGGAGATTCTCAATCATCCAAGTCACGGTTGTCCCAACGATGTTTTTCAAAAGGCAACTGGACTTTCTTGGTTTTCTCCTTGAAAACATTTTGTTTCTCATCCAAGAAAGTTCTTCAATTATAAACAGAAGTTTTCTTGGATGAGAAGCAAAATGATTTCAAGGAAAAACAAAGTCCAGTTGCCTTTTAAAAATATCTTTGGGACAATTCCTAACTTAGCTAATTATTAATGCTGGCTCTTTCCTCTAAAATTTTGCCTTCTTACAAAACAAATGTAATTTTTTTAAAAAATTCAAAGTTAGGAATACTGAAATGGAGGAGCAGGGAAGGAGAGGGAAGCCAACTTTTCCCCCCATCTTGTCGCAGTCTGCTTTCACACAATTTTCTCACAACATAACGGTTGAGAAAGTAACTGTACTGTCTCAACTTTCTGTTTGTTTTGCTTGAATGGGAGCAAAACTTTATGTGCTCGCTCTAAACACCACGGGGTTGGAAAGCCAGCTCGGAGGTTTTCTGTGTGGGTCACTTGGGAGGAAAAACCCTAAGCTGCTTCGGCTGTTCCCATCTCCCCTTTTGTGTGGCTTGTTCCGCTAGCTCCAACGGTGGTTCCTTGTGTGTATGTGTACATTTGTGAGTTGGCAGGAGGATACAGAAGCGAATTGCTGCAGAGGCCTCATCTCTTGAATGCAAGATAGGTTTAATTCTTGCAAAAAATAGGAGAAAGTGAAGAGGAATAGGAGGACAGTAGGAGTAGGAATAGGAATAGAAAGGAGAGGAGAGGGGAGGGGAGGGGAGGGGAGGGGAGAGGAGAGGAGAGGAGAGGAGAGGAGAGGAGAGGAGAGGAGAGGAGAAGAGAAGAGAAGAGAAGAGAAGAGAAGAGAAGAGAAGAGAAGAGAAGAGAAGAGAAGAGAGAATAGAATACAATAGGGAATAGAATAGAGAATAGAATACAATAGGGAATAGAATACAATAGAATACAATAGAGAATACAATACAATAGAATACAATAGAGAATATAAAATAGAATAGAATAGAATACAATGGAATACAATGGAATACAATAGAAAAAATAGAATAGAGAATAGAATAGAGAATAGAATAGAATAGAATAGAATAGAAGAATAGAATAGAATAGAATAGAGTGAGTAGAAGAGAAGAGAATATAGAATAAGGAGTAGAGTAGAATAGAGTAGAGTAGAATAGAGAATGGAATGGAATAGAACGGAACGGAACAGAACAGAACAGAAAATATGGAATGGAATGGAATATAACAAAAGCAAGGATTTGCATTAGCTCTTTGCCAATCTAAGTGGTCGTTGGTTTTAGCCATATTGTTGGGTTCCTGCCCAATGCCAAGTCATGAACCGCATTTTCATATAATCGTGCGTGTGGGGGGGGGTCACCCAACCCGTGACATTCGGGGCCCGACCAACCGCATTTTGCTTTGAAGCGGTGTGCGCGCGAACACCGTCTGTCTCCCACCGTAGCTTCTCCTTTAGGCCGTTGCTTCGCAGTCTTGCTGATTACGATCGCTGATGCGTCCGTCGATAAGATTACGGAACGTTTCTCCTCGGTGGCTCATTCCAGGCCCGCTGCGAAATTTCAGGGCCGATTTCCGCTGGAGACCAGGTGGTTCCATTGGGTTTGTGTGGGCACACCTGACTTTTTTTACACCCACTTGGTACTCCAGCTCTTTAGATGCTGCAGCCAGATAAGGAGGATGTCACATCCAGCTTCGCTGGCATCGCAATGGTTGCTAGGTATTAAAATATCAGATTTGCGAGCGAGTGGCCTTCCCTACTTTGAGAGTAGGAAAGTTGTTTGGTTGCTTCTGCAGGTAGTCCTCGACTTACAACCGTTCGTTTAGGTGGACCTTTCAAGGTCACACTGAAAAAAAGCAACCGTTTCTCACAGTCACAACTTTTCCAGCATCCGCACTGGTCGTGTGATCAGAATTCAGAAGCTTGGCAATTGGTTCACACTTATGACCGTTGTGGTGTCACGTTGGGGGGGGGGTCACGTGACACACACCCTTTGCCACCTTCCGACGAGCCAAGTCAACGGGGAAGCCGTTAAGCGAATCACTTCACTTGTTAAAATTAGTGACGGGGTTGTTAAGCGGGACACTGCAACCGTCGTAAATCCGTGCCAGTTGCCAAGCCTCTGAATTTTGATTTATCACCTGACCGCTGCAGGGATGTGTGAAAAATAGCCCCAAGTCACTTTTTTTTTTCAGCGCCATTGTAACGTTGAATTGTCACTAAGTGAACTCTTGTAAGTCGAGGACTACCTGTACGTGCTATTTAGAGAGCTGTTTTTCAGGCATTTTTTTGGAAAAAAAAATCGGCACGCAGCTCTGGTCTTGAAAACTTCGAGAGCCGTTTCAGCAAAAGTTTTTGGTAGGGACAGAGAAGAGGACACTCTAGTAGGGCGAGCGAACCTCTTGACTGGAAAGGACGGTCAACGCCAACATTTCGCAACCACAATATGTTCTGTCCTCCTGACAAGCGTAGGCTTAATTATTTATGTTCATCTCTCTCGGCGGTTCCTAATTGATCTCTGGTGCCATTTAACGTTGACTAACTCCTTGCTGTCTGTACGTGTCTTTGTGTCTCGGTATGTGTCTTTCATTGAAGGAGTTGTTGCTTCTACACAATAGAAGCAGACGGGGAGGAGGATTTCAAGATTTCAAACCTTCATTGTCAGTGGAGGGGAGGGTTTTTTTCGGTGGTTCTAGGCCCTTTTTCGGTGATGGAGTCCAGGCAGGGGATTCTGTGCTAGCCAGGATGTCTCGGCTTCTAATAAGAAAGTAGGTGTCAGGAAAATGACATAACCACCACAATTCCTACTCCTTTTACAAGAACCTTTATTGTAAGAGGCAAGGAACATCAACACTGCCCTTCTAGCGCTGATGGCATTACCTAGTTGGGTAACAAAACTTCTGCAAGAAAACACGCCAAGCTCAGGGAGGGAGGGAGGGAAGGAAGGGAGGAGAGATGGGAAAGAAGAAAAGGAAGGAAGGATCAGTAATGATATTAGCTAGTTGGGTTATGAAAGCTCAGAGAGCAGCAAGACAAGTGAGTGGGGAAGGAAGGAAGGAAGGAAGGAAGGAAGGAAGGAAGGAAGGAAGGAAGGAAGGAAGGCTAATGATATTAGCTAGTTGGGTTATGAAAGCTCAGAGAGCAGCAAGAGAAGTGAGTGGGGAAGGAAGGAAGGAAGGAAGGAAGGATCACTAATTATATTAGCTAGTTATGTTATGAAAGCTCAGAGAGCAGCAAGACAAGTGAGTGGGGAAGGAAGGAAGGAAGGAAGGAAGGAAGGAAGGAAGGAAGGAAGGAAGGAAGGAAGGAAGGAAGGAAGGAAGGAAGGATCACTAATGATATTAGTTAGTTGGGGTATGAAAGCTCAGAGAGCAGCAAAGAGAGGGAGGGAAGGAAGAAGAAGGAAGGAAGGAAGGAAGGAAGGAAGGAAGGAAGGAAGGAAGGAAGGAAGGAAGGAAGGAAGGATCACTAATGATACTAGCTAGTTGGGTTATGAAAGCTCAGAGAGCAGCAAAGAGAGGGAGGGAAGGAAGAAGAAGGAAGGAAGGAAGGAAGGAAGGAAGGAAGGAAGGAAGGAAGGAAGGAAGGAAGGAAGGAAGGAAGGATGGATCACTAATGATACTAGCTAGTTGGGTTATGAAAGCTCAGAGAGCAGCAAGGGAAGGGAGGGGGAAGGAAGGAAGGAAGGAAGGAAGGAAGGAAGGAAGGAAGGAAGGAAGGAAGGAAGGAAGGAAGGATCACTAATGATATTAGTTAGTTGGGTTATGAAACATCCGTAAGAAAAGCTCCCAGCTCAGAGAGCACCACGGACTCCCCAGTTCAACCCAGAGCTACAGATATTCTCTTCTGTCGAAACCGTTGAGTCTACCAGCAAGATGATCTTCAGAGACAGACCCACCACCATCAAGGCGAATAACCATTGATTTCCAGGATTTCCATCCATTTGCTCAACCCTTGTTTGAAGCCAGCAAGGCTGGTGGCCTCCCCCCATCCCATTTCATGGTAACAAATTCCAAATGTTGGTTAATTTCCCACTCACTTCTCTGGCGGCTTATATTATGAGATCCCATTTGATCGTCTTATTAAAAAAAAGAATCCGACCAAAACTCTTGGCTCTACCTCCAGTGTACCCCCAAAGGCAGCCTTGACGCTGTTTGAATTGCATTCCCCCCCCCCACTTTGGAGGGCAATAAAACAATATACCATTGTGCCGAATATTTCTCATTGCCAGATGACAGCATTATCATTAATGCATTTTGCTCTCCCAACACCGAGTCTTTTTTTTTCCCCCCCTTCTTTTCCCTCCCCCTAAATCATTAGCAAGCGAGAACACACTGTGAGTTCTGCTTGCTTTAGAGTCCGTTAAAATTGATAGTGACTTATAAATAATGGGTAGTGTAAACTCTATAAATAATCTTCCAAACCACTAGATTAAAAATACCGACTTTCCCTTTGGGGCGCATTATAGAGAACCGTTTTCGTTTTCTGCCCAAGTTGTACTTTGGAAAAGAAAATGAATTGTCGTGCGATTCGTGCCCGTGCTGAGATACAAATGAGTTTTTATAATCAATAGCTATTTCTCTCTTGGGGATGTAAGCAGCCTTTGCAATAAACCAAGAGAGAATATTCTCTCGCTCTCCTCTCTCCTTTCCCGGCCTTCTCAAACCGAAGAATTTTGCTGTAGACAAAATATGACTTAACTCGGCGCCAACAAATCAACCCGATAGAAATACAGTAGACTTTGACTTGTGACCATAACGGAGCCTGCCCATCACACTTGTCAGCAACGACGGTCGTAAATCAAGTTTCTCACAGCCCTGTTTTCATGACCTTGTTTTTGCAGTGGCCATTAAGTAGATCTCTGCAGTCATTAAGCGAACTGATTATTCACGATGGTTGCAGGTTTGCTGAAAAACCCAGTTTTCGGGAAAGCATGGTGAAGCGGCCATGGGACGCTGCAAATGGCTATACATGTAGCCGTGTCCTGGAATTTGGTCCCGTGACTCCAAGGCGATGTGTGTGTGTGTGTTTTAATTTGATTTATATATGCCGCCCTTCTCCGGAGACTCAGGGCGGCTTATAATGCGTTAAGCAATAGCCTTCATCCTTTTGTATATTTATACAAAGTCAGCTCATTGCCCCCACAAACTGGGTCCTCAATTGATCTACCTTAGAAAGGATGGAAGGTTGAGTCAGCCTTGAGCCTGGTGAGATTCGAACTTACAGTAATTGCTGGCAACTGAATATTCTTTCTTTCCTTCCTTCCTTCCTTCCTTCCTTCCTTCCTTCCTTCCTTCCTTCCTTCCTTCCTTCCTTCCTTCTTCTTTTTTTAATTTGATTTATATGCCGCCCTTCTCCGGAGACTCAGGGCGGCTTACAATGCATTAAGCAATAGCCTTCATACTTTTGTATATTTTTATACAAAGTCAGCTTATTGCCCCCACAATCTGGGTCCTCAATTTACCTATCTTAAAAAGGATGGAAGGCTGAGTCAACCTTGAGCCTGGGGAGCCTGTGTGGGCTGACCATCCTAATTTCAAATCCAGGTCGTAAGTAGCTCCCAAGGTAGGTCCGTCAAAACTTCAAACGGTCCCTAAGCAGCGAGTCATGAGTCCTGCGGTTCTGTTTTGAGTTGTCCCTCCCTTCAACAGGTTCAGTTTATTAATCTGTGCCCCGTTTTGTCGGGGTATTCAGAAAACATAAAGGCTGATCATTGGATTTTACAGAAGTCCGGATTTTACATTTGAAGGTCTCAGAAGAGTTGCTATGAATGTGGGTTCTTGGGTCGTCATCATCACGTAAAATCAGGATCCTTGTTTGACCCCTTGTTTATTTTTCAGGTCCTTGGCTGTGGGCAGTGTGTTGGGGTACAAATTCTTCTCTCTCTCTTCTGTGGATAAACTGGAGCAGATCTACGAGTGCAGTAAGTGGTTTTTTTGGGTTCTTGTCTCCTTCTTGGTCTCAACGTTTCCTAAATTACGGCCGCAGACCAAGGCAGGATTTCTCAGCTTCTTCAGCGTGAGGATGTACGGACTTCAGTCCCTAGTTGCAAGCCACTTTTTTTCCAGTGCTGCTATAACTTTGAACAGTCCCTAAATGAACGGTTGTAAGTCGAGGGCTACCTCTATAACGAGAGCATTCTGATTTCCGATATGAGGGAGTCTTCTGCGGAAGAAGACTGCGGTTTAGTCTTTTGGATTGTGCTAAAGCCTATCCTTGGGAAATTTCTCTCTCTCTCTTCTCAATGTGTGCATTGGGCAATTCTGTGTGCGGTACTTATATAATGCCTGTTGTGTGTGGCTTTTTAGTGTTTGATTGGCATGGTAATGGCTGTCTATTAAGTTATTGGCTGTTGTCGTACATTCAATTTTGCAGCTACTAAGATTGTTGGGCGAGCAGGCACAAAAACAGCCAGGGAAGTGATTGAAGCCTGAGAAACGGGCCCCTTGTCAATCAATAGGAGTGCTGATTTACCCCCAGTTTAGCAAATACTTAAGAGGCAAGGGCTTGGCAGCACAAGGAAACAATAGCCAACGACTTGATAGGCAGCCATTCATACCCCAATCTGTTGTTGGCTGTCGTTTGCTTATGCTTCCCTGCAGTGGTGGGTTCTAACCGGTGTTTCCACTGATTCATTTCGCGCCCACGCTTTGCACTTGATCGCTGCTTGCTTCGCACAAGCACATTGAATAAAAATACAGCTGAGGCGTGGCAATACACTTTGCCACGCCTTACAGCTGGACTAAAAACAAAGGAATAAAGGTAGATTATAGCACAGGAGCGGGTGGGAGGTCCCAGTTGACGGTCGGAGCGAACCGGTTCGCTCTCACATCAAGATTTCCGCTACTGGCTCTCCCGAACCGGGGAGAACTGGTACCAACCCACCACTGCTTCCCTGGTTGTTTTTGTGCCTGCTCGTCCAACAATCTTAGTAGCTTTGAATGTATGTCAACAGCCAACGACTTACCAGCCAGCCCAATCAACACCTCAATCGACAACTAAAAAGCCACACACAACAGCAGGGGTGTCGAGCTCGATTTCATTGAGGGCTGCATCAGGGTTGTGTTTGGGGCCAGGATGGGCATGGACAAGATGGGTGTGGCCAGCTCGACATCACTCGTGTCGGGGGCGCCTGTGGTGGCCCGAGCCCTCTGACAGTGAAAACGGGCTCCCGAGCTCCGTTTTTGGCTGCGACGGCCTCCTGCAACCCTCTGCCAGTGAAAAAGGAGCTCAGGAGGGCCTCTGTTTTGCAGTCAGAGGCACCATGGACCAGTCCTTTGCTGTTTCCAGGGCAGCCCTGCAGGCTGGATCCACCCCCCGCCCCCCCAGTCCTTGAGTTTGACACCCCTGCATAACAGGCACCATATAAACACCATACATAGAATAGCCCAAAGCACACGCTCTGCTGGAGAGAAGTTCCCTGCTTCTCCAGCATGAGTTCGAAAGACTAAACCTCTGGTCCTGGTGACCAACCCAGATTGTACCCTACATCTACTACTCGCATGAAGCACCTACTTTGTCTTGGACTTCCTGAATTTTACTGACTAGCTCAGAGAGCAGAATTGTTGTGGTCCGCCAGCAGCCTGTGTAGCTGGCAGCAGAATCGGACAGTGAGGAGTCTGGGGAGGAACATGGGCCAGTCCTGGAGTCTGGGGAAGGCTCGGACGAGGCGTCAGAGGCAGAGAAAGGGCCACCTGGGAGCTACGTGCTCACTCCGGAGCCTCCAGAGTCGGACCTTAGCGAGGCAGAGGAACAGGGGGAGCCTGTCAGCCAGAGCTGCCAGAAGGCAAGAACAGTTAAAACAAAAAGGACGACTCAGGAGTAAGGCTTGGAGATGATTGGCCCCTCCCATAAGACTTAAAAGAGGAGCAAAGGCACGTGGGCATTTGCAGGAAGCAACGTTGTTAATTCTGTGCAGTTTAAAGCCTGAAGCTCTGTTTGATTCTGGACTCCATGTGGCTTTGCCAAGTAGGTCTTTGGCAGTGTGTCAAGACAGATAAAGGTGGGTGATTATCAGCCTTATCCCGAAGGACTCTTTACAACTATTGGGGACTCCTCTGTGAATGAACAGAATTCACAGCTGTTAAAATAAAACAGGTTTTTGGGACGACTTGTGCGTTTTACTGACTCAGGAAGCCTAGGTCTGATATCTTTTTGGTTGGAAGGACTCATGAATCAAAACCCCTAAAGTCATTAACTCCCTGGCCTTTTTCCTAGTTGGCCAACACCGACTGCAACGCCATTTGATAGGTTAGATTTATATTAATAGCTCCATCCAGGAAGTCTCACTAGCATGTATTTAGCGGCACCAATTTTCAGCTGCTTTTTATTTACAGCTCTCAAAAGCTCCAGCAAGTGGAGGGCTTTTACCCCTCTTGTTCTTTCGCCTTCACCCACTTAACAGCTTCGCGCTGAAATACGGCAGGCTATTTATAGGCGGCTGTGCTTGGAAATGGCAACCTATTGATCCACAAGAGAGAGAGAGAGAGAGAGAGAGAGAGAGATGGTCTCTGGCTGGCAGTAGTTTAATTGACTGTCTCCATATTCTGGTTCAGTTGGAAATGATCTGTCTCTTAGACCCATGTGCCTCTGCCCTTATTTTTATATGATCTGCTTACTGCTAAAACTCTCGTGTCTAACTTTCAATTGGGCGAAACAGTCGATTGTGGGGCAACCGTGATTGAATCAACAAACTTCCAATGGGCTAACATAAAGAGTGTATCCCTACCTTTTTTTGATGAGGAAAACAAGAAAAAGAAACAAGAAACAGCCTGCTTTACTTTCAATTTCATTTTCAGCATAGCTTGATTAGCACAAGAAAAAAAAAAATCTGCCTCCCAGCAATTTACCTCCTTGCAGCAAGCATCGGAGGCCCGCACAGCTATAGGCAATGGCAATCCCTGCAGCCCGAAACAGCTGAGGGTCGGGGACAATCAGCTGCTTGTGCTCACTAGGCTGTGCTGAAGCTAAAACGGGCTGTTTCTCCTTGCTGCAAGGAGGTAAATTGCTGGGAGGCAGAGTCCAAAGGGTGGGAGGGGCTATATTCGGTGTATAAGACGCACCCAAATTTTCACCCTCTTTTAGGTGGGAAAAAAAGTGCATCTTATACTCCGAAAAATACGGTAAGTAGTAGGGCAGCTCCATCACCCCCATCCCCACCCTAGCTTAATTCTCTGGAGTGGGCGGGGGTCTTAATTGGGGCTTATTTTGGGGATAGGGCTTATATTGGGCACATGGCCCAAATTTATATTAGTTACTTTTAGTAATTTTTTTAACTTTTGTAAGATTTGCTTTTTATTTCTGGCTGTTCACCGCCCTGAGTGCGCAAGGAGAAGGGCGGTATATAAATCTAATAAAATAAATACATAAATAAAAATGTGTAAAAATCAAGCTAGGACTTATTTTCTGACTAGGTCGTATTTTTGGGCAAACACGGTAGACAATTTCTTTGCGGGGGGGGGCTGAGTCTCGTGAGGTCTTCCCTCTCCTGAACCTGCAGTTAACCCAGTTGTTGGTTTTTTCTCTGTTTCGTGCCACCCCGTTCCCTTTCCACGGTTGCCCCGCAGATGACACTGAAGACGTGTGCATCGTGGAACGGCTCTTTTCCAGCAGCCTGGTTGCCATCGTGAGTCTCCGGGCGCCTCGCAAGCTGAAAGTCTGCCACTTCAAGAAAGGGACGGAGATCTGCAACTACAGCTACTCCAACACGATCCTGGCCGTCAAGCTGAACAGACAGGTGAGTGGAGGGCCCGCTCAGGTGAGCTGCTGCTGCCGGTGATGGCGCGGTGGTGAGAATGCGGTATTGTAAGCTAACTCTGCTGACTGCCAGCTTTTCGATCCTTAACAAATTTCTCACTTAACAACATAAATTTTGGGCTCAATTGTGGTTGTAATTCAAGGACTATCTATATAAGTCCCTTCCTTCCTTCCTTCCTTCCTTCCTTCCTTCCTTCCTTCCTTCCTTCCTTCCTTCCTTCCATACACACATACTTCCATACGTAACGCTAGATTCCTCCCTCCCTCTCTTCCTTCCATACTTCCATACATAAAGCTAGATTCCTTTCTTCCTCCCTCCCTTTCTTCTTTTCTTCCTTCCTTCCTCCCTCCCTTCCTCCCTCCCTTCCTTCTATACTTCCATATATAAAGCTAGATTCCTTCCTCCCTCCCTCCCTCCCTGCTTTCCTTCCTTCCTTCCTTCCTTCCTTCCTTCCTTCCTTCCTTCCTTCCTTCCTTCCTTCCTTCCATACTTCCATACATAAAGCTAGATTCCTCCCCCCCTCCCTCCCTTCTTTCCTTCCTTCCTCCCTCCCTTCCTCCCTCCCTTCCTTCTATACTTCCATATATAAAGCTAGATTCCTTCCTCCCTCCCTCCCTCCCTGCTTTCCTTCCTTCCTTCCTTCCTTCCTTTCTTCCTTCCATACTTCCATACATAAAGCTAGATTCCTCCCCCCCTCCCTCCCTTCTTTCCTTCCTTCCTCCCTCCCTCCCTCCCTCCCTCCCTTCCTTCCATACTTCCATACATAAAGCTAGATTCCTTCCTTCCTTCCTCCCTCCCTCCCTCCCTCCCTTCCTACCCATGGTGGCACAATGGTTAGATTGTAGTATTGCAGGCTGACTCTGCCCACAGCCAGGAGTTCGATCCTGACTTAACACAAGGTTGACTCATCCTTCCGAGGTGGGTAAAATGAGGACCCATAAGGTTGGAGGAACAAGGTGCTGACTCTGTAAACCGCTTAGAAAGGGATGTGTAAAGCTCTGTGAAGCGGTATATACATCTTAAGTGCTAAAGCTATTGCTAAAAAGAGACAGTGGGCGATTTGTACTTTCAGACTTGCACGATCCTGTTAATGTAGCCTTACAATAAAACAGAATTAACTCAGGTTGAGCAAGGGGTTGGACCAGAAGTCCGCCAAGGTCCTTCCCACCTCTATTCTGATGGATTGAATATAACTCTGTGAAGCAATATACAGGTAGTCCTTGACTTACAACAGTTCATTTAGTGACCGAAGTTAACAACAGCACTCAAAAAAGCGACTTACGACCGCTTTTCACACGGAGGACCGTTGCAACATCCCCATAGTCACATGATTTACATTCGGATGCTCGACAAATGGTTCCTATTTATGATGATTGTGGTGTCCCGGGATCTTGTGATCTATGTTTTGTGATCTTATGACAAGCCAAGTCCATTGCGAAGCCAGATTTACATTAATTAACAACCTAATTTAACAACTGCAGTGATTTCACTTAACAAATGTGGCATTCAAAGACTATCTGTATAAGTCTGCTTCTCTCTCTCCTTCTTTTTTTTTAATTTCCCTCCCCCAGAGATTGATCGTCTGCCTGGAAGAGTCTCTGTACATCCATAACATAAGGGATATGAAGGTGCTGCACACCATCAGGGAGACGCCCCCCAATCCTGCGGGTAAAGATGCTCCTTACTCTCCTTTGATCCTCCTCTGATGCTGATACCTTTACGCTCCCCGTTTTAGTTGCTTCCATCCAAAAGAGTAAGGTGGACTTGTTCCTCTGGGGGATGTTAATATCAGGCACGAAAGACCAGGGCCAGATGGAAAGTTGCAATTAAACTGATTTATTTCGACTCATTCCCATGCACAGAAATCTACACAACTAGGTAAAAGTTAATGAAATTCAAGGAAGTTTGGTCTTAGTCTTCTGTAGCTACATAGAGATTCTAGGCCAGTGATGGCTAATGTTTTTTGCTGTCGCGTGCCAAAAGCGGGGGAAGTATAGGGGGAGGGCATGTGAGCGCGTGCCCACACCTATAATTCAATGCGCCCTGCCCCCACACCCATGCACACTTGACCCACCTGCACTTCCCCTGCTTTTGGCATGCAATGGCCCAGTAGGCCTGTTTTTCACCCTCCCCAGGCACCAGAGGCTTTCTAGGAGCCTGGGGAGAGCGAAAGGGTCCTTCCCCACCCCCTGGGCGCCCTCTGGAGGCCAGAAATGGCCTGTTTAAAAAAATCACATCATTCAGGCCTGGCCAGCTGAAGTCCACTGAAGACGGATAATATTATCGTCGTCCTTAATCGTGATTCTTTTCGTGCTGGTTTTGGAAAGGCGAGTTCTCCAATCGTGCCGTTTCCTGTTTTCTTCTCAGGATTGTGTTCCCTGTCCATAAACAATGATAACTGTTATCTGGCCTATCCAGGGAGCGCGACCATTGGCGAAGTCCAAGTTTTTGACACCATCAACCTGGTAGGATCCTGCAGCCTCCCGCCAGGCTCTGGACTCCAAAAAATCGGGGGTGGTTTGGGGGGTGTTTGGGAGGGCAGGAGCTGCCATTCTTTCACTAAGGTCTTACGTTCGGTTCTCGGGCTTCTCCGCAGAGGGCTACCAACATGATCCCCGCTCACGATAGTCCGCTGGCTGCCCTGGCTTTCGACGCAAGCGGTACGAAACTCGCCACCGCCTCCGAGAAGGTGCGTTTCCAATCCCTTCTCTGGGATTGGAAAGAGAAAAAAAAAAAAATCCCGAGAGGTTCTCAAGTGAACCAGACAGGCAGAGAGAGAGAGAGAGAGAGAGAGAGACAGCAAGAAGTCCCTTTGAAAAGGATGGCTTTGATGGCTTCAAAAGGTGGACTCCTTTTCTCCCGCAGGGCACAGTGATCCGGGTTTTTTCCATTCCAGAAGGGCAGAAGCTGTTTGAATTCCGAAGGGGCATGAAGAGGTGATTGTGTGATTGCAATCTAAGGATTTTGGGGGGGGGGGGGGGAGATTTAAGGCTGCGTGAAGTGTTCTGTCTCTGAATGTTTCAACAAGAAAAGTCCCTTCCTTCCCTTCCTCCTATTCTCTCCTTCCTTTCTTCCTCTTTTCACCTCCCCTTCCTATTCTCTCTTTCCTTCTTTCCTTCCCCCCTCCCTCCTATTCTCTCCTTCCTTCCTTCCTTCCTCCTTTCACCTCCCCTCCCTATTCTCTCCTTCCTTCCTCCTTTCACCTCCCCCTCCTATTCCCTCCTTCCTTCCCTCCCTCCCTCCTATTCTCCCTTTCCTTCCTCCCTTCCTCCTTTCATCTCCCTTCCTATTCTCTCCTTCCTTCTTTCCCTCCCTCCTATTCTCTCTTTCCTTCCTTTCTCCTTTCATCTCCCCTCCTATTCTCTCCTTCCTTCCTTCATCTCCCCCTCCTATTCTCTCCTTCCCTCCCTCCCTCCTATTCTCTCCTTCCTTCCTCCTTTCACCTCCCCCTCCTCTTCTCTCCTTCCTTCTTTCCTTCCCTCCCTCCTATTCTCTCCTTCCTTCCTTCTTTCACCTCCCCTCCTATTCTCTCCTTCCTTCCTTCTTTCCCTCCCTCCTATTCCAAAATAGAGGTTGAGGGATTATGGGAACAAGGAGGCACTCCCATGTGACACCTCTCCTGTGTGAGCTGCATTGGCTTCCGGTGGTCTTCCGGGTGCGCTTCAAGGTGTTGGTTACCACCTTTAAAGCGCTCCATGGCATAGGGCCTGGGTACTTGCGGGACCGGCTTCTGCCACCGATAGCCTCCCAGCGGCCAGTACACTCCCACAGAGAGGGACTCCTCAGGGTACCGTCAGCCAGGCAATGTTGGCTGGCGACGCCCAGGGGGAGAGCCTTCTCTGTGGCAGCACCAGCCCTCTGGAACGATTTGCCCCCGGAGATCCGTATGATACCTGATCTCCGGGCTTTTTGCCGTGCCCTAAAAACTTTTTTATTTTGTCAAGCTGGGCTGGCGTAACCCCCTCCCCCTTTAGTTTTTAATTGTCTATGGGTTTTAACTTTTAAATTGTCTATGGGTTTTTAAATTTTCTGGGCCAAAAATTGTTTAATTCTTTTACAAATTTAAAATTTTGTATTGAAGTGTTTTTTATTCCTGGCTGTGCACCGCCCTGAGTCCACTAGGAGAAGGGCGGTATACAAATTTAATAAACTAACTAACTAACTATTCTCTCCTTCCTTCCTCCTTTCACCTCCCCCTCCTATTCTCTCCTTCCTTCCTTCCCCTCCTCTCTCTGCACCATGGTTGACCCACCATCTCTTTGCTTCCTTCCTCCAGGTGCGTCAGCATCTCTTCGTTGGCCTTCAGCATGGACGGCATGTTCCTGTCGGCCTCCAGTAACACAGAGACCGTGCACATTTTCAAATTGGAGACTGTGAAAGAGAAGTAAGTTTTGGGAAGGCAGGGCGATCCTTGGATTTGCTTAAACCTGGGGCGACTGAAGGGCAGGGGCTGGCTGGCCTCATCAGCCGGACCCCCTTACAAGAGAAAGAAAAGTTGGGGAGGAGATAGAGGGGAGTGGGTTGCGTCCCGTCCTACCTCTGCAATTTTGTGGATCAGATTGTGATTTTCTGCAGCGGCACAAGAGATGGCTACGTCCTGTGGTCTGTAAAAATAAAAATAATAATAATAATTTCTTTGAAAAGAAGAGCCACCCCCAACTTCTTGGATGGAGAGTCATGTTTTTAAGGGGACAGTTTTGAAGACCTTCTCTCTTCTCTTCTTCCCTCCGTCTCAGACCTCAGGAGGAACCCACCACCTGGACGGGGTACTTTGTGGAGACCATTCGGACGTTCCCAAACTACCTGCCTGCCCAGGTGACCGAAATGTTCAACCAAGGCCGAGCCTTTGCCACGGTCCGGCTCCCCTTCTGCGGGCACAGAAACATCTGCGCCTTGGCCACGTGAGTAACAGCACGGCACGAGAGCTCTGCCTTAAGTAGAGATGGAGGCTGGCGGAGCCCCTCGGGGGATTCCAGGTTCATAACGGGGCAGCCTCGGTCATAGTCCTACAGCCTTGAGACTCCTCTTCCTCTCCACAAGCCTCAAAACCCCCACTGCCTTCCAGCACGGCTAATATTACATGGTTGGTTCATGAAATGTCTTCAGGAAAAACAACCAAGGTCAGAGACCACCATGGATCCCACAACCCTCCTCCTCCTCCCCCTCCTCTTCGCAAACCCACCGCCTTCTAGCATGGATGATGTTACCTAGCTTGGGAAACAAGAAAACAAGTTCAGAGAGCACCATGGATGCCACAGCCCTCCTTCTCCTCCTCCTCCCCCTGTTGCCCTGCAGATCCAGGAGTGGGCTGCTGGAGGTTTCGGGAAAACCTCTAGCTAAAATTATGTGCAGTTAATCCCACTCCTGGCTGACTCCTCCCCACCCCTCCCAGGAGTCTCCACGCGGCCCATTTTGGATGCAAGTAAGTGCAGGGTGCATGCAGAGGCTCAAGGAGGCTGAAAAACAGGCCTACCAGAAGTTTGGGAAGGTCGGAAACGAACCCGTTTCCTTCCTCCAGAGGGCCTCTGGAGTGTGGTGAAGCTGTTTTTGCCCTCCTGGAAGCTCAAGAAGAGCCTCCGGAGCCCGGGGAGGGCAAAAATGTCCCACGTCCCATCCCCGCCGTGGTGCAGGAGGCCAACTAGGCCACGCCCACCATGGCCACACCCACCCATCAACCGGGCAGAGAACCCCTCTTTAAAATCTTCGAAGCCCACCCCTGCGCAGATCCCCTCCACACACGAATGCAAAAGAATGTGGAGGCCACTTACAGACCTCTAAAAAGCATCACTCCGATTCAGCCTTGAACCCAGTGCTACGCTGAACGATGCGTCTGTACTTCCTTCAGTTGCCGATAGCAGAGTTGACCCGATAGAATGAACAATTTGGGATGCCCCTGCTTCAAGACTTGTGAAGAGGCAGACTTTTCCTTGAAAGCAGATGAATTGTGGGGACTCTGGTGCTCCCTGATCTTAATGGTTTTCTTGCAAGACGTTTCATAAACATCCCAGGCGACATCATCAGGGCCAGCTGACGAATCTTTTTGTTTCCTTCTAGAATTCAGAAAATTCCCCGACTCTTGGTAGCAGCTGCCGATGGCTATCTCTACATGTACAATTTGGACCCTCAGGAAGGGGGTGAATGCACACTGATGAAACAGCACAAGTGAGTCCCCTCCCTCGCTGTCGTTACCACCTTTGCACAAAATTCTTCTTTTGGTCCTAAACCCATGGGGCACAGCGGCTCAGTGGCTAAGACGCTGAGCTTGTCGATCAAAAGGTTGGCAGTTCAGTGGTTTGAATCCCTAGTGCCGCGTAAACAGGGTGAGCTCCCGTGACTTGTCCCAGCTTCTGCCAACCTAGCAGTTCGAAAGCAGGTAAAAAATGCAAGCAGTAAAATAGGGACCACCTTTGTGGGAAGGGAATAGCGTTCCGTGCGCCTTTGGTGTTCAGTCATGCCAGCCACATGACCATGGAGACATCTTCGGACAGCGCTGGCTCTTTGGCTTTGAAAGGGAGATGAGCACCGCCCCCCTAGAGTCGGAGGGGAACCTTTACCTAAACTCATAATATGGGCTTCCAAGTACATGGTGGGCACAGAGCATCTAACACAGAGCTGTTGAATTGGTCTTCGGTGACAGCGAAGAATAAGATTTGAGTGCATGTTTTCTTCAAATATCCAGTTATGTCTGAAAACCGGTAGACATAGTTCTTGAGTTACAACCAAAAAATGGCCAGTGTGGATTGCTTAACAGCTGTGGCACTCACTTAACTGCTGGAAAAAAAATACATGATGACCCTTTGATTACCAGCATAATTTAATGCCCATAATTCTGGCCTTGGTTACAGTCGTAAGTCAAGGACCACCAGTGTGCCAAAAATGATTAAAACTAGACTCTGCTGGAGGAGTCGTCTGGACCTAAAATAAATAGCAATAGCAGATTTATATACCGCTTCACAGTGCTTTGCAGCCCTCTCTAAGCAGTTTACAGAGTCAGCCTCTTGCCCCCAACCATCTGGGTCCTCATTTGACTCACCTTGGAAGGATGGAAGGCTGAGTTGACCTTGAGCTGGTCAGGATCAAACTCCTGGCAGTGGGCAGAATTAGCCTGAAATATTCTAATCATTGTGCCCCCATGGGAGGGAGGGAGGGAGGGAGGGAAGGAAGGAAGGAAGGAAGGAAGGAAGGAAGGAAGGAAGGAAGGAAGGAAGGAAGGAAGGAAGGAAGGAAAGACAAGAGGTAGGGAAGGAAGGAAGGAAGGAAGGGCAATAGTACTTAGACTTATATACCGCTTCACAGTGCTTTAGAGCCCTCTCTAAGCAGTTTACAGAGTCAGCCTCTCGGCCCCAACGATTTTGGATCCTCATTTTACCCACCTCGGAAGGACGGAAGGCTGAGTCAACCTTGAGCCCGGTGAGATTCGAACTGCCAAATTGCAGTCAGCCGGCAGTCAGCAGAAGTAGCCTGCCGTGCTGCCCTCTAACCGCTGCGCCACCGCGACTCATAAAGCTGATTTCCTGCCAGCATCGCTGAGTTTCCCTGCCGAACGTCCGGCTGTGCTGTGGAGGCCACCGGGGCACGCCGTGTTGAGGTACCCTTGTCTGTTTCCCTAGGTTGGATGGCAGCATGGAGCCAGCCAATGAAATCCTAGAATCTGCCTCTCACGACAGACCATTGGTAGCACAGACCTACAGTGCCGCTGTGACCAGAGGTGCTGCTTATATGCCTTCTTCGCCCACAAGACATGGTAAGAACCACACAGGAACCTTCCATTTGTAGACCGAGAAGTTTGCGGGAATCCCCGTCGGGGAGAATGCCATCCATATGACTTAATAGGCCCCTTGGCTCAAAGGCCCGTCTTTTGGTTGTCCCCTTGTCAGTCGACACTAACAGGGAAGCCTTGATTGCGTCACCATTGCCTTGGCAACCACGATAGACCACAGAACTCGGTGGGTCGTCTTTCTACCACTTGTCCGTTTCTAGGTTGACGGTCATGGTTGGTGACTTAAGAGATGGTCTCTCTCTTGCTCTTCGGTGGAAGAGCTTGTTGTCAGGGGTTCCAAGTAATACACCCGTAGCAAACACCATTCAGGTAAATTCCTCAAAGAACAGTTTTATTTGGATATATCCTATTGGCACAGGCTGGTGTGAAAACCGACTCTGAATGTTCCTGCGGTTTTCACTTAATTAAAAGCAAACGTTTTCCCGCCTTCCCAATCGGTCACATGGTCCAATCAGGGTGCCGTCCGGTTGCTTGGTAACTTCACTCCTCCTCTCTTCGACCACCTGTGGGAATGTCCTTGGTTCCCAGGAGAAAGTATTTTGTTTTGGCTACAAACCCCAGCTATCTCTATTTTTTTTTTTTTAAAAAATTTTTTTGATTTATATGCCGCCCTTCTCCGAAGACTCAGGGCGGCTTGCAATGTGTTAAGCAATAGCCTTCATACTTTTGTATATTAAATACAAAGTCAGCATATTGCCCCCACAAACTGGGTCCTCAATTTACCTACCTTAGAAAGGATGGAAGGCTGAGTCAACCTTGAGCCTGGTGAGACCCGAACTGGTGTAATTGCAGACAGCTGGATGTTAATTACGGTGCTTAGTCTGCAGAGCTAAACCAGGCTATTCCCCCCTCTCCCTATCCCTCAGCTCCAGCGTGTCAGCGCTGAAGTCTCAAAACGGCCTCGGTCAGATCAGCTTCAGGGTTGACAAGCAGATCTCTTGATCTGCTGTCCTTCTCCAGAGACACAGCCAAGGGGATAGGACTTCCAACAATGATTTTAAGGAGGGGTGCAGAATGCTATTCTGACCTAGGCTTCCCCAAAAAGCACAAATCCTGGTCCCAACAAAAAACCCTTTTTATTAAGTTACTGTGAATTCTTCTCATTCACATCCAGCCAAGTCTTTCAAGGGAGAATTTACAGTCACAGACCTCATCTGGCTTGGAGAGCTACTAGGCCGATAGCTTCAAAAGTTGGCCAGGAGTCTCGGAGAGTCACGAACCAATTAAGCAAACTAATTGTCTCCTGAAAACTCCATTTCCCCCTTCGCTCCTCTTTTATTCCCTCTGGGAGGGGACCTTCATCGTCCACCTGTGGCCTTACTCCCTAGTCGACCCTTGTTCTTTAGCTGTTCCCTTCCTCTGGCAACTCTGCACATGCGCACACTGGGAACAGGCTCCAGCTGTTCATCTGCCTCACTGATGTCTGACTCAGAAGGTAGCTGATAACTGGCATATGGCCCTGGCTCCCTCTCTGCCTCTGATGCAGAGCCCTCCTCAGAGCCCTCCCCAGACTCCAGGACTGGCCCAGGTTCCTCCCCTACCTCCTCACTGTCCAAAGCTGTTGCCAGTTTTGCTGGCCGCTGGCCAGCCACAATAAATACTTCCCTAGGAACTCAAGGGATCTTGGGCCATGAATCCTTCTAGGGTTGGAACAAAAAGGATCCCATAAACTGCTCTTCCAAAACACAACTGCTCTTGTTTGTTTGTTTGTTCGTTTTTCCTTGAAAACGTTCCACTTCCCATCTAAGAAGCTTCTTTATTTCTCCTTCATCCAAAAACTCCAGTTCTTCTCATCCCAGTTTTGAAAAAGCTTCCTGGTTGTGGAGCGAAACATTTTCCAAATGGAAAAAAAAGGAAGGAAAAAAATGAAGCATGTCCAGTAGATTTTTGGAAAAGCCCCTTCGGGACGACAACGGTGACCCCGGATGACGGAGAACCTCTGTTAGGTTCAGCCTATAGCTTACTCCTAACTGTTGGTCAGGCAATATATCTGTTTCTTTAAGAAACAACTGAGCCAAGTAATCAGGGTTTGCTGAACCCTGTAATTAGGTTACAGTGTATAAATAAGCAGCACAGAGAAGCTTTCTTTCTTCTTGTTCCTGATTGTTGCTTCCTGCGTCTTCCTGCTGATTGGTGTTTGACTGGATCGTTATATGGTACTGTATACCAAGAGTTTACTAAAGTCTGTTTGCTTTGATAAGGGAGGATACCTACTGGACTGATATTACTGTTTATGACCTTGGACTGTTTTACCTACACCGAGACTGCATCTTATCTTGTTTATAAAGTATTTTTCTCACACGAGCTGTACGTTTATCTTCTTCCCTGTGTGTTTCTGCTCTGCTAGTTGCACAAGCAACAAATACTTTTTACACACACCCTAACAACCTCCAAGGAGGCATTTGACTTCTTGAACAGTTGTTCTTCTTTTTCACCTCCCTTCAGTCTACAACGAAGATCTGGGGGCCGTTGGCGGCGTTTGCCTGGAGGACGACATCAGCGCTCTGCGGCTAGACGAAGATGGCGAGCATCCTCCCATGATCCTTCGGACTGATTGAACTTCAACCTGTGAATTGCACTCCCCAAGCTGAGAACACCGGCCTGCCACTTCCGGAGGACTCGTGTCGACGCTGCTATGGACTTCGGCCTGAGCCAAGCGCCTGGGATCCTCGAAGGAAGACAGACTTCCCTCTGAAATCGTTTCCAAGCAAAACCTGCATAACACACAGACCTACATACACACCCATCCCAGCTTGTAGTGGCGGTTCCATACCTTCCCCCAGAGGTGGAAACGCATACCTAGATTTCTCTTCGGTGGCCTCCTGCTTTTTTTTCCTTTTTTTTTCCTTTTTTTTTAGACGTCAGGAAATAACCCGTATATTTTTTTCGTTGTTGCCAAACAAACCCTTGCTATTTATTCAGCACCTTTGAGCTTTGCATGTCTCCTTGTGCCAAGTGAAAATAGGCGAGCCGATTCGTTTTATAACCGTGTTTTTGTTTTGTTTTTTTAATTTCTAAAGAAAACAAAAGTTTGCGAACTTCACACTGGGCATTGGCGAGGGGAAGGAAGAGCAGTGAGGATGAGTTTAAGATGCTTTAGCTTCTTCTTCTGCCTGGATGAAGAAAATAATACTTTTTTAAAAAAGAGAGAGAAAATCCGAGTGGCTTTTTTTTTGCGCACAGCTTAAGAGGCGTGCCTGGAGAATTTTAGACACTACTTTTACTAAAGATCGAATGTTCTCTGAATCCCCATCCCCCCCTCTTTCCTCTCCTTCCATGATCCATTTCCCCCATCTCTTTTCTCTGGTTTGTATCTTTTTTCTTTTTTTTCTTTTTGCTTTCTCCCTGGCTCTTCAGACCATTTTGGTAATTAAAACTTTTCCTGATTCTGCCTCGTTTGTGGGATTGTGGTATTTGTCTCTTCCAACGTGGCCTTGTTTTCCAAGCATCTTCCACTGTAAAGACAAGGCTTTGGTCAACCAAGGAGAGAGAGAGAGAGAGAGAAGGGAAGAGAAAGGCTTTATCTGTCTTTCGGAGCCATCTTTAGAAGCTGTGTGAAGCCAGGAATCCTGGCTTGGCAGACCACAGTAGTTTGCATATTGATGGCAAACAACCAGGCGATGGAGAGATCTGAATTTTGAAGGCAAGCGATGAATTGGAACATCTGGGGTTGCACACATTGGCAATCCCTGAAATCCCTTAAATGTTTTGGGATCTCTGCGTAAACTCCAGAATTGCTGGAAAGTAGGTCTCTCTCGATCCCTTTTTCCATTTTTGAATCTTGATCTCTTCCCTGCCCTGTTCCTTGGGATCTCAGTTTAAGCCAGCTTCTGAGTTCTTTGGCTACACGCTTGGTCTTGACATACCAAATCTGTCCTGCTTTATTTGCTTGCTTGAAGAGTGAAGGAAACTGGCTGTGCTTGTTACCAGCATCATGGTTTGTTACGCCAAAATCCCCCCCCCTCCCCCGGGCTTCATACGATTGTCATAACTCTGGCTAGCATGTTGACTTTTAACAAGTGTTAAGTTCTTAACCAGAAAGTATGTTCCTTCTTGCCATTAGTTTTATCCGAGCTGTATAAATCTACTCGCCTCACTTGAAATCCTTTCCCTGTCTGTAGCTTTCTTAAAACTCTTTTGAGAAAACAGTTCAACTCCCTAGATCTATCTCGGGTTTGTTTTCTGCTGCCGAGCAAACCTTTATTTATTTTGTTTCTCCTTTTTTCAGCTCCTGTGGATATCGACCTTAATCTCTTTTCTTCCAGCTTCCTTCTCTGGTCGGGAGGTTTATATCCTTATATTTGGCATATTGTCGTGCTGTGTGTTTTCCCCCCCCTCCATCACAACTGCCACTAACAGTTAGCTCTAGGAGGTTAAAAGGATGCGAAGCCTGAACTTGGGGGTGACTTCTGAAGGATGTCTTCGAAGAAAAAACTCATTTTTGGCACGTCAGTTAAGGCCCACGTGTCCTCCTCAAGTTGTGATTCAAGGTTTAAACGGAATCATGTTTCCTTATCCTATTTTATTTTATTTCTTTGTCTCCTTGGTTGCAGCTCTTCCTCCTCTCGGAGGTGTTACATGGCCTAACCTGTTGTGTCATTTCTCACTTCCAACAGCTTGCGCAAAGGTTGTCGTGTCATGGGGAGAAAACAAGCTTGTTTGCAACTGCCAAAACTTGGATGAAAGTGTGACCAAAATCGGAGAGAGAAAAAAAAAACCTGCTTTTCTTTACTGAGCTGTAATGTGCCTTGTTCCATTTTTTGTTTTGTTTTGTTGTTTTGAACCTTTGAGATTTGTTTCCATGCACCAAGAAGAAAAATGATGTGGAAAAAAAAACCTTTTTTGGGTGCGAATGGGTTTTTTTTTCTCTTTTTCATAGGACATTAGCCCTTTTGGGGTTTCCTTCCCCCCCCCTTCCCTCTTTTTGATTAAATTACCACTAGGTCTTCCTCTATTGTGGCTTTCTCTTCTGGGAATCAAAATTAATGAAAATGTTTGCTGGAAAGAAATACAGGAAAAGCAAGATTTGGGGGGAGGTGTCTTTCCAAGAAGGAAAAACAAACTCCCCTTCTTTTGTTATTGTTGAGTTGGGTCAAAATGAGATCCTTAAAAGGAATTTCCCAGGTGCCAATATGGGGCTGAAATTCAGATTTTAGGAAAGAATCACGAATAGGCCAAGCTTTCCCGGAATGGAAAACTAAGTAATTCACTATGTGGCCACTAGATGTTCACCATCTTCTGGGTTTTTGTGCATCTGGGTGTTGTGTGCATAACACAAAACAAAATTTGCACACCTGGCTTTAAATGCAAGCCATCTCGGAGGAATTTTGTTTCATTGTAATGTAAGATTTTCTGATGTTCTGGGTGGAAACCGTTGAGAACAAGGGAAAAAGTCTAAGGAGGTATGACAAGAGATAACAGCAAAGGGGTTTGTCGAGGTTTGAATGACCAAACAAAACACAATGTAAGTGTGGTTTAGTAGCTGTTTCAAAGATAAGTACGGTATTTTTTGGAGTATAAGACGATCCAGAGTATAATATATGGGGAGGAAAACAACAGGAAAAAAATTCTGCCTCTGCTTATCAGCATCTATCAATATTCATCTGGCTACCGTCCTTGCAGCAAACAGCCTGGTCAGCTTTAGCACATTATTGCATCCTGATTCAGCCTGAGCAGCTGATTGGCAGTTGGATCAGCCTCCCGGAATACCGCCAATCAGCTGTTCCAGGCTGCGGAGATGACCACAGCTCATCGCCACCTCCACCCATCGCGTTTTCGGCCTTCACACACCCCGTTTTCGGCCTCCGCGCATTGCATTCTTGGCTGGTTCCCACAGATCCCCACCGCCTGGACCCAACTGTAAATGCGATGCACGGAGGCCAAAAACGGGGCATGCGGAGGCTGAAAACATGCCGTGCATTGGTGGCAGTCGGTGATGTGTGGCGATCCCGCAGCCTGGAACGGGTCTAAATTGGAGCATGTGGAGGCCGAAAACAGCCAAAGGGTGGGGGCCAGCAGGTGGGTGGAGCTTCAGCAACATTTGGTGTATAAGACGCACTGTAATTTTCACCCACTTTTGGGCGGGGGAGTACATCTTATATGCCAAAAAGTACGGTAATTTCCTTTTTAAAAACAACATCTTATAATAACTCACTTGTGAAAAGTCATCCTTGGAGAAAATACGTCATGAGTTCAGGACTTCCTGTAGATGTGACAGATAGATAGATGGATGGATGGATGGATGGAGATAAGAGAAATGAAAAATGAGAAGGATGGGTAGATGGATGGAGATACGAAAGATAAAGAGATAATAGATAAAGATGACAAAGATGTTCATTTTTTTTCAGGTGGCAACTGCTTCCTTGTTTTTTCTTCGAAGATGTTTTGCTTCTTATCCAATAAGCTTCTTCAGTTCTGACTGGATGGTGACTGAATGGTTCCATCCAGTCAGAGCTGAAGAAGCATCTTGGATGAGAAGCAAAACATCTTCAAAGAAAAACCAGAAAGTCCCAAGTTGCCTTCTTTTTAAAAAAGCACTTTAGGGATGATGACCTGGATGACTTGAGAATCCCTATAAAGATGAGAGATTTTTTTAAAAAAGGATGGGTGGATGGATGGAGAGAGAGAGAGAGATGAAAGAGATGGTGGATGGTTGGATGGATGGAGAGAGAGATGAAAAAAAAGATGGAAATGAGAGATGGAAGGATGGATGGAATGAAAGGGAAAGATGTAATAAGATGGACGGGAGAGATAAATGCGGCGACAGATGGATGCAAGTGCAAAGGACGTTTCTGTCACTGCCATGATTGGTCCGTGTCATTGTGCTGTCCTGCTCACACACACAACTTAGTGACTTAGTGGGTTTATTAATATTCCCACACAACTCCCTTCACCAAAAATCCAGAACTGTCCCAATTAACCCCAGCCACAAGCCCCGAGCAATGGCCATTTGAAAATCTTCCCAATCAAAATAAACCCAATTAAATCCACAACACAAGAGGCTTTACGAAGCAAGAAAAAGCCAAAATTCACCAGACACGATCCAAAGTCGAGGCACAGTGTCAACCCAAAGCAAGACAATCACAACGACCAGAGAACACACAGCTAAGAAATGAACACAAGAAAGGCGGTAAAATTAATTATTTTATTTTATTTTATTTAGTTTATATGCTGCCCTATCTCCAACGGACTCAGGGCAACTCAACAATAAAATCCACAAAGCCATAGTACAGAGTTAAAATCTAGTTACACCAACTAAATTTAAAACCATCAGTCTAGGTCGGGGAACTTGAATGACCAAGTTTTTAATTCGTGGCGGAACGTGCGAAGGTCAGGAGCTAACCGGAGCTCCAAGGGGAGTCGATTCCAGAGGGTGGTTGCGCCCACAGAGAAGGCTCTACCCCTGGGGGCCGCCAGCCGACACTGTCTAGCCGACGGCATCCTGAGCAGACCCTCTCTATGGGCGCGGACCGGGCGATGGGATGTCGTTGCTGGCTACAGGTGGTCCGCCAAATATCCTGGGCCTAAGCCATGTAGGGCTTTATGGGGGGCAAAACTCACTTTGTCTCGCTTAACAATAGGAATTTGGGGCTCAACTGTGGTCATAAGTCAAGGACTGCTTTTACTGCCGTATTTGCCCCATGATGCTTGGATGATATTAGAAGTTACAGGCAGTCCTCAACCTGTACAACCATTATTCGAGCCCCAAATTTCTGCTGGTAAAATGGGAGATACTTGTTAAGTGAGTTTTGCCCCATTTTACAATGTTTCTTGCCACGGTTGTTAAGCGAATCACTACGGTTGATAAATTGGTAACCCGGTTGTTAGGTGAATCTGGCTTTGCTAATCAGAAGGTCGCCAAAGGAGGGATCGCACAACCCCGGGAAAACTAGGACCGTCATAAATATGACTCAGTTGATCGTGGGGATGTTGCAAAAGGTAACCATGAAAAAAAGGGGTCACAGGTCAACATAGTTCAGTGCCGTCGTAACTGGATGGCCACTAAATGAACTGTTGTAAACTGAAAACTACCTGTATTCCCAAGAGAGCATTTTGTTGTTTGGAGCTGTCTGAGGTCCTGAAATTACCCACAAATGTACATTAGTGGCCAAAATTGTGGAAACCTTTTTGGGAAAAGCGTATTTTTGAGGTTTGATGGCTAATAACATCACTTTTTTGGGTGGGGGGGAGTTTCAAGATAATCCTATTCGGCTGCTGGAATGGCCTGGGAATAGCCCAGACTTCCACCCAATTGAAAATCTATGGAGCCGACTAAAGAAACTTGTTAGTCAGAAGCGATATATTTCAGCAATAAAACCCAGTTAATCGAAGCCATCCTTCAATCTTGGTTTCACATGAGAACAGCTGCAGAACTCAAAGGCTTGGTTCACTCCATGGGAAGACGTTGTAAGGCTGTCATTCATGCTAAAGGTTACCCAACGAAGGATGAACTGACACGGTGATTATTTTTACATATCCCGTTTTTTCTATGGTGATCATTTTTGTATCTCATTTTTTCTACTTGTTTCACTTTTCTTCTCTATTCTGTCACTGCTCTTCTAATAGCAAATCCTTCCTAAAAGTTATTGCAGGACATTCTTGATTAAATGATCTTTCCATTGATATATAATTTTATGGTATTGCTCCCCTGCCCTCCCCCCAAAATGGTGTTATTAGCTAGTTTTAGAAAATACACTTTTCCCCCAAAAGTTTTCCACAATTTTGGCCACTACCGTAGCAAAGAAAGAGCACAAAAGCAAACAATAGGAAAAAAGGAAGAGAAAAGGGGGAAGAGAAAAAAAAGGGATAGACTTCCAACTCTCTTTGGTGCAGCAGAATAAGGCCTTAACATCCAATCTCCACTTTTCTTTTTTTTTTTACTTTTACATAATTAAAGTAGTTTAAACCGTTAAACATAATGGTTTAAACTAGCAAAACTGTTTGTGGACTTTGTGTTTGAGGTGGGGCGGGGGGGGGGGACTTCAATTTAGGGTTTTACCGATTAGATAGCTTTGTTGTTACAGAAATGGCTATATGACTCCCATCTCAAAATCGAGCGACTTTATTGTCTCTTTAATTGTGCACCAATCGGCATACATTAAAATTTGAAATTTCGTTGTGCACATCTCTCAAAGGGTCCAATAGACGCTACAGTAGTACAACAGCCTCCAATAGACGCTACAGAAACACAACAAAATAAATAAATACAAAACGATACAGACTCCGAGCAGCTTACAACCACAGTTGTGATCCCAAGACACACACCCCTTCCTAATTTTAGGCTGTGGATGGAAACTTTCGACAGTGGGAGGAAGCCACACCAAGTAGACGATGCTAAACTGTGACATAACCATAAGAGGTGTCTGTGTCTCTCTTTCTCTCTTTGTGTGTGTGTGTGTGTGTGTGTGTGTGTGTGTGTTTTTGTGTGCTGTCAAAGAGCAATAAACTTAAATGGTTGAACCCAAGCGGATATATATCCATGGCAGCCAAGCGTGCCAACCTCTTGACAAGCCGTTGAGAAGACAAAAGAACTGGGCCAGAATGAAAATGCTACAGTGGCCGCAGATAACAACAGATGAGAAATAAAACATCGGTGTTGTATATTGTGGCACCCATCAGATAACAACACAAGGGGCGGCAGGAGGCAACCTGCCTCGGGCCGATGGTCCCTATCCACCACTTGATCCTGCCTGCCCCTCATCCAACGAGATCCAGCCATGCCCACCTTATGTTCCCCATATTTTTAAAAGCCATTTTACGATGCAGAAAATGTGAGTCTCTTTTGGCCAAGACCAAACTTAAGGCCAACTTAAATCACCTGCAGATATGACTTAGAATAGATGCTCCCGACCAGGGCTTACCTGGGCTGCCCTGAGTGATGAGGAATGGTCTCGGGATGCAAATATAATATAGATAGGTAATCCTCAACTTACAACAGTTCTTTTAGTGACGGTTCAAAGTCACAGCGGCCCTGCAAAAAGTGACTTATGACCAGTTTTCGCACTTACGACCGGGGCAGCATCCCCCCAGTGAATATAATTTGGATGCTTGGCAACCAACTCCTATTTATGACGTCAGTAGTGTCCCGGGGTCACGTCCCCTTTTGCGACCATCTGACCAGCAAAGTCCATGGGAAAACCGGCTTTGTTTAACAATTGTGTCGATAAATTTAACAACTGCAGTGATTGCAGTTGAATCTGGCAGGAAAAGTCATAAAATGGGGGCAGGGGGAAACAACAATTGGGCTCAATTGTCATAAATCGAGGATTACCTGCAATAGAGTCCTGCAGGCAAAATTGTTATCTTTGGGATCTTTCAGAAAAGAATGG
>CM075973.1:3980445-4097383 GCA_038048745.1 Coluber constrictor foxii
AAAATCCAGGAGGGAGGAAAATTCCCCCGGGAGGATGGGGGGGGGGCGGGGGGGGAGAGAGAAATCCCGCAGCACCCCACGCCGATGGCTTTCGGCCTCTTTGCAAGCGAGACAGGGGAAAGAAGCAGCATCGCGCGCTGCTGTCTGGATAACCCCCCCTCCCTCCTCCTCCTCCTTCCTCCTCCTTATCCTCCGCCGCCGCCCCCCCTCCCCAATCCACCCATCCATCAACTTGGAAAACCAACCCGTTGCGTTGCACGATTCGGCGGCCCTGGCGGAGAAAATGTCACGGCGGTTTTACCCTCTCTGTTAGCAGCTGGGGGGTGTGGGGGGGGGGGGTGGGGGTGATTCAAAGGATTTCCTCGGGCAAGACAGAAGCTTTCTGGGGTGGCGTAGAAGGGGAGGAATCTCTGGGTCTCGCCTGTTGTTGTTTTGGGGGAGGGAAGAGAAAGAGAAAGAGAGAGGGGGGGAGGGAGAGAGGGGGGAGGGGAAGAAAGAGAAGGAAGAAAGAGAAAGAGAGAGAGAGGGAGGGGGAGAGAGAGAAAAAGAGAGAGGAAGGGAAGGGAAGGGAAGGAGAGGGGGAGAGAGAGAGAGAAAGAGAGAGGGAGGGAGGGAGAGAGGGAGAAAGAGAGAGAGGAAGGGAAGGGAGAGAGAAAGAGAGAGGGAGAGAGAGAGAGGGAGGGAAGGAAGGAAGAAGAGAAAGAGAGAGAGTGGGGAGAGAGAAAGAGAGAGAGAAAGAGGGAGAGAGAGGAAGAGAGAGGGAGAGAGAGAGAAAGAGAGAGAAGCGATTCTCCCAGGCTCAGCGAAGAAGCCAACAAGGAAAGGCGAGAACGAGAAAGCGGGTCGGAAGAGGACAAGAGAAAAGCGGGAGGGAGGAGAGCAGGGGGGCTGTCCCTCGCCTCCCCCCCAGCCGCGCGTCCCCCAGCCGCCCCCTCCCCAGAAGGCGCGCGCCTGGAGCAGCCGAGGGGCGCCCCATGGAAAGTCGCCCGGGGCAGGCGAGGGTGAAAGAGCCCGGGCGGCGGTGAAAAAGGAGCGGACGGCGCTGCGGCAGCAAGCAGGAACAAACGCCGGAGCCGGGAGCCAGCAGTCCGGGTAGAGGTGAGCCCGAGCCGGCCGCCGTGGGGCAGAGAAGGGGGGGGGAAAGGAGGGGATTCGGACGCAGAGGGGCGCTGGGCGCGCAAACCTGTTGGCGCCGCATCCTATGAGAAAGGCTCTCTGTATCCGATGGAAGGGCCGGGGGGGGAACAAAGGAAGGAGGGTCGGTTGGAGTGGCGGGACGGGGGGTGGGGAGAGGCTCTGCTGCGGTCGGGAGACCCTCAAACTAGAACATCCCCCCACCTCCATAGCAAACAGCCTGGGTAGGTGGCCTTTCCCCCTTTTCGGAGAAACCCCCCCCCCCAGACCCCTTGGCGGAGGTTCCCCCAGAGCCTGCTCACCCCTGAGCTTCACCCCCCTCCTTTCTCAGCCTGCCTGCCTGACTTCTTCAAGCTGCTGGCACCCCTCAGAGGGTGTCTGGATCCTTCTGGTTGGTCCTTTAGGGAGTTGGGAGTCTAAGCTGGCACAGGGCAATTGGGTGGGTGGGTGGGAGACACCTGTCATTGGGTCCCTCCTTCCCTGAGTTGCCTTCAGGGATCTAGAGAGAGATCTGATTGGGTTGCACTGGGAAGAGACTTCCTAAATCCAGCTTTTAGGATCCCCCATCCGGGCCCTTCTGTTCCATCAAGGAGATCTCTGAGAAACAAAGGATTCCCGCTCGTTAGATGGAGCCCAAGGGATCTGTACGGGTGGCCAAGGCAACTGACACACTGATTCTGCACAAGGTGAATGAAATGGGGGTGAAGAAACGTCTATCCCCCTTTCTCTGCGTCTTTGGATAACGATGGCAGAAGGACAACTAAGCAAGGCACTTTTTCACATGTTCTACAGGACGGGGCAGGAGGAGCCCCAGAATTTAGGTCAGAGTAACTCAACTTCAGGAATTTTAAGATGTGGGCTCCTTGGGGCCCTCTCTGAGCTTGGTTGTTTTCTTGCAAACGTCTCATGACCCAGCTAGGTAACTTCAACAGTGCTTGAAGGAAGGGGGGTTTGCAGGGAGGAGTGGGAGGAAGGAGGAGGAGGATTGTGGACTCTTTGGTGCTCTCTGAGTTTAGTTGTTGGTTTCTTGCAGATATTTCATGGCCCAGCTAGGGAACATCATTGGGGCTAGAAGTGAGTAGGGTTTGTGGAAAGGAGGAGGAGGAGGAGGAGGAGAGCATTTGTAGATCAAGAGGGAGGGAGAGAGGAGGAGGAGGAAGAAGAGAAGAAGAAGAAGAAGAAGAAGAAGAAGAAGAGGAGGAGGAGGAGGAGGAGGAGGAGGAGGAGGAGGAGGAGGAGGAAGAGCATTTGTAGATCAAGAGAGAGGGAGGAGGAGGAGGAAGAAGGGAAGGAGAAGAAGAAAAAGAAAGGAGGAGGAGGAGGAGGAGGAGGAGGAGGAGGAGGAGGAGGAGAAGAAGAAGAAGAAGAAGAAGAAGAAGAAGAAGAAGAAGAAGAAGAAGAAGAAGAAGAAGAAGAAGAAGAAGAAGAAGAAGAAGAGCATTTGTAGATCAAGAGGGAGGGAAGAAGAGAAGAAGAAGAGGAGGAGGAAAAGGAAAAGGAAGAGGAAGAGGAAGAAGAAGAAGAAGAAGAGCATTTGTAGATCAAGAGAGAGGGAGGAGGAAGAAGAGAAGGAGAAGAAGAAAAGAAGGAGGAGGAGGAGGAGAGCATTTGTAGATCAAGAGGGAGGGAGGGAGGGAGGAGGAGGAGGAAGAAGAGAAGGAGAAGAAAGAGAAGGACAGTGGGATCCTTGGTGTTCTCTGAGTTAGGTTGTTTTCTTGCATTTCATAACCCAACTGGGTAACTTCATCAGTGATAGGAGGGAACTGGATTTGCAATGTGGAGGAGGAGGAGGAGGAGGAGGAGGAGGAGGAGGAGGAGGAGGAGGAGGAGGAGTATGGGATCCTTGGTGTTGTCTTATGTGTGTGTGTTTTTTTTCTCACCGGCTAAAAAGAGTTAACATAAGGTTAGTTAAGCACAACTTCACCCCACTAACAATACCAACTGCAGGTCTTCCCAATAGCAGCTCAAACTTTAAAGAAAACAATCTCCTTCCCAGAAAAGAGAACATCATCAAAGGACGCCTAGCCGGCTACAAAAAAAAAAAAATGGAGTTTGAATTTTCAGCCGGATGATATACCTTGCCATATTTTCCCCCTGAGCAAGGGAGGGGAGAAGCCTGCTTGTTTTCCCCCTCTGCAGATAAAAAGAGGGCTGTGAAACAGGAGAATACGGATGCAGTGCTCCCTGTTGTCAGCCCTGAGAAATGAAGAACCGTGCTCAGATGTTATTCCAGGAAATCGGTCGAGCGGCGAGCTTATCAATGTGTGCAAATTTGCATGTAGGAAAAAAAAAACGGAAGGGTTGGGCTGGGTCAGAGAAGGAAAATACGTTCTTCCACAGTCAGATTCTGACTTTTGGACATCTGGTGGACTAGAACCTTGTTTAGACTCTTTTTTTATTGTTAGTTGCAAAGTCGTGTCCGACCCTTCGTGACCCCATGGACAACGTTCCTCCAGGCCTTCCTGTCCTCCACCATCCTCTGGAGTCCATTTAAGCTCAGGCCGACTGCTTCAGTGACTCCATCCAGCCACCTCGTTCTCTGCCGTCCCCTTCTTCTTTTGCCCTCCATCTTTCCCAGCATTAGGCTCTTCTCCAGGGAGACCTTCCTTCTCATTGGGTGATTAGGACTAGGGGAGACATGATAGCAGAGTTCCAATATCTCAGGGGCTGCCCCAAAGAAGAGGGAGCCAAGCTATTCTCCGAAGCACCAGAGGGCAGGACTAGAAGCAATGGGTGGAAACTAATCAGGGAGAGAAGCAACTTGGAACTAAAGAGAAATTTCCTGACAGTGAGAACAATTCATCAGGGGAACAGATTGCCTCCAGAAGTTGTGAATGCTCCAATACTGGAAATTTTTAAGAAGAGATTGGACAACCATTTGTCTGAAATGGTATAGGGTCTCCTGATTGAGCAGGGGGTTGGACTAGAAGACCTCCAAGGTCCCTTCCAACTCTGTTATTCTATTCTAATTCCCCATTCAGTACGATCATGATTAAGAACTCTGGGAGTTGAAGTCTAGAACATGTTGAGATTGGAGAAGACCAGTTTAAGCAATCCCATTCAGGCAAAATTCCAATTATTGCTTGAATGGAAGAATTGATCTGATAACGGATGGAGGTTTTGAAGTCTCTGTGTCCTACAAAAACCATCCTCCTCTGGTGCTTTGAACTTCCAATAGCTGAAAGATTACTAACTTCACCCAGGAATACTTGCCTTCAAAAAGTATTCCAGAATAAGTGTGCAATTTTGATGACCCACCAAGACATGCATCAAGATGGGGCTCTTTTCTTCCAACGTCTAGGTCAACAGCCATGGGTTCCGTGAGAGGAGACCACCACGTCAAGGAGGGAAGTCCAGTCATGACACCTGAAGGGAACATCGTGATGAGCTTTAGTTTTGACAGCTACCAGCTGGAAGAAGAAGAGCTTCAGGAGAAGACAGGTCATACCAAAGGAGTTCTCACGTTCATGGAACCAGGTAAGAGTTGAAGAGATGGCTTAGAACTTCTCCAGATGTAACTCCCATGGAGAATAGTGCTTTTTTGAGATAGCAACTAAACGTCCTTCAGTGTTTTTATATATTGTGATTCTCTTCTGTTACATGGCCATCTATCTCCATCTGAAGAACCTATGGATGGACTCCGTGGTGGAATTCAAATTTTTTTACTACTGGTTCTGTGGGCGTGGCTTGGTGGGCGTGGCTTGGTGGGCATGGCAGGGAAAGGATACGGCAAAATCTCTATTCCCACTCCAGTCCAGGGGAAGGATACTGCAAAATCCCCATTCCCTCCCCACTCCAGAGGAAGGTTATTGCAAAATCTCCACTCCCACTCCACTCTGGCCCAGCCAGAGGTGGTATTTGCCAGACTACTCAAAATTTCCGCTACCAGTTCTCCAGAACCTGTCAGAACCTGCTGGATTTCACCCCTGGATGGACTTCTGTTTGAGTTTCCGGGGTGATTCTCATGCAACCTGGCTTCCATGTTCATAAAGTTCTCTTAATGATCATTGAGCGTCTCACGTTCAACAGATGGTTTGGGTCTCTTCTGGTTTGTTCTGGGGAAATCCTTTTCATTTCCTTTTTCCGCTTGCCTTTGGTTAGAGCTCTAGTGGACAGTTGGGATTAAGGGTTTGAAAAGCATAGGATCGCATTGACTGGTGATGTTTGTGAACCTGGTTTTCAGTTCTTTGGATTTGAGGAGTGAATCCTGAGCTTTGTGACCAATCCTCAAACTGACCATCTTTGCAGGTCAGTAAAACAAAAGAAGATTGAAGGAAGAACATAAGGGCAGTTGTAATGTCAGACCAGCTAGCACTTACATCTCTAAGTAGATCCTTGGCTCCATTTATTGAGAAAAGTATAATTTTCTTAGAAGTCAAGTGTATTGCATAGCCAGAACTGAGAATCATGCACTAAAACCCATAAATTCAACTTTTCCCTCCCTGAACTGCCTCCCATCATTGACTGTCCCACCCCATGACCAATCCGGTTCAAGCAAGATGTTTTCAGAATGCTTCAAGCATAGTTTGGTAGGCAGCTGCCTTCTTCTCCCAGCTGGGTGACCTTGAGGCAGCTTCTCAGGGAGATACAGCAGTTACTTTCGCTTTCCCCCAAGCATTCCCCCCTCTTCATTCTCCCCTCCCCAGAGTTCATGGCAGACTGCATGGTAGTGAAGCACAAGTAAGCATAAAGTGGCAGCTGACAGTGACCGCTTCATTTAATTTGTTACTTTTCTGTCTTTTTTTTCTGGGCTTAGTCTGTGAAAACCCTGAGCCTCAAGATCGTTACCATGGAATCTACTTCGCCATGCTTCTAGCAGGTGTCGGTTTTCTTTTGCCTTACAACAGCTTTATCACAGATGTTGATTACCTTCATCACAAATACCCAGGTAGGCATCTTTTTTCCCTGTTCCAAAGTTCTCCAAAACATTTGAAAGTCTTTTGTGGAGTTCTTTTATGGAATGAAAGCTATTAGAAGAAAGCATTGTAACTGATTCTCTACCTACATTCATAACACAACTTGCTACGAGTTGAAGTTTGTGTCTTTTGGATCCCAGATTTCTCATAAGCTTTGACTAACGTGGTTAGTGGCAAAGGGCTTTGTGGTCCAAAACACAGATTTAGGGATTGAAGGAATCTAAAGCAAGGTGCAACTGATAGACTTCAACTCCCAGAATTCCCCAGCCTGCATGGAATTCTGGGCATTGAAGTCCAGAAGTCTTTAACATTGGTCACCAGTGCTCTAGAAATGTATTTTTGTTTGCAAAGTCCCACTTGTTCAATTGAACTGGGGTTGGAATGCCTCTTAACCCAAGATAGTATTAACAAATTAATATATGACAAGATCAATTTATTATTGAATTATTGAGAAAGCATCTTGCTCTATTTCCTATTCATATATTTCCAGTTTTTGTTGAACCTGCCCAAGGAACAAAAAAAGATCTTCACTGTATACTTTTCTTTTCCTTCTTATTTTTTTTTAAAATTAAATTTATATGCCTACCTCTGTTCCTCCTTTTTTTCCCCATCTGTTTACACCTCCCACCAAGCCGGATTGTGAATTTTCTTGCTTTTGGTTTAGCGTTTTGTGCAAGGGTGAAATGCTCCCGGTTTCGGACTGGATCGCTCGATCCGGTAGTGATTGGGGGGGGGGGGGGCGGGTTCAGAGAACTAGTAGCAAAAATCCCTGCCCCCCCCCCCATGCCCAGCTGAGCCGCGCGATCATCAGAGGCTTTTTTTTACTTTTAAAAGCTTTTTTTTTACAACCTCTACGGCCGAAAAAATGCTTTTAAAAATTAAAAAAAAAAAAAACCTCTGATGATTGTGCAGCTCAGCTGGGATCGTCAGAGGCTTTTAAAAGCATTTTTTCCTGCAACCTCTGAAGGTTGTAGAAAAAATGCTTTTAAAAGTAAAAAAAAAATCTCTCATGATTGTGCAGTTTCAGCTGGGATTGTCAGGCTTTTAAAGGCATTTTTTCCTCAACCTCTTAAGGTTGTAGAAAAAATGCTTTTAAAAGTAAAAAAAAAATCTCTGATGATTGTGCAGTTCAGCTGGGATTGTCAGAGGCTTTTAAAGGCATTTTTTCCTGCAACCTCTTAAGGTTGTAGAAAAAATGCTTTTAAAAGTTAAAAAAAAAAAGTTGGTCACACTGACCCAGTCACATTACCACCACCACCACCACCACTAAGCCACACCCACAGAACTGGTAGTAACAAATTTTACATTTCACCACTGGTCTTGTGTGAACTCAATCAACTATCAACTATGTGAAGCAATGCCCTGGTTTAAGATGGCGTACAAGCTAAAATGTTGTGTCTTTCTGCAGGGACTTCGATTGTGTTTGACATGAGCCTAACCTACATTTTAGTAGCCTTAGTTGCGGTCCTTCTCAACAACGTCCTGGTCGAAATGCTGAGCCTTCACACCAGGATCACCGTGGGTATGTTCAGAATCTTTTTGTCTTCTTCATCTCACTTCCTGGCTTCCGCTCTTCACCAGGGAAGTTGTAGCCAGGGTTAAAATCTTCTATAGGTCTTCTCTTCTCCATGTCTTCCTCCAAAGTTTTAGTCAGAAGTTCCAGAAAGAAGCCATAGAGATGTTACCTGAATATTAAACGTAAAGGTAAAGGTTCCCCTCGCACATATGTGGTAATCGTTCCCGACTCAAGAGGGCGCTGCTCATCTCCGTTTCAAAGCCAAAGAGCCAGTGCTGTCCAAAGACATCTCTGTGGTCACGAGGCCGGCATGACTCAATACCAAAGGCACACGGAATGCTGTTCCCTTCCCACCAAAGGGGGTCCCTATTTTTCTACTTGCATTTTTTACCTGCTTTCGAACTGCTAGGTTGGCAGAAGCTGGGACAAGTCATGGGAGCTCATCCCGCTACGCGGCACTAAGGATTCAAACCACTGAACTGCTGACTTTTTGATTGACAAGCTCAGTGCCTTAGCCACTGAGCCACCATGTCCCTATGACCTGAATATATATTATATATATAATATATATAAGCTGAATATTACTTACTCTCAATGATCTCCATGCTGGAGAATTTATATGCTGGAAGATAAACATCTGGCATTTGTAGCATCCTTGTCATTATTTCATGGCATGCTTCTTTTGTTCATTTCAGGGTATCTCTTTGCTTTGGGTCCTCTTCTCTTTGTGAGCATGTGTGATGTCTGGCTTGATCTCTTCTCCCAGCACCAAGCTTATGCGGTCAATCTTATGGCGGTAGGCGTGGTGGCCTTTGGTTGCACAGGTATGTGTAGGAATGGGGGCGGGAAAATTTCCCAGCCAGTCTAGGAACAAGGGTGCCCTTGGTTGAAATTCATGAACAACATTGTCATTGTTGACCAAAAAGGAGTCAGGAAGGTGGTGGAGAAGAAATCCCTTATGAAAGATGACATCTAATAAATCAAAATCTAGAACAGAATAAAATAACAGAGTTGGAAGGGACCTTGGAGGTCTTCTAGTCCAACCCCCTGCTCAGGCAGGAAACCCTACACCACTTCAGACAAATGGTTATCCAACATCTTCTTAAAAACTTCCAGTGTTGGAGCATTCACAACTTTTGGAGGCAAGTGGTTCCACTGATGAATTGTTCTCACTGTCAGGAAATTTCTCCTTAGTTCTAGGTTGTTTCTCTCCTTGATTAGTTTCCATCCATTGTTTCTTGTCCTGCCCTCAGGTGCTTTGGAGAATAGCTTGACTCCCTCTTCTTTGGGGCAGCCCCTCAGATATTGGAAGACTGCTCTCATGTCTCCCCTAGTCCTTCTTTTCATTAAACTAGACACACCCAGTTCCTGCAACCGTTCTTCAGATGTTTTACCCTCCAGTCCCCTCATCCTCTTTGTTGTTCTTCTCTGCCCTCTTTCTAGAGTCTCCACATCTTTTTTACATCGTGGCAACCAAAACTGAATGCAGCATTCAAAGGGTGGCCTTACCAAGGCATTATAAAGTGGTCTTAACACTTCACGTGATCTTGATTCTATCCCTCTGTTGATGCAGCCTAGAACTGTGTTGGCTTTTTGGCAGCTGCTGACTCATATTTAAATCTAGTACTTAGATGTCATAACTCTCCTTCTCCTTTGTTTGCTGAACTCTCTCTTCCCTTTTAAGTGCAGCAATCCAGTTTCTATGGTTACACCGGGATGCTGCCGAAGCGGTACACTCAAGGAGTGATGACGGGAGAAAGTGAGTATTAGCTTAATACTGTTCACTGAAGTCTGAAGGATAGGTACCAAGAGATCTGCCTCTTCAATAATTCATTCTCATTTCTGGCACTTAAAAATAGGGGCGTTCGTGATTCATCCCATTGTCCCGAAGATGCTTTTTTTCAAGAGGCAACTGGACATTCTGGTTTTCCTCAGAAGATGTTTCGTTTCCCATCCAAGAGCTTCAGAGATGAAGAAGCTTCTTGGATGAGAAGCAAAATGTCCTCAATGACAAACCAGGAAGTCCAGTTGCTTCCTTAAAAAAAGCACCTTTCAGGCAACCATATCCTGGACGATTAAGAATCTTCAGAGACCTTGAAGAAGAAGTTCTGAAGAAGATTCTTGGATGAGAAACAAAAACGTCTTCAAAGAAAAAGCAAAAAGTCCAGTTGCCACTTGAAAAAGCATCTTGGGACAACCATGGCCTGAATGACTGGGAATCTCCAAAGACCTTGGAGAAGAAGTTCAGGGGGTGGGGTCCATTTTCACCTTCCCAAGACTCCTAGAAAGGCTCTGGAGGCTGGGGGGAGAGAAAAACGGGGCTTCCCCACCCCCCCGAGGTCCTCCGGAGGCAGGAAACAGCCTGTTTCCCTACTTCTGGTGGGCCCAGAAGGCCCAAAAATCAGCTGGCCAGCATGTGCATGCATGCTGGAACTGAGCTTGCCCACCAATATGGCTATGCATGCCACCATGCCATAGGTTCGCCATCATGGCTCTATACAATCCCCCTCCCATTTTCCCACAGTAGAATTTGTGGCAGGCTTGAAGCCTGAAGGCTCAAAAGTAGGAAGATGGCTTCATCAAAGCCTTCACAAACTCTGCAAATGCCATTGTCCATGTGGTGGTCTTAATGCTAAGACCCAAACTCAACTCCACCTCTTCCTTCCAGGCACTGCTGGGGTCATCATCTCCTTAAGTCGCATCTTCACCAAGCTTCTTCTGTCTGATGAGAAGGAGAACACCATGATCTTCTTTTGCATCTCCATTATACTGGAGCTCTCTTGCTTCGTCCTCCACCTCGTGGTGAAACAAACCTACTTTGTCAAGTATTACACCTCCCGATCCCAGGACGGGGCCTCTGAGTTTAAAGGATCGATGAACAACGGCACCAAATACAGAGTCCACCATGACGTCACAGCAGAAGACATCCGATTTGTAAGTTGTGGCCAGAAATGATCTTTGCTCTTTCTTGGGTTTTGGCATTTTTGAGACAGTTTTCACTAACCTCCTGGGTATCTTTCTGGAAATAGTAGGGATATAGTTTTGAGAATTGGTTCCTTACTTGACATATTGGGAGGATGGATCTTAAAGTAGTATGAATAGAAATAGCTTATATGCCCCTCCAAGATCACATTGATCAAATATGACAGCAAAAGTAACATAATATTCCTTTCTTCTCTCTTTTCCTTCTATCCTTCCTCTCTCCCTCCCTCTCCTTGCTTTTCTTCCTTCTTTCCTGTCCTTCCTTCCTCCCTTCTTCTCCTTGCTTTCTTTTCTCTTTTCCTTCCTTCTCTCTTTCCTTCCTTCTTCCCTCCCTCCCTCCCTCTCCTCCTTCCTTCCTTCCTTCCTTCCTTCCTTCCTTCCTTCCTTCCTTCCTTCCTTCCTTCCTTCCTTCCTCACTGCTGGAAAACCTCACCCAGCATCACTGTTAATATAAACCAACATGCAATTGCACAAATATTGAAAAGTAAGCCTACATAAAGATTGTAAGCCCAGTATTTTAAGGATCGGTTGAAGGCGAGAAATGGTGACCTCTTCTGGTAGGCAAAGTTAATTCAAATGAGTTCACAGTGACAGAAAGTCCACCTTCAAAGTGGCAGGGAAGATGAAGATACATTAGATGTGATCAGAGGGCTTTAGAGTTCTTTGAGGGGATTTCAGCCTCCCCTTTTGCACAAGAGATGGTTCTCCGAGGAATGAATAATCAAAAATCACAGTTTTGTGTCTTGGTTAAAATGTTGAGTGCAATTAAGGAGATGTAGATTCAAATCCACTTTCAGCTAGCTGCTGGTCCTTCTTTCTGCTCAGCTCACCTCACATGAGAAGCCATGTATATCATTTGAGCTCCCAGGTATATAAGTGAATGATTGGATGGAATCGAATGGATGGAATGGATGGAATGGATGAATGATGAGTCTACCCATGCCAGGAGAGATTCATTCTGTTGTGGCCCTCCAGCGACCAGCGGAGCTGGCAGCAGATTCCGACAGTGAGGAGGTTGGGTGGAGGGACATGGGCCAGTCCTGGAGTCTGGGGAAGGCTCAGACGATGGCTCTGAGTCAGAGGCAGAGAGGGGGCCAAGGCCATCTAGTAGTTCTTTGCTGCCTCTGGAGTCTGACATCAGCGAGGCAGAAGAACAGCGTGAGCTTGTTCCTAGAGCTTCCAGAAGACAGGAACAATTAAGAAAACAGGGGCGACTTGGGAGTAAGGCTTGGAGATGATCGGCCCCTCCCATAAGACATAAAAGAGAAGGGAATGGGACGTGAGCAGGAAGCAATTAGTTCATCTGGTCGGTAAAAGCTCTGGAAAAATTCTGTTTGACTCTGTGCTAAGTTTGGCCTTGCCCTGCCTGTGGCAATTAGTTCTCTGGCAGCATTCCAAGGGAGATAAGGTGGGTGTTTGTAAACACTCCCCTGAAAGACTGTTTGAGAAGCCTTTCAGATTGGGAATGACAATAATTCACAGCCATTTGAATTAAAGAGGTTTGCCGGGACTAAGATTGTGCTGTATACTTTCTAAGGAAGCCTGGATCACACACACAGAATTGGCATGTTGGCTAAAATGATTGTAGAGATCCTCCATGTTAAAAGCATGTACCTCCAACTATTACATCATCATCATCATCATCATCATTGCAACCTCCTCCTCATCCATTGAGCGACAGTTGACTTTGGTGGTTGTTATTTCTTTCACTCCAAGGAGAATCGGCTGCCCAGGCAAAATGCGTCTCCTCCCGACACCTTTGGAGATGCAGATGAGCTGGCTGGCAGCGGCACCTACGTTAGATTTGACGTCCCTCAGTCTGAAATAAAAAGGAGTTGGCCGAGCTTCAGAGGTAACTATAGCAGAGCCTCAAGAGGGGAAAGGCCAAAGGTTGATGATGGTTTTTGAAAGCTTGTTTTTGTACATTCGGTCCTTTTTTTTTTTACAATTGCTTTTTTTAGGGGCAGGAAAGGAGGGAGGGAGGGAGGGAGGGAGGGAGGGAGGGAGGGAGGGAGGGAGGAAGGAAGGAAAAGAGAAGAAAGAAAAAAGAAAGGAAAGAAGAAGAAAGGAAAGGAAGAAAGAAAAAGAAAGAAAGAAAGAAAGAAAGAGGAAGAAGGGAAAAAGAAAGAAATAGAAAGAAAGAAGAAAAAGGGAGAAAGAAAGAAGAAAGAAGAGAGAGAAAAAAAGAAGGAAGGAAGAAAGGAAGGAAGAAGAAGGAAGGAAGGAAGGGGAGAGGGAGGGAGGGAGGGAGGGAGGGAGGGAGGGAGGGAGAAAGAAAGAAAAAGGAAAGAAAGAGAAAGAGAAAGAAAAGAAAGAAAGAAAGAGGAAGGAAGGAAGGAAGGAAGGAAGGAAGGAAGGAAGGAAGGAAGGAAGGAAGGAAGGAAGGAAGGAAGGAAGGAAGAAAGAAAGAAAGAAGGGAGGATTTCCAATCTTCCTTTCGGCAATTATACATACCCATCTCTCTGAAATTATATCGTAACTCCCTTCTTTCCACCACCTATTCTAAATCTCCTCCCTGGTTTCTGACGAAGGCGACAAGCCAGGATGAAAATCATTTTTCGTGGCCTAACCACTTTGTTTTTCTGGATTCCGACAGACATGATACTCCATCGCTCCATCGTCTCTCGCCTGCTCTGGACCTACATGCTCTCCATCGCCGTGACTTACTTCATCACGCTGTGCCTCTTCCCTGGGCTGGAATCGGAGATCCGGAACTGCACCTTGGGGGAATGGCTGCCCATCCTGATCATGGCCATCTTCAACCTTTCCGATTTCGTGGGCAAGGTAACCAACCTTCTTGGCCAGGATCCTCATGCAGAATGGCTCCATGACCCGAGCATCTCTTGGCAGATGGAGAACCCCAAATTTGCAGGGTGTGTGTGTGTCACAGGGTCAGAGGTGCCATTCCTCCGCTGGGATTGGGAACAGCTGAGATCTGGGATATGTACCTTTTGCCACAGGCTGAGCAGAAATGAAGCGAGCAGGTGGGTCAGATCAAAGGGGGGGGACGATGACAAGCATCTCTTTGATGTGTCCTCCTCTCCCTTTGTCTCTCTGACCCTCATTTTTCTCTCCACCCCACTCCAGCCCTGAGTTTCATCTTGCATTCCAAGCAGAAATCTGAGCTGTTCTTGTGGGGGAAAAGTCTTTGAAACTAGGGAAAAAAGTTGCTTGAAAATAGGTTGACAACCATCTCTAAAGTTGGCAGGTTCAGAAGAAGTTTCCACTAATAAATCCCAGGTAGGATTCTTAACCTCTGCCTGTGTTTGACAGGGGCAGAGAATCCCATGTCTTCCGGTTAAACAAGCCTCCCCGCCCTGTGGCAGTCTACCTGTGAACCCCAGATAGTTGGCTTTGCCTTCGTGTGGGAGAAAAGCCCCTCTACCTGTTGTGGCCCACCAGTGGCCAGTGGATCTGGCAGCAGATTCGGACTGTGAGGAGATTGGGGAAGAACATGGGCCAGTCCTGGAATCTGGGGAAGGCTCTGAGGAGGGCGGGCTCTGCGTCGGAGGCAGAGAGGGGGCCAGGGCCATATGCCAGTTATCAACTGCCTTCGGAGTCAGACATCAGTGAGACAGACGAACAGCTGAAGCCTGTTCCCAGTGTGTGCATGTGCAGAGTTGCCAGGCGAAGGGAACAGCTAAAGAACAAGGGTCGACTTGGGAGTAAGGCCACAGGTGGACAATGAAGGGCCCCTCCCAGAGGGAATAAAAGAGGAGCGAAAGGGGAGTGGAGTTTGCAGGAGGCAATTAGTTCATTCCTGCATTCTTGCCAAGTATTGCTGGCGTCTGAAAGATATCGGTCTGGCCACTCTCCAAGCCTGATAAAGGTCGGTAATTTAAAGATGGTGGGAGAGGAAAGACTTTGCTGCAGAGGAGTTCACTATCAATTCAATAAAAGGGGTTTTTGTCGGGACAAGGAGTCTGCTTCGTGCTACTGGGGGTCAAAACGCTACCTAAAACAAATCCAGGAAGTCTCTTAATGTTTCTCTTGTGGATTCCGCAGATCCGTAAGAATTCGGTTCTCCTTTTTCCACATTTCCTAGATTTTGGCGGCGTTGCCTTATGACTGGAGGGGAGCCCACCTCCTTCTCTGCTCCTGCCTGCGAGTGGTCTTCATCCCTCTGTTTATCCTTTGTGTTTACCCCAATGGGAAGCCCACCTTTAGCCACCCGGCCTGGCCTTGCATCTTCTCGCTCCTGATGGGCATCACCAATGGCTACTTCGGCAGCGTCCCCATGATCCTGGCGGCCGGGAAAGTGAGCCCCGAGCAGCGGGAATTGGCAGGTTAGTTAAAGCAACTGTATTGCATGCCTCGCCCCGCCCCCAAGAATTGTGAGATGCCATTGTCAGAAAAGAAGTCCGGAAGGAGTTTTTAGATCAGAGGGGACAATGTTGGCACCGGTGCCACTTAATTAATTTTTTCAGTAGAACAAGTATCATGTAGAGCAGAGCTTCTCGGCTTTCAGACATCTGGACTTCCAGCTCCCAGAATTCCCCAGCCAGCATGGGGGATTCTGGGCATTGAAATCTGCCCACCTTAAAGATTCCTAAGTTGAGAACGACTGTTGTAGAGAATCTCTATCTGGCTATCATCTCTCTCTCTCATTCTCTGTATCTATATTATCTTTCTCATTTTCTATATCTATTATCTCTTTCTTGGATTCTCTGTATCTACCTATCATCTATTCTCTTTCTCTGTAACTAACATCTATTATCTAATCATATATCGTAATTCATCATTCATATATATATATATATATATATATATATATATATATATCCATCTTTCTCTCATCTTTATCTATCTATCTATCATTCATTCATTCTATCCATCCAGCTATATCCATATCTATCCATCTATATCCATATCTATTTATCTATCTATCTATCTATCTATCTATCTATCTATCTATCTATCTATCTATCTATCTATCTATCTATCATCTATCTATCTTTCTATCCATCCATCTATATCCATATCTATCCATCTATCCATCCATCCATGTATATCTATCTATCCATCCATGTATATCCATAATTATCTATCTATCTATCTATCTATCTATCTATCTATCTATCTATCTATCTATCTATCTATCATCTATCTATCTATCTATCTATCTATCTATCTATCTATCTATCTATCTATCTATCTTTCATTTTCTTATATCCGTCTCATCCATCATCTATCCATCATCTATCTATATCTATCCATTCATCCCTGTTGAAGAGAAAAACTACTAATTTATTTTAATTATGCATGTGGTCATCCCTCAAATGAAGACAAGTGCTTCATGATGTTATCCTGCAAAGGACATCAGTTGTCTAATTTGCGTACTTTGCAGGATGATGTTACCTCCTTCCCTCCCCCCCCCCCCCGGACATCCCTTGCCCTTTCCGATGGAGACTCAGAGTCGTAACCCTCTCCTCTCCATTTCTCACTCCCAGGTAACACCATGACAGTGTCCTACATGACAGGGCTGACCCTGGGCTCTGTGGTAGCCTACTCTACCTACAGGCTGATCAGCACTTCTCCAAGTTCCTGTCTCTACCCAGGGAACTACACTGCCTCGGTCCTCGATGGGAACTGACCAGACCATCAGTGGAGCACTTGACAGGCACGGCCAGGCAAGATGACGGGGTAGGGGGAAAGAGAGCCTGTGATTCGATGCCCCCCTGCAGCCACAGCCCTAGATCCTTCAGGATCCACAAGGAAAAATCCAAGCCACATCTTTACCCAATGACCATGTGTAGGATACCCATATACCCATACTCGCGTGGGTATGACCCATGTGGCTATTCTTCTGCGCAGGTTGCATCATTCCTGTTTGTTCCAGCCAGATTTGAGCAGGACGTTTCTTTTCTCCAGTGGATCGTTGCGTGTCCCCTACCGCTATCCCTAGCAGCTCTGAAATCCATCGGTCAGAATAGCATCTTGCCCATGTCATGAAGGAGACATCCTTTAGCTGTCTCTTGCTTACCATATTTTTCAGAGTATAAGATGCACCGGAGTATAAGACGCAGCTTAGTTTTGGGGGAGGAAAATAGGAAAAAAAATAAATCTGCCTACCAGGGATTCATCTGTCTAGCGTCCTTAGTCTGGTCAGCTTCAGCACATTTGTTTGCTGGTTTTTTATCCCCTGCTCGGGGATAAAAAACAGCTTCTAAGGCAGAGCTGAGAGGAAGCAGCAATGAGAAAAGCAGGCAAAGCACGGGGGAGATCGCTTCACTCGGCTAGCGCCTAGTTAGGGCTGAAAAAAAGCTTCAAAAGAACAGCCGAGCGTCGGAGCAAAGCATGGAGATCGCTTCACTCGCTAGCATCACATTAAAGCACAGCGGAGAGTTGAGGGAGCAGGCAAAGCAGGCAAGATTGCTCGCTAGTGCCTCGTTAGCGCCTCTTTAGGATTGAAAAAAAAGCTTTGGAAAAAGCTACATTCGGAATATAAGACGCACCCAAATTTCCAGCCTCTTTTAGAGGGCAAAAAGGTGCATCTTATCCTCCGAAAAGTACGGTAGTTTTTTTTCTTCTTTTTTTTTAAAGACAGCTGCTCCATCAATATTTGGAAGGCACAAGTCCATCTCCCTTGAAAAGGTGAATTTTTCCTGTCTCAAAGGAAATTTTGAGGAATTTTTTCACAGGGCATGCTGGCGTTTTAGGGTGCAAAGAAGAAAAAAGGGGTGAAAAACATTTTGGAGGTCGAATCATGGCAACCGGACCGATTTTCCTTGTTCGTTTGACATGTCTTGCCGTTCCGCCAAGCAGCTATCATCAGTCGTAGTAGTCCTTGAATTACGACCTCAATGGAGGCCAAAAGCTCCGTTCCCAAGCGAGACATTTGTCAAGTGAATTTTGCACCCATTTTAAGCGTATCATGGCAGTGGAAAACCCGGCTGTTAAGTGAATCTGGCTTCTCCATTGACTTTCCTCGACAGAAGGTCACAAAAAGGGATACGGCAACGGTCGTAAATATGAGTCAGTTGCCAAGCTTCCAGATTTTGATCACCTGAACATGGGGAAAAAACGATCACAAATCACTTTTTTCAGCCCCATTATAGCTTCAATAAACGAACCGTTGTATGTCAAAGACTACCCTGTAATGCTATTTTCCCCTTGCTGGAGCTACAACCAAGTCCCTTCAACCAGGGCTTGTTAGATTAAAATCCAAATTACAGGTGGAACGTCTTGTTTTTACAGGGAAAGAACCTCAAAGCAGGTGCAGGAGAGGCTTTCCCTGCAATGCTCCACTCTTAATATTTAAAATAGGACCAGTTTTAATCGCTCTTCGATTTAAAAAGAGAGATATACCTCCTGTATAAATAGCACGCAGGGGAGGATTCTAATCTCTCTCAAGTTTGTCCATGGGACATTCGCGGATGAGATGCTACCGTATATCTCATAAAATACGTTGAAAAAGCAACAGCTCTGTTGCGTCGGCTGATCTAAGAAGCCAAGAGCCACGTTGTACAAAACCAAAGACCAGAAACCATGTTAAAGTTGTTCTTGCTGTATCTTTTTGTGGGTTGTTTCCCATTTCTATGTGGTCCACGTAAACATGGAGGAGTCGAATTCTACAGCACGGACAATAGGGTGGGTCGTTTTACATTTTTGCAATTTTTTTTTTTTAAAGTTGAGTTGTCACTATGACCATCACCATTTCAACAAAATGAAGCTCAAATACTTTGGCCACCTAATGAGAAGGAAGGACTCCCTGGAGAAGAGCCTCATGCTGGGAACGACGGAGGGCAAAAGAAGAAGGAGACGGCAGAGAATGAGGTGGCTGGATGGAGTCACTGAAGCAGTCAGTGTGAGCTTAAATGGACTCCGGAGGATGGTAGAGAACAGGGAGGCCCGGAGGAACATTGTCCATGGGGTCGCGATGAGTCGGACCCGACTTCACAACTAACAACAACAAAATTGTCAGCTATCATTACCCACTCATGAACGACCCTTTCCTCCGAAAAACGTGACGGAGGAAGGAGCATTGCACGCTTAATCCTTCTGTATTTGTCAGCTTCAAGTCATCAAGACAGTTTTCCCTGGATGGGAACTCCAAATACGAACAGAAAATAAGTACTTTTTTCCTTCCCTTCAAATCACCTTGTAGGTCCATTCCGACTCTCTTAATCTGTAAAATCAGCTTGCCTTAAAACTTGAAAGATCTTGGATGGAACCTGTTGCTATGTATCCCCACCCAGGTCCAAATCTATTTGTGGAGGACAATATTTGTAGCCTCGGAGTTGGGACTCTCTAGTCAGCTGTGCCCCTCCCACCTTCCACTTACACCTGGTCTGAAACATTCTGCTCGAATTCCTCCCTCGTCATCTTTTAAAGACCCCCATAATCCCTTGCGGGGTGGAGTCTTGGGCAACTGAATGAAGCTAGCGGAGTGTTTTACTGGCCGGATGCCCTTCCTGTTGCCAATGCGGAGTTTTGTTCAGCAGATATATTCTCAGTGTGCCCAGAGAGAGAAAAATATCTGCCTCTACCTAGGATCGAACTTGCAGCGTCCCGATTGCGAGGCGAGAGCGCCACCTCTAGGCTACTGCACCCACTCCGCTCAAATTCCTCCCCGAAGGACAGGAATGAAAGAGAGACAAAGCAACCCTTTGCGCAACCTTTTGTAACTTGTGTAGCAACCAACACGCCCTCCTCTGGGACCGTCGTCACCATCATCTCTCCGCCAGGTTGGCTTTGGGGGCAGAGCACCTCAGAAGCCAAGACATCGCGGTTCTCCCAAGTTCAAGTTTACTGAAAGATCTGGAGAGATGGTGGGTAGCATTCTAGCGAGTAGAATCGAGAGTTTGGTAAAATAAGGATGTTGCAGGGTGGCAAACTGGCTCATTTGCAGCAATTTGCTTTTGTGTCCCTTTTGGGGGGGGGGAACGGGACACGTGGGCTGCAAGGAACTCAGTGATGGGATTCAAAAGTGTTTTTGACTACTGGTTCTGTGGGTGTGGCATGTTGGGCATGGCATGGCTTTGTGGGCGTGGCAGGGGAAGGATATTGCAAAATCCTCATTCCCTCCCCACTCCTGGGGGAAGGATATTGCAAAATCTCCATTCCCTCCTCACTCCTGGGGGAAGGATACTATAAAATCTCCATTCCCTCCCCACTCTTGGGGGAAGGATATTGCAAAATCTCCATTCCATCCCCACTGCAGGGGAAGGATACTGCAAAATCCCCATTCCCTCCCCACTCCTGGGGAAAGGATACTGTAAAATCTCCATTCCCTCTCCACTCCAGGGGAAGGATACTGCAAAATCCCCATTCCCTCCCCACTCCAGGGGAAGGATACTGCAAAATCCCCATTTCCTCCTGATCAGCTGGGACTTGGCAGAGAACAGATGGGAGCAGGGCCAGTCAGAATTTTTACTACCAGTTCTCCGAACTACTCAAAATTTCCACTACCGGTTCTCCAGAACTGGCCAGAACCGGCTGAAACCCACCTGTGGGCTCTTCCCAGATCTGAAGTGAGTTTACGTTAAGTAGGGTTTAAAATGAGCAGTTGGGGTACAAAACTCACAGCAAATTGCCCTTTCCAATCAAGGATCAAGAATCTCTGGTCTGTGGATACATGCGTGTGGTCTCTGATGAGCACAACATACAAAAAATACCGCCAAACAGCAGCCCGTCTGCTTTGCAAATTTTGCAGCCCTGCGGAATCCACATCATCATCTGCCGCCTTCAACCAACTAACCAGCTTTTGCCTCACATAAGTGGCTTTATCTGCCTTATATGATTTGCAAAAACCCCTTGCTGTGAAAACAGTTTAGAAAATGTTGCAAATCCCTGGACTTCAGGGGGGTTTTATTCGCACCAAACACTAAGCCAATATCTCTGGTTGGATGCGTGAGAAGATGGGCAGCCGTTGCAGGTCGGACAATCTGCAAACGTTCCATCTCGGGAAAGAAATCACAGTTTGCTATGAGAATGAGGACTGCTGGTTTGTGATGACCAAATGCAGATTTCGTACTCAGTCCAAAATGCTAGTTTACTAGCTCCGGGAAATAGGGAACCAAAACCAGGATTTGCTTAAGAAAGTGATGAGGATTTGTCTCCGGGATAATCATTCCTTCAAATCATTCCTTCAAAAAACCATGGTTAAAATTAAGCTTGGCTTAGTGTAATGTGTGAATGTTGCCAGGGCTCAAACCTTGTTTTTATATGTGTGTGAGCACACACACATATATAAAAACACGGTTGATCTACCCTGTTTCCCCGAAAATAAGACATCCCCTGACAATAAGCTCAATTGGGCTTTTGAGTGCATGTGCTAAAAATACGCCTTCCCCCGAAAATAAGCCCTCCCTGAAAATATTTAAACACAGAGCTGGAAATCAGGTAAGACGGCAAGAGGAGCCCCATCTTGCTCCATGCACCCCAAAATAATAAGATCTCCCTGAAAATAAGGCCAAGCGCTTATTTCGGGATTCAAAAAAAATATAAGACAGGGTCTTTTTTTCGGGGAAACACGGTATGTATCCACTTGCCAGCCATTCTTCCAGGATCATCGTAATAAAAATCCAATTTTTAAAAAAATCTAATTTTGATTTTTCCACGCACGCAGTCCTCTTTAAAACAGAGGGACACCCAAGGAGACTGTCAAGGAGAAATTCCTGGACCATTACAACAATTATAGAGTCTGGTGGCGCAGCAGTTTAAGCACAGCTTAAGCAGTGTTAAAAGTGACTCCAGCTGCTTGCAATTATTGCAAGTTCGAATCTCACCAGGTTCAAGGTTGACTCAGCCTTCCATCCTTTCGAGGTCGGTAAAATGAGGGACCTGGATTGTGGGGGCAATAAGCTGACTTTGTATAAAAAGAACACCGCTTGGGGGGGGGGGAAAGCCGTACTAAGCAGGTATATACAAAAGTATGAAGGCTATTGCTTAACGCATTGTAAGCCGCCCTGAGTGTCCGGAGAAGGGCAGCATATAAATTAAATTTTTAAAAAAATTAATCAGTGAAACAACTTCTCTCCAGAAGTTGTGAGGGCTCCATCACTGGAGTTTTTCAAGAAGAGATTGGGACAATCTGTTTGTCTGAAAATGCTACAGGGTTTCCTACCCGGGGAGAGGGTTGGATTAGACGACCTCTAGGGTCCCTCCCAATGCTGTTATTATTTTATTTCAAGCCCTCAGGGTAGACTCCGAAGAGCATCCCGAGAAATTCAGCACACGCATTTAAGCCGAGGCAAAAAGAACGCAGAAAGATCCCACCACTTTTTGTGTTTCAAGATTTCTTTTCTCTCTTTTTTTTTTTATGAAAAAGAATCACACATCGTACAGCAACGAACAGAATGCAAAAAAAAGGGGGGGGAAACAAATGAAAACATTAAAAAAAAAACAGAAAACAACAGGGAAGGGAGGAGGGAAGGAAAAGGACACATACACACATACAGAAAAACACCCCCAAACACGTGGCTCCTTTCCTCTCTTCGATTGTCTGCAAAAATGCTTGTGATCCATAGAAGGCAGTGGGCAGTTAAGTGCTTTCTATTTTAACATTCGTGTCACATTGCTTCTCTTCTCCTTCGTCCTACGATACGGTCCACCGTTTTGTAAGCAATGTTTGGCTCTCCTATTCCCCTGTGTTCGTTCGTTCGTTCTCTCTCTCTCTTTTTTTTTCCCTGTCTCTCTCTCTCTCTCTTCTTTTTTTTTCTTCTCTACAGTCACAATTCCAACCAGAAATAAAAAATAAAAAGAGTCTCGAATGTCAGACCGTGTGTTTTGCTTTTTATACTTTCCCATAATTTTTTTTTCACAGTTTTTTTTCTTTAAAAAGTTTATATATTTATATATATTTATATATTTATACTTTATATTTATAATTAAAAAGGTAAATCCGTTTTGTTTTTGTGGGGTTTTTTTGCTTTTTTTCCCGTTTTTGTTTGTCCTTTCTCTCTCTCTCTCTCTCTCTCTCTTTCCTTTGTTTTCCTCCTCCATTTTCGCACTGTTAAAGAGGTGTTGTTTGTTGTTGTTGTTTTTTTTTACAATACATTGGAAAAGCCTTTCGGATGTATGAAAACTGTACAGGCCCGGAGTCGCTCGCTCTAGAAACGTCGTCCACCTAAGGCTTGGAAGCTGGAAACTGGTGGACTGCAGGAGGCAGCCAAGGCTGGGCAGCACCATGTGGTCCTCAAAAGGGGTGGCGAAAGGATTCCGAGGGAGGGAAGCATTCCTTTTGTACCATGGCAGAAAAGAGAAAACATCTGCTCGTGTTAAGTCAGGTAGAAACCGTCTCCCTTCCCGCCCTTGTAGTGCTTGAAAAATGGTACATCTGTCCCTGTCAGAACCAGTTCTAGGTGTCTTCTCTTGTAGTGTGTGAGTTTGGCGGGGTTTCGTAAGTGCAAAAAACGCTGGCGTTGTGATGGTCGCCGTGTTGTCCTCTCTGGCCTTGCATTTGGGTCTACCGCACCCAAGCGGTAGTTCACCTCCGAAGGGCCCTTTGTTCATCTCGAAGTAGACAGGTGGTGGTAATGCTCACGGTCTCACCCACCCTCGGGGAGGAAGATGGCAGCTCGGTGGGTCGAAGATAGATAGTCGATTAATGAGGTGAGGTCTACGCAGATGACTCTTGCGACGAGACTCAATGGCGTCTCCCAAGACCACCAGCCAACGTGCGTCCGACAAGTGCTGAGTTTTGGCGATGGCGAGACAGGAGCACGCGAGCTTCAGCATTCCTTGCTCCAAATGACCATCCAGTAGTCCTCAAGAGCAGGGTGGTCTATGTTGAAGATGTTATTTGAAATGTTTTTTTGAAGTGGGCGTAGCAAGGTAGCTGACCTGTCTCTCAAATATAGATCCCCCCACAATATTTATGAACCTTTGATAAGGAGCCATTTTTTTCTTCCCCCAAGAGGGACCTGGAGTAAATACATTCACTTTACATGAGGGAGGAAGCATGTCCGTTGAACAGCTCTTCCTTAGAGGAGAAAGAGGCTCCTTCATCAGTCCAAGGGTTTGGAGAGAAAGGGTTGCAGAAGAGAATAAATGAAATTCGGTGGTGGATTTCTGAACCCACCTGCTCTAAAGTCCTTGTAACTCAAAAGAAAAGTGGGACAACTGTTCCTCCAGTAACCATCTTATTGGCCAAGGTGGTTTTTACAGTTGCTTCTTCACACCAGTTCTCTGGTAGAACAGTTTTTGGAGATAGAGAGGTGGGTGGAAAAGGGTCCAGCCCACCTCTTGATTGGCATTTGCTCAAACTGTCCCTGAACCAACCACATATTCTTCCATAAGTTGAGTTTTCAGCTGGTTGAGGGCAGATAAATCCGGTACCCTGAAGATTAAAAAAAAGTGCCAATTTCCCCCCCCTCCCCAAAAAATTGGCCTCTTGAAATAACCTATGAACGTTCAATACTCAAAGATCGATGATGGAGCTGCCTGTCGTCCAATACTTTATTGCAAAGGACCGGAAATAGGCCCACTGCCCAAGAATTAATTTTCTTAAAAATCCCAAACGTTAATTCCTTTTCAGAAGCCACAGAATCCAATCCATCGCTCTTGAGTTCATGAAATGATTGAGGATGGGGAGAATCTCTTGCAGATTTCTCTCTCTTGCTCTCTCTCTTTTAAATTTTGGAAACATTGTGACCGAGCACAACACAATCATGCTGTCGTTTCAACAGGCACATAACTTGCATTCCGTCTGTCGTTCCTCCGAGGGAGGCACAAGGTGCGAGGTGCCTCCCGCGTTTTGTCTTTCTCAAAAGCTGTTTAGCAAATGATGGGGACTCCATCAGTGTTAAAGATCATACCCGTGGTGGGCTCGTACGTCCCTGCTAGGTAGTATAAATCTTCGCTGTCTTGATACTTCTTCGTCTTCAGCATCTGCTCATATTGTTCCAAATCAACCACCAGGCATTTGTGCGAGATTGTCTGAACGTCGTTTTCATCCACGTGGGAGGACTGGTACAAAGCCCTCTGGATTAGAAAGAGAAGAGGAGAAATGTTAGAACATCTGCTGAAACTTCTTTCAGGCTTTGAAGGCAAAGAAGACCTTCCTGGCATTTTCTACTCATCAAACATTTGAGATTCTCCCATTATTATCATCTCTCTCATCTGTTTCTTTCTATTTATCTCTCCTAGATTCTTTATATCATTCTCAGCAACCTAAATGCAGAGGTGGGATTCAGCCGGTTTGGGAGAATCAGAGGCTACTTTTATATCTGGTTCACTGAACCGGTAGTTGCCCCACCGACCCTGCCCCTCCCTTCCCAGGAGTCTCCACGCGACCCGTTTGGGATGCCAGATAAGTGCAGTGCTTGCATGGAGGCTCCGGGAAAAACAGGCCTCCCTGAAGTTCTGGAAATCTGCAAATAATTATGCAAATAATTGTTCTGCGGGCCACCAAAATTTTCTCGCGGACCACCAGGTGGTGACTGCTCTTCTATATTATTCTAAAATCAAAAGGCATCAGCTTCAGTTCACAAAAGCTTTTCACTAAACCTGTGAGTCAGAAAAGGGGCTACCAGGCTCCTTGTGATTGTGGGCTTCTACACACCTCCATGAAGTCTTTTCTCTGGCTGGAAGCTTGAAGAGCTGCTGATAAGGTCCGGGCAGATTTTTGATCCCATCGCTGAAGTCCATACATTGTGCAGAAGAAGCAGAAGGATGATCGAAGAGACGAGGGGGAAAAAAAACAACCATCAAGAGAAGATTAGAAAACAAGCCCAACCATCACTTGAGTGAGATAAGTGATGAATAAATGTAATAAATAAAATCATAAAAATATTGATTTCCTTTTCATGGTCCTGTTCTTGGAATGCTCTTCTTTTTCTTGATGGATCGGGGGGGGGGGGGGAAATTCAACACAACATACCACCATGTTCAGAGGCATCACATTATGGGACAAAATTGCATTGTTGCATGGATAACATTCATTTGTTCACCAGCTCAATGGAGGAACCCTTCAACTGAATTAATATGTTCTTTCCACCCCACCCCACTTTCAAAAATCCATTCATCGGTAAGTCAAGTTTCCATGGAGAGCTTTGACACCATCGGGTATCCATTGGCCTCCAAGGTTTAGTAACCATGGTTTAGAGAACAGAGTTCTTTTGCTGGCCACTATGGCTATCTTCAAAGGCAAGGTGACCTGATAGGCAGACCACAGACAATTGAGCAGATTCCTTATCTTTATAGCCAGGTGTCTGGCTTTTGATTGGTCCTTAGTCAAAGACCAGCCCTCGCTAACCCAAAATCAGCTCAGCCAATCTGAAGCCAGGACACCTGGCTATAAAGACAGGAACACCTTCAGTTGCCAATGGTCTGCCTATCTCAAGATGACAGCCACAGTTGCTGATGAAACGTCATCAAATCTTGTTGTCTAGATCATGGTCGAGACAACAAGAAGTTGCTGGCCCTCAAAGCCTACACCAGTAGAAGGTTTTGACACCTCTTGTTTGAAAGGATCCTTAAGGGGTCTCCAAAGCTGTTCCTCTCCAGTCTCCCCAACTATTAATGTAGAGCACTCTGGCTAGTTTGCAAGAAGGTTGGACTTGACCAACTATGACTAACTTTTGACAAACCTTTGACCAACCTTGATTGACCCTTGACCAACCTTTGACTAATCTTTGACCAACGTTTGACCAACCTTGATAATCCTTTGACCAAACTTTGACTAACTTTGAGTAACGCTTGACCAACCTTTGACCAACCTTGAATAATTTTTGACCAACCTTGACTAAACCTTGACCAACCTTGAGTAACCTTTGGCCAACCTTGACTAACTTGACTTGACTAACCTTGCCTTCGTTGAGCTTCTTCCCAGGGTTGGTCTCCTCGGGGTGATAGAACCATTTCACTCGGACCACCATGTTGTTTCCCCAGGATTCCCACATGCTCTGGATCCGGCCAATGTAGGGGAGGTTGGGCCTCCCCGCTGACAGAAAGACGGCACAGTCTCCAATGCGGATGATCTCCTTCCCGCGGACAATGGCCTTGTAGAAGAGTTTACGGGCTTTCCCTTTCATCCCGCGTCTCTGTGTCGGGAAGAAGCAGGGAGTTAGGAAATCTCGGGATTCCTTCACATTTTGACTTTTCATATTCAGCTAAGCTGCGGACTGGTTGACCTGTGGCTTAGCTCTCTGGTTAAGTCACCCTGTTTCCCTGAAAATAAGACCCAACCGGAAAATAAATCCTAGCATGATTTTTCAGGATGCTCGTAATATAAGCCCTACTTCCCCAAATATGCCCCAGTTAAGATCGTCAGCCAGATGGATGCATTTAGTACCGTATTTCCCCAAAAATAAGACCTAACCAGAAAAATAAGCCCTAATGCATCTTTTGGAGCAAAAATGAATATAAAACCTGGTCTTATTTTTGGGGAAACATGGTAGTACAGACAGTCCTCAACTTACGACCATAATTGAGCCCAACATTTCTGTCGCTAAGTGAGACATTTGTGAAGTGAGTTTTGCCCCATTTTTCCAACTTTGGAAAACTGACAATCTTAACTGGTGCTTATTTTGGGAAATAGGGCTTATATTACGAGCATCCTGAAAAATCATGCTAGGACTTATGTTATATTAATAACCTGGTTGTTAAGTGAATCCCCCTGGACTTCACTTGTCAGATGGTCTCAAAAGGGAATCATATAATCTTGGGACAATGCAACTGTCATCAGTACATGCCAGTTGCTGAGTGTCCAAATTTTGATTGTGTGACCACTTTTTTTTTTAAAATTTGATTTATATGCTGCCCTTCTCTGAAGACTCAGGGCGGCTTACAATGCAATGGTCCTAAGTGTGAAAAATGGTCGTAAGTCACCTTTTTTCAGTGATGCTGTAACTTTGAACGGCCACTAAAGGAAGTGTCATAAATCAAGGACTACCTACACTTGTTCCTAGATGAAAGAAATACTCAGAAGCTTCCTGTTCCTTACAGTTAACCCTCTGTGTCCTCACCTAGTGCTTTCCAGATGCGAGTTGACCATTTCCAGACACCCAACCAGCAGGGACATTGGCTGAAAGGAAGTGTCCACCTCAACCTAAGACAGTGTGAGCAAACCTTTTCTGCATCGAGTGTCAAAATGGGAACGCCCGTGTGGGAGAGCGCCAGAAACCAGAAGAGAATCCGCATGCCGGGAAGCTGAGCTTCCAGTTTCCAGCATACACATGTGCACTGGCCTGCTGTCTTAGCACATGCATGCATGCCAGAAATCAGAAGACTAGATGACCGGCACACATGCGCACGCCAGAAACTGAAAGCTCAGCTTCCCGACACATGCATGCATGCCAGGGAAATGCTCTTCCGGATATGCCACTCCCACACATACAAAGACCAGCTGTGTGCTGGAACCTGGAAGAGCAACGGGCAACAACTGGCATGCCCAGAGAGATGGTTCTGCATGCCACTTCTGGCACATGTGCCATAGATTTGTTATCACGGACCTAAGAGATTGTAGCGAAGGACAATCCAGGACGGCGCTCTTACCTGGGTAGGGTTCCCAAACCACTTCCAAAGTTGCCGTGCAGGCAGAAAGGCAGCAATTTTCGGCCGGTTCTCCACCGAGGGCAGCCTCTGGCGTTTAGCTAGTTCTTTCGTGGTGGGCAAATGGATTCCTTCCCGTTTCTTGCTCCGGTTCTTGTTCCCGCTCGGTTGTTGCTTTTGTGCTACCTGCTGCTGGGGTTGCTTGGGGTTCCGGGAATGTGAAGAGGACGGGGACTTCCCTGAGGCCTTGGTGGGCTTGGCTGGGACGGTGGGTTGCGTAGAAGAGGCGCTGGGTTGGGTCTCTGCCGCCTCGTCTTCAGAGCTGCAGGAAGAGTCTTCGTCGGTTGTGGAAGAGGAGGAAGAGGAAGAGGAGCTGGAGCTGGAGGAGGAGGTGGAGGAGGAGGAAGAGGAGGAGGAGGAGGAAGAAGAAGAAGAAGAGGAAGAGCTACTGCTGCTGGAGGAAGAGGAGGAGGAGGAGTTTGAAGAGGAAATTGGGGTGGAGGCTCTCGAACTGGCCGAGCTGCTATCTTGAGCCCCACCTCCATTCTTCTCTGTTTCTTCTTCTCCTTCAGAATCTGAGCTGCTACCGCTACTTTCTGACTCGTCCCTCACAGGGGCCGCTTCGCCGCTGTCTTCTTGAGCCTTAGAAGAAGAAGATGGAGAATCTCCAGCGTTCTCAAACTTGCCTCCAAAATTAGTAGGAGCCTCTCCCTCTGCAACCTTGCTCCGGGAAGATTTCTGCTTGGGGTTTGGACAAGCTATGGCAGTATAGCTGAGCCCTAAGATGTTCTTAGCTTCTCTCCTACTGGCCAAGTTTGACTCCCCCAACATCCTCATAGCCTCTTTGGTCTTCTTGGTCTTGGGAGACATGACCCCCTCGTGGTCCAGCTTGATCAAGATCTCACTGTCTGGGATCTTCCGTTGAGCTTTGGGAGCAGACCCAAATTCTTGTCCCTCCTCTGTGGATTTTCCTTTCTTCGATTTGACTTTCCCCGAGGAGCTGCTGGAAGGACCAAACGACCCAGGGTAGGGTTCATTCCCACGAACGTTGCCGAACACCGGTGTCTGGAAGGTGGCAGGAACCAAGCTATGGAGCTTGGCAGACATCTTCCCCTTGCCCGCTTTGCTGTGATGCTTGTCTTCTGCTGGTGCTGGGGGAGTCCTGGAAGGATCCGTCTGGACCTTCTGTGAAGTTTTGGCAGCTTGTTTGCAAACTGGCAGCTCCGAGCCAAGAGAAGAGTTGGCCAGCATCTCTCCCGGGATGGTCTGGTCTGCCATAACGGATTCTTCTAGAAAGCAACAGAAGGTGCAAAATGTCAACCCTGAAGCTGGTCGGAGGAAGGTGGAGTGATGCCACCCGGTTGTCAGTCTAGACCATGTGACTGATTGTTTGAGAAAATAGAAAAACTTTTTACTTTTAATTTGGTGAAAACCGCGGGAAACTTGAGTCGGTTTTCACCAGATCTGTGCCAACATGGTAATTCCAATAAAACTGACATCTAGGGGGCGGCGCTCATCTCTGTTTCCAAGGCGAAGAGCCAGTGCTGTCCGAAGACATCTCCGTGGTTAGGTGGTCGGCATGACTCAACGCCAAAGGCACATGGAATGCTGTTCCCTTCCCATCAAAGGTAGTCCCTATTTTTCTACTGGCATTTTTTACCTGCTTTCAAACTGCTAGGTTGGCAGAAGCTGGGACGGGAGCTCACCCCATTACGCGACACTAGGGATTCGAACCGCTGAATTGCCGATCTTTCGATCGACAAGCTCCAAAGAAGTAGGAAAGCTCCAAATGACTTGGGCTGTTTCCCCTCCCCAACAGAGCTGGGCAAGCCATACCTGTTTTCTGTTTCTTACTAGGCTTCCTTCCACGCCCTTTGCCTTTGGCTCCGAGTTCCTCCGATTCCGCCCCATTGCCTTCGGCCATGTCCTTACTGGATTTACGGCTGCGGCGTCTCATGCTGGGCACCAGGAGGGCAGGAGAGGGCTCAGCACCTGTGAGGGTCAGTTGCCAGATTGAGTGGGTGCTGAACTCACAGACACACACACACATCCCAAGAATGAGAAGTGGATCTCCATCCTCTTGGGTTCCCAGAAGTTGGACTTTCAAAAGGAAGGAAGGAAGGAAGGAAGGAAGGAAGGAAGGAAGGAAGGAAGGAAGGAAGGAAGGAAGGAAATTAAAAGAAGTATCTGTATTTAAAACTGTGGGTGGGAAGGAAGGAAAGGAAGGAAGAATATTAAAAGAAGGATCTGTATTTAAAACTGTGAGTGGGAAGGAGGGACGGAAAGAAGGAAGGAAGAATATTAAAAGAAGGATCTGTATTTAAAACTGAGTGGGAAGGAAGGAAGGAAGGAAGGAAGGAAGGAAGGAAGGAAGGAAGGAAGGAAGGAAGGAAGGAAGGAAGGAAGGAAGGAAGGAAGGAAGTTGGGAGCCCACCTCATCTTGAGATACCCAAGTTGACTATTTCTCCAGGGATGTGGCAAAAAACCCCACTCACATTGGATCTTGTAATCGGGAGGGAGAAGCCGGATGTGAGATAAAGGAATCCTCCCAGTGTCCCCATCGTCAAATTCCACAGTGATCAAATTGCCATCTTCCTCTTGATCGTGGACACCTGTAGACCAAAGAGGGAAATACAAGATGCAAATACAAGAAAGAGATGAAAAAGATGCAAAGTGTTATGGTTTTTATTTAGAAATGACAGATCTGGATAAGATACTCATGGGAACAGGAGATAAAATAATTTTAAAAACCGATAGTTTTCTGCTTAGTGTGGAATTAGAGGAAGAACAAGTAAAGGAAACAACCAGGGGTGAAATGATCCCAGTTCGGGCCGGATCTCCCAATCCGGTAGCGATGGCGGCGGATGGATTGAGGCAGAGTGGACTTACCTCGGACAACCGTCCCTGGGTAGAGGCATCGGTACTGTTGGCTCCAATAGGCAGCTATTCGTGCTCCTTCTGGTAGGAACCGCACGGAAGGCGGTTTCACATCGATGATCTGAATGGGAAGAAGATTCAAGAGCTGAAGAATGGTAGGAAATCGGGGACAATTGCCAATCACAGCGGTAAAAGAGGCACCGAGAACCGCGTCAGCCACCATCTGGATGAGAACATTCTCTAAGGTAGACAAGTTATATTCAGTCGATCCGAACAAAGCTGGAAGGGACCTTGGAGGTCTTCTAATCCAACCCCTGCTCAACCAGAAGATTCTATACCAGTGATGGCGAATCTTTTGGCACTGAGTGCCCAAACTGGAACGTGCATGCACACCGGAGCGCCGAAAACACAAAGGCTTTTGGTTTTCTGGCACACGCATGCCTGCTGGCCAGCTGGTCTTCGCATACGCCAGAGCACCAGAAAGTCAAAGAGCAGGTGGCCGGCGCATGCATGTGCACTGGCCAGCTGCTCTTCGGGTTTCCAGTGCTCGAGCATGCACGAAGGCCAGCTGGCGGAAACCAGAACAGTAGCTGGCAACAGCGCGCGTGCCCACAGAGAGGCCTCCGCTTGCCACCTCTGGCACGCGTGCTATAGGTTCCCCATCACAGCTCTATACCGTTTCAGACAAGCGGTTGGGTCTATTTCTCAGGGAGAAAAGGGAAGGAGAGAAAAAAGGAAGGAGGGGTGGAAGGGAGGAGAAAAGGGAGGGAGGGAAAGAAGGAAAGAAACAATAGCAATAGCACTTAGACTTATATAACACTTCATAGTCTTCGACAGCCCTCACTCTAAGCAGTTTACAAAGGCAGCCTATTGCCACCAACAATCTGGATCTTCATTTTACCGACCTCGGAAGGATGGAAGGCTGAGTCCACCTTGAACCGGTCAGGATCGAACTCTTGGCAGTGAGCAGAGTCAGCCTGCAATACTGCATTCTAACCACCGCACCACAACGGCTATTTTATCATCTGGTAAATTAGGAGAGTTTCTAAATTTCTTCCTCCACCCGTTATCCAGCAGTGGACTCTCCCATCTCTTATCTACTCGTTCCCTAAGCAGCATCTCTTCCCCCGTCTCCCACGTACTATTAACCACGAAGACAACCAACTTACCGCTTCCTGCAGCAACTGTTCCAAGCAGTAAATGTGTGGCCTGTTTCCTCGCTCGCCTTCCACAACAACCCGATATCTGAAATAAATACGACAGCCCTTTTAAAGACCACAAAATAAAATTTTAGAAAAAAATTATTTCCAATAAAAAAAAATAATCCAAAACTCTTCAGGTAGGCCCACAGGAACTAGGATGGAGGAGCTCCTTTGCTTACATATCAGGAGAATGAACGGTCTTCACATGCCCGGCATAGAGTAACTTGTCATCCATGGGGATAAGGACCTTCAAACCATCCTTCAGTTCGTCTTTGTCAATGATGCAAGAACGAGGAGCTGTAAGAGAACCAGAGCTAAGAGTGTGGACTCTGCTGCGGGGCTATCTGACTGTTGCTAGGCAGAATTTCTTCCCTCCCTCCTTCTCCCAAGGTCTTTCTTGCATACCATCATATGTATCCACCTGAAGTCATAGGCTTTTCCAGGAAGTGGTTTCAGGATTATGTTCTCTTTTTTAATTTATTTTTTAATGAATAAATCTATTTGTTTTGTATATAGACAGGGCAACACTGGGTGATTTACAATGTAGTCCTGGACTTACAATAGTTTGTTTAGCAACCGTTCAAAGTTAGAACGGTACTGGGAAAAAAGTGGGAAGAGAAGGCCCTCCTCCTCGACCCCACCAGCTGAAATATCCTGTCTGATGGGGTCCATAGCACGTCTCCTATGCCAGCATGGGTGGGTGGGGCAATCCCATTGGGATGAGTTGTCCTCTCAAGTAACCCATGTTTCTTCCCTCCCCTCTGCCAAGGTCTTTCTCACACACCATCACATCTTCCCACCTGGAGTCAGGGGTCTTTCCAGAAGGAGGTTCAAGGGTATGTTCTCATCCTCGGAGAAGCTGCTGTCCTGGTTGGGTTCAAAGTCTTCCTCAGCGGCCATGCTTTCCATAAGTTTGCTCACGGCTCCTCCTTTCCCTCGGGTCTACAATGACACCAGATTTATTATTCTTACTTGTATGCTTTGAAATCCACCAACTGAGTGGAACCAAAGCCTTCAGCCTCTTTCTGATGCCCACAGGAGATGATGCCCAGAAGGTCATGTGGAAACATTGCTCGCAGATGTACGCTCGTCAGGCCACACTCCAGAAAAGCCGAACTTTTGGGTTTTAGCGCGCATGCATGCCTGACAATCAGCTGCCCAGTATACATGCGGAGGCCGGTTTTCAGCACTGCTGCGCATGTGAAGGGATTGCGCTCCAGGAAAAGCCGAATATCCGGATTCTGGCGTGCTTGCACACCTGACAATCAGCTGGCCGGCGCTGAAAATCAGCTGAAAATCAGCTGAAAAGCTGAATCAGCTGAAAAGCACGCCGCTTTTCAGCACTGCCAGGCGTACTAAAAGCAAGTGATCATTGCGTGCGGATGCACACCAGAAACCCGAAAGACAAACAGGCAAGGCCATGCGCGCTGAGCAACATGATTTTGTGTGCCACTTTCTACACACATGCCATAGGTTTGCCATCATGGGGCTAGAGTGACCATGTGGCCTATTGGTACACTGCCTGGGATTCAGTTCTAGCACGAAGTTCCTGCTTCATTGGTGAGGGCAGAAATGGGGTGAGCCCCCCCCCCCTTTTTTTTTGCTGGCTCTGATTCTCACCTCCTTCTTGGCCTCTTTAGTCTTAGCTTTCCCCTTGTTCTTCTTATTGGTGGACAAAGAGCTGGCCAAGCTGGCACGCAGATCCGGCAGGGAGCTGGCAATGCCCAGAGGAGAAAGCAAAGAGGAAGAAGAGGAAGAAGAGGATGAGCCAGCGGAAGAGCAGACGGTCCCTTCTTTGTTTTTCTTCTTCTGAAAGACAAAAGGAGAAAGATACAGAGATGGTAACAGACTGTTGGCTTGGAGAGAAAGAGAGAGAGAGAGAGAAACAGAAAGAGGAAGGTGAAGGTGAAGGAAAAGGAAGGAAGGAAGGAAGGAAAGAAGAAAGGAAGATGAGAAGGAAAGAAAGAAAGAGAAAGAAAAGAGAAGGAAGGGGAAGGGAAAGGAAGGAAAAAGGAAAGAAGAAGAGAAAGAGAAAAAGAGAGAGAAAGAAGGAAGAAGGAAGGAAGGAAAGGAAAGGAAAGGAAAGGAAAGGAAAGGAAAGGAAAGGAAAGGAAAGGAAAGGAAAGGAAAGGAAAGGAAAGGAAAGGAAAGGAAAGAAGGAAAGGAAAGGGAAGGGAAGGAAGGAGGGAAGGAAGGATTTTTGTTCCATTGATGACCATATCTCTAACTTAGTCTTTCATGGGGAAAAAATATTCTTTTAATTTTTCCTGCTTTATTATTATTGTTGCTGTTGTTATTAGATTCCATTTAGGGTCATCTTTTTTCAAAGTAAAAGAACAGAAGTCCAAAATGGTCCAAATGGCCAGAAACCCCCTCCTCCTACCAACATTCCTCTCACACCCTCTCAACCCCACCCCACCCACTCGTACCCCAGTTCCTACCTTGCTCAGTTCTTTCCTCTCCTTCCCCTTGTTCCCCTCCTTCTTGGGGCTCAAAAGATTTCCCCCTTTCAGGCAACGTCCATTTTTGGAGACCGGAATTGAGCTGGCCGGGGCGGTGGAGGCCAAGCCGGCTGAGGTGGTCGCATCGTGAAGGAAGATCCGTTCGCTCCGTCGCCGATTCCAAGGATCGTCATCGTTGACCTCCAGCCCGAATTCGAAACTCAAGTCTTTGGGTGACCTGAATTTCTTCAGTTTCCGGCTCTTCTCAGGTGCCATCTTGGTCTTCTCCAAGGTGTTGCCTGTGGAGGTCTCCATGGTGCTCGCAGATGGACCTTGATCTAGAGATCCTTTCTTCCCGTGGAGTAAACCCGCTGGAGATTTCTTCCGGATCTTCACATCGCTTTCAGAGTCCGTATATTCAAACTCGGTCCCTAGGCGGGGGAATAAAAGAAGGACCTGTCAGCCAGAGGAATCACCCTGTGAAATATTGTTGGGAGGACTCAGCTACTGGTTTCCATGCCTCAACATTGCAAAAAAAAAAAAAAAAAAAAGGATTTTGGATTTAGATTGGTGACGCCAACTTCAAGACGCTTTTAAAAATCTGCTACGAAGAGCAGAACCTGTTAAGAATCGGACGTGTGAGTTAAGGATTTTTCCCCACCTTCCTTTTGGAAGGTTTGCCTGTGCCTCAGTTTCCCCAGCCACTGGGAGGACACAAACCCCCTGGAAATCCCCTTCCGATCCTTGAAACTCTCTCCCTCCACAGTTGCACCACTTGGAAACCCCCCTGCTTATCACCCTGGCCTTTCCCTTCTCTTCCAAAGCACATACTTTACTTCCTTGCCAAAGGGGTCCAGACTACAACTTCCACGGGACTGTTGGGAATTCTGGGAGGGAGCTAGAAGAGGGAAGGATGGGAGAGAGATTGCTCTCTTTTCAAAGGGTTGATTTGGGGAAAAGAACTGCAGGCATCAAGTCATCCGCCTTCCTGTGGAAAACAGCCCCTCCTATTCCAAAAACACTGAGAGAGGAGGAGGAGGAGGAGGAGGAGGATGGAGGAAGCTAGAGAACATGATCAGTGCTAGAAGGGAGTGGGGTTTGAGGAGAGGAGGAGGAGGAGGAGGAGGAGGAGGAGGAGGAGGAGGAGGAAGAGGAGGAGGAGGAGGAAGCTAGAGAACATGATCAGTGCTAGAAGGGAGTGGGGTTTGAGGAGAGGAGGAGGAGGAGGAGGAGGAGGAGGAAGAGGAGGAGGAGGAGGAAGCTAGAGAACATGATCAGTGCTAGAAGGGAGTGGGGTGTGAGGAGAGGAGGAGGAAGAGGAGGAGGAGGAGGAAGCTAGAGAACATGATCAGTGCTAGAAGGGAATGGGGTGTGAGGAGAGGAGGAGGAGGAGGAGGAGGAGGAGGAAGCTAGAGAACATGATCAGTGCTAGAAGAGAGTGGGGTTTACAGAAAGGAGGAGGAGGAGGAGGAGAAAGAGAGAGAGAAAAAGAGAAAGAAAGAAAGAAGGAAGGAAGGAAAAGAAAGAAAGAGAAGGAAGGAAGGAAGGAAGGAAGGAAGGAAGGAAGGAAGGAAGGAAGGAAGGAAGGAAGGAAGGAAGGAAGGAAGGAAGAGCCCTAGGATACAGTTATCTTGCATTAAGTAGCTTGTGGTGATTTAGAACGAATCAATCTAACTTGGAAGGATGCTGCCTTCAGGGCAGGTTTGCTATTGGAAAAGCCCAAAGGGATTAAAAACTGACATTTTAATTATTCACATTAGCAAGACCCGGGGGAAGGGGCAAAATAGTTGGGGGGGGAGAGAACCAGAGAGATTTCTGTAGATATTCTCAGGAGTGAATTGCTTGGGTCCCTCCCTGGTCAAAATATGCAAACTCCAGATTAATTAATGGAGTTGATTGAAACTCTTCTGATTTAATTTGAAGCAGTGAAAGTATTTCAGCCATAGTTTGATTTTTTTTCCCCATCCTGATTAACACAGAAAATCACCTCCTTCTCTTAATTTTCACCAGGGAGCCCCACTCTCAAGACACCTTACTTAGAGTGATCTCAGAAGCTAAGCAGGATTAGTCCGGTTGACCACTTGGATGGGAGATGAGCTAGAAATATGGGTGCCGCAGGATTATGGGTGCTCATGGTTTAAGGGTACAAAAAGCTATGAAAGCTGGGATTGGCATCCATGGGTGGAAAAATCTATGGTTTTCTGAACATCAATGCATGGAGGTGGACATCCATCCTTTGGTCTTGGGCTGGGTTTAAGATTAGTCTCGCCCTAAAGTAGGGTAGACAGTTTGAATGGTGGCCTATCTGGTGCAACTCCATTTCTTCAATCTTTGATTATTGAAAATGTATTGAGGCATAGATGCCACCAACATTTCTGTTGTGGCCTGCCAGCGGCCAGTAGCCAGCAGAGCTGGCAGCAGATTCCGACAGTGAGGAGAGGGACGTGGGCCAGTCCTGGAGTCTGGGGAAGGCTCAGACGAGGACTCAGAGTCAGAGGCAGAGAGGGGGGCCAAGGCCATCTGGTAGTTCTTTGCTGCCTCCGGAGTCTCTGGATTCTGACATCAGTGAGGCAGAAGAACAGCATGAGCCTGTTCCCAGCGTGCCCATGCGCAGACCTGCCAGAAGACCGGAACAATTAAGGAAATAGGGTCGACTTGGGAGTAAGGCTTGGAGACGATTGACCTCTCCCATAAGACATAAAAGAGAAGGGAACTGGACGTGAGCTTTTGCAGGACGCAATTAGTTGCACTGGGCAATTAGTTCTCTGGCAGCATTCCAAGGGAGATAAGGTGGGTGTTTGTAAAGACTCCCCTGATAGACTGTTTGAGAAGCCTTTTGGACCGGGAATGACAATAATTCACAGCCGTATGAATTAAAGAGGTTTGCTGGGACTAAGATTGTGCTTTATGCTTTCTAAGAAAACCTAGATCAAAACTATTTCCATCTTGAACTAACCCTACTATGCCAATTGGGTCATCTCTCACTGCACAATGGCCAACATACCCAACAGACTTTGTCTTTCTTCCTTCTTCTTGGCTTTCTGTTTGGCTTCCAGTTGGACGAGGGACACCGAAGGCACAATGATGGGACTTGGGATGGCGCTCGCCGCAAACCTGGCCAGGAGTCCCAAGCCACTTTCATCCAAAGCTGATGGGGAAAGCCTCTCATTGACCACTGCCCCATAGCTTTCCATTTCTTCTTCGTCATCATCTTCTTCCTCCTCCTCCTCCTCCTCCTCTTCTTCCGAGCTAGAATCTGAAGGTGACAAGATGAGAAACTCTCATAAACCTGCAACCAGGTTTCAAATCAGACCATCTTTTACCCCCGATGGACCTCAAGACAGTTCCATGCACCCCTTTCGGACTATAAAAGGCCCATAATTTTTGCACTCCAGACTCCAAGTCTTGCCAAGAGAAGATTCCCAGCAAAAGGAGAGATCAAGCAAAGGACGATGGGAAGAAGACCTCCTTCAGTTTTCCTTCCTTCCCTTCCCAGGGATCCATTGCAACAAAAGCTGTTTACCTATCACTGGGGCCTCAAACCCCATGGATGATACAGAGGTAAGATCTTTCCATCTTAAATTGGAGGCTATCTCAGTTCTCAAGAACACAATTCTACAAAGGCTTGTTAGGCACCGAAGAGTGCCTAACACTCTTCCAAGATTTCATACAAATGCAGAAAAGCAGTTCTATTGAGAAGTTCTCCCCTGGGGACATCTCTGCTTTGCTTTTTAGAAGACTAGAATGTAAGGACCTATTTCTGGACAGTTGCAAAAAGAGGGGGGAAGTTCTTTGGACCTAAGGAAAACTTAGACCAGGGGTCAGCAACCTGCAGCTCTGGAGCCTCATGTGGCTCTTTCATCTCTCTGCTCCCTGTCACTCAAAATATGTGTCACAACTGCCAATATGCGACACCAACCGGCATGAACTTTCCGACCCCCGATAGGTTTTGTGGCTCCCGGTGGGAAATGGATCCAAATGGCTCTTTGAGTGTTTAAGGTTGCCGACCCCTGCCTTAGACAAAGAGGCCTCCAGAAAATGTCCTTGAAATAAAACTTTGCATCTACCCACCAAGTTATTGCTACTGACTACAAGGAGTAAGGAGGGGAAAAAAACGAGGAACAAAATGCCGAATGATACAATGGATATCAAATTCAGCTTTTGAAATATAGATAAGAATTTTGTTTCCCAATGGAGAAGCATGGTTTTCTGTGAAAAACACAAAATCTTTTTTTTTCTTTTAAGCCAGAGATAATCTAGAATCATCTTCTCCAAACTGGGACCTTTTTGATATTCTGGACTTCAAGTCCCATAATCCCCAAGTCAGTAGTCAACATAAACTCTTGGAAACTTTTTCCTCCTCTCTTTGGACAGGCCAACGCCTGTCCACCACCATCACACATATACACAAAGCAGCCAGAAAATCTTTCATTGCAGTAATAACACTTCCTGTTTTATCTCATTGGAGCAACTGTGGGCACCAGCTTCAAAACTACATAACCCATTTCAAAACGTGGTTAATTCTGAACCAAACTAATCAAAAGGAAGGATGACATTTGGGAATAATGGCTTACCAAAAAAATTAGCCAGCATCCAACAGGAAAGTGAAACGTCACAGCATAGAGGTTGAAATAAAGTCATACAAATGGTTATCCGACATCTTCTTAAACATTTCCAGAGTGCTCCAACACTGGAAGTTTTAAAGAAGAGATTGGATAACCCTTTGTCTGAAGTGGTGTAGGGTTTCCTGCCTGGGCAGGGGGTTGGACTAGATGACCTCCAAGGTCCCTTCCAACTCTGCTGTTCTATTCTAAACAGAAAAGGGATGAAATGATTTATATACCTAATTGAGACTATGGCAAACAACTGTGGGGGCACTGGGTGCTCTCTGAGCTGAGTGATTTTCTTGCAAACGTTTCATGACCCAACTAGGTAACATTATCAGTGCTAGAAGGCTGGAGGGTTTGCTTATCCTTGCAAGGGGGTCCTGGATGGTTACTTGATTAGGCTCTGGTTTACCGTACTGGTACCCAGTTGAGTAATGAAATGTCTGCAAGTGGATCACCAAGCTCAAAGAGCATTAAGGATCCCTACAGTTCAACTCCGTGCTACAAATACTCTCTTTTCTTTAGTCACAGAAGTTAGCTATTCTGAGCTAGGGGAATTTTAAACACTACTAACAAAATACACCACAGTACATCAGCTTTAGGCAGCACAATGAAACTGACCTGCCAGGTCTCTTCTGGGATTTCCCAACCCTTTGTATCCGCAGCATGATATTTATTGCATTTTTTTTTAAAAAAAAAAGACATAGCTAACATTTCCATAAATGTATTTGGGTCAGTTTACAGCTCTATGCATTGAATTAAAGGAAGGCACTTGGACTGCACGTTTTAATATCTTCCTTCTCTCTCTAGGACGTCTTTTGCTAAGCTGCACAAATGCAGTTTTTAAAATTAAAGAACGGGCATAAAAAAAAAAAGAAACCCAGACATTCATAAATCACAGGCAACAATTCTTTCTTGGCAGTCAAGATTTGTGCAGCCATCGTATTTTTTTTGTTGTTGTTGGAGAGGAAAAAAACCAAAATTAGCTCTGCCTTTTTCCTGATGGGAGTTGCATCGTTCACACAAGCCATTTTTGGTTTCATCGGAAGAGAAGGTTTGACTGCCAAAATTTCCCTCTGAGCCAGAAATGAATGATTTCTCACCCTTGAAACATGAGGACTAGTAACCTATTGGTTTAAAGGATTGAAAACTCGGACAGGGATCAAGATTCCAGCAAGGTAGTTTGGGCATGCAATCTATTACAGGTAGCCATGGATGGAATAAATTGTCCCTGGTTGGTACAGAAGGTCAGACTTTCTTGCAGTACTTTCAATTCAGGCTTCAAAACTCAGCAGTAAAACAAAAATAAAACAAAATAAAAAATGAGGGAAATAATACTTTGGTTAAACAGCAGACAGACATTTGTTAAATTACTACATAAGGCAACAAGATGACTGGAAAAAGCATGGCTCAGGAATGACAGAATAGCAGGTAGCAAAAAAAGCACATTGAAGATTAATTCGGCACCGTTAAATATATACGCAAATATATATATTTAACACTTATACATGAGATCAAACACAGGCACAGTTATCAATGTTGCAAACAAACCCAGAAAGCTTAGAGGCAGGCAGATTTGAGAACAGCTGTTGACCTCCACATCTGGTTCGCCTCAGCCTGTTCAAATTCCCAACAGTTTTACCTTTAGTGCAGAATTGGACAGGAGTTTTGCAAAAAAAAAAAAAGCAAAGACATTTATTTGCCTGGCTTTTTCTCGGGTGCTATTTTCACAGCACTGACGCCAGAAGAGGGTTTACTCGATCCCTGCTACTTATCCTCAGGATTACACCGTTTTTTTTGTTTTTTAAAAAAAACGATCGTTAAATATTCTGGAGGATAGGGTCTCGTCTTCTCGGATCCATTCTAGAGAACTTTGCAAGGGGGAGGATGGGAAAGGGCAAATTTGCAAATAGCCTTCTCCAGAAAAAAAAAAGAGAGAGAGAGAGAGAGAGAGAATCACGGGGGGGTGGGGGATTATAGTGTGTTTTGCCAGAAATTAGCAAGAGCACTTAGACTTATATACCGCTTCACTGTGCTTGACAGCCCTCTCTAAGCAGTTTACAGAGTCAGCCTCTTGCCCCCAACAATCTGGGTCCTCATTTTACCCACCTCGGAAGGATGGAAGGCTGAGTCAACCTTGAGCTGGTCAGGATCAAACTGTCGAACTGCCGGCAGCCGGCAGAAGCAGCCTGCAATACTGCCTTCTCACCACTGCGCCACCATGGCGCTTAATACTAAAGTAAAAAAATAATGTGCATGGCCATTTTAAGCTTGCGATGTAAACATCTGCCATGGAGGTAGCAGGAACAGCAAACACCCTTCTGCCGTCGAGAGCCAACGGCCATTCCTGTTCAGGAGTTCCAAAAGTGGAATGGGAGGAACAAGGAGACTACGCAACTCCAACTTCTCCCATCTCAGAATTCCCCCAATTTAGATTGGGAAGATGAAGAAGAAAGCGCCATGAATGGATCCCGGTTTTGTTGACGAACGCTCCCAAACTTCTGGCCATCCCTTGGTCCCCCCACCACCACCATCCTTTTGAAACTCCCGGAAAGGATGTCAAAATGTCTTCTCCAATGTCCCACCCTCCTCTTGTGGTCCTTCAAGCCCAGGTGGGACTCCAGCATTTGGAAGGAGGAGACACCCACCCCCCCAGTTCCATCATTGCAAAATTGCCAAGTTTTTACAGAAGAGAGAAAGAAAGAAAGCTAATTTTGCCTACCTACATGATAAGACTCAGAGATTTTTTTTTTCGCTGAGTTGTGGAGGCGGGAGAGCAAATGTAAGAGAGCGACAGAGACACTCAAAGCATCATGAGAAGGGACCAGGGGTGAATGGTTGGGCCAAGCAGCTGCAAGAAGAGCGAAAGCAAGCTTGAAAAGCTGAGGTTATTAATGGTTTTAGTAAAATCAGGGAAAGGCATTAGCAAAGCTATTACACAAATATCCCTTAAAACAAACCTCCAAAGAAAACATGTAAATATATATATATATATATATTTCTGCACAGACTTTTTTTTTGGCAAAAAAAAAAAAGATTCAATTTCTCCCACCCTCCCTCCCTCCTATTCCACCCACCCTCCCACAGACCAGGCCCCTTTGTGCACATTTGGTTCGGAAAATTTTATCTGGCCGACCCTAATTTGCAAGGTGAAATGAGTTGATGCTCAAAAGGAAACAAAATTTGAAGATGTCCGAAAAAAGGTAAGTGCTATCCAAATGAGGGCAAAAAGGCAAAAAATAGCATCCGTGGGTGTGTGGGTGTGTGTATGTATGTGTTTGGGCATGTGTGTGTGTGTGTCTATCCACACACGTACACATACACTCAATTTGGGGGCTTCAAGAGTCAAAATAATAGCATCGCAGAGTTCAGATGTCCCAGTTACTTAGAAAGCAATCCCATAGAATCCAATGGGGCTTGTATTCAAGCTAAGACTACATCGTATTCCAGCCTTTAAAGGGAGTTAGTCAGGAGTTGGGCAGCCAATAAATTCAAAATCAATCAATCAGCCAGTCAGTCAAGCTAGGAAGGCTTTTGTTGAGGTTTAACCTTTTTTTCAAAATTTGATTTATATGCCGCCCTTCTCCGGAGACTCAGGGCGGCTTACAATGCGTTAAGCAATCTTTTCTCTCCCTCAATCCCTCTCTTGGAGAAAACAGCTTCTGGAAACATCTATTTAGTTTCATTGATTTACTTCTTCCATTGGAGAAGTTTTCCAAGGGTTACTTTGTCCATTTAGACAAAGAGCAACTGATGGAATAGTTAACAAAAGTCCAGGAGATCTTATCACAGTTGGTCTACTCAACATGAAGAGACTCTTGGCTTCCAAGCCTGAACAGAGCTACCCCCTCATAAGGATCTCTTCAAACAGTAAAAAGTAGTAGTAATAATGATGATAACGTCCCATTCTTGAAGAATGCAAAGAGTAACTCAGAGCTGCCAAGAAAACACCAAGGCTAGGTCTATCAAATCAGGAGTTGTTGAGCTCCAGGATGGAGCTAACTCAATTTTAGGGGGGCGGGGGATTATTTTAATTACTACTACATGCCTCCATCTACCATAACCAACTGAAGTGCACACCTTTAGGAAAAGGGAAGAGAGCAAAAAGATGCTACGAGGAAGGTCAAGCTTTGACCTTTTCTATTATGATCAAAGTGGTTAAAAGGAAGTTGGGTAGGAGGATGGCGAGATGTGGCCCATTGGGACCTTTTTAGAAACACGGCCTTCTTCCTTGAATTTACCAAACCTGAAGAACAGATCTAGCAAAAGCAAAAAGAAAAAAGAAAAGAATTGCATTCTTCTTCATCATCATCTTTTAACGATCCCATTCAGTCTGGGGAACGGAATGGAGCTGAGAGTTTACTGGCCGGAGGCCCTTCCTGTCGCCAATGCGGAGCTATATTCGGCAGATATATTCTCTCCGTAATATTAGATCCCGCTTAAGTCATCGCTTTTGCTCTTCGTAAGCTGGTTGTCTGACATCATCATTCACTTCTTTTCAAGTTGAATTTATCGAGAGATGAAAAGGGGCTGAAACTTTTCTTAGACCCTCATTTGGAAGTGACCACGAGACGGGCGTTTCATGGATGGAATTGGAAGCCGTTAAGGTTTTGAAGCATAATGAGGGAGGTGTGTGTGTGTGTGTGTGTGTGTGTGTGTCTTATTTTGGCAAAATAAAAAAGCCATTTGTAAAAAAATAATATATATATATATGAAAATGCAACAGTATGTATACAAGGGACAAAACGGCCCAACCCACTCTACCATAATTTACGCACAACCTACGAAGCTGTGCTTCGGTTTTTTGTTTTTGTTTTTTTTTAAGGAAAGACGAGATCAGCTGATCAAGATTTGTTTCCTTCTGCAAAGTAGAGAACTGAAGCCAGGGATATTTGAATAATAGGAAAACGCATCACAATTTTGTTAATTGCTTTTGGTTGTCCTTGTTTTGTTTTCCCCTAAATCTTTTGGGCATGAGGTGAGACAGCGAGATGGAGTGAAGCATCAAGCTACCTGAAGAGACACAGCAAGAGAGACAAGGCAGACGGTTTTAGTTAAAAACAAACTGGATATTTTTAATAAAAAGCTTGGTACCAAAATTGTAGTACAAACATCTCAAGGGGGGAAGCGGGGGGGGGGGGGCGCACACCCACACAAACAGATATTCTAATTTACACAGTTCCTCTCCCATGCCCTCTAACACATGCCAAAAGTAAATTTGGAAAGGGGGGGAGGGGGGAAATTATAAGCCACATAGAACAACAGCGATGGCAACAAGAAATGAGGTTTCTCTCTTTTTTTAAAAAAAAAAGAAAAAAGAAATAGAAAAAAAGCGTATGTGTGTACGGAAAAAAGAGACTGGAACGCTCTTGGAAAGGAGCTGATCAGGAACAAAACGGTTGTGTGACACAAGCAGATTTGTCGGCGTAGGTAAAGACTAGTGATCAATCATAAAGCTACCCATAAAGTCTTCTATGGCACCAACGAGTTGGGCATCCAACAGCGCCATTTCAAATGGCCAATCAACCACCCTCTCCCCTTCCTCCTCCTCCTTCCCATTCACACTCAAACCTAGACATTCGGGGGTTGGGTTTTGTGTTATAAGCTAGTAACCTTGATCGAACGAGTCCTCCGAAGAATCACTGTATGACGATCCAGCTTTGGCCTCTCTGGACAGTAAACAAAATTCCCGCTTTCTGTGGGCAGCCATTTTAGTTTTGAGAGTCCTAGTTGAGGTGACATTCTTCTTCCCGGCTTTAAAGATGTTGGAGATCCTGCTGCATTTAGGGGCCATTACACTATAGAGGCCGGAAGGTCTCATCCTGGCACTGGTGGGGGAATGAGAAGACCACTCATCCTTCAGGGATTCCTCCTCTTCCTCAGAATCTGTATCTGGGGTCAATTAGTTATTGGTTTAAAAAAAAAGAGAGAAAAGAAACACAAACATCATTGCCAACTTTTTAAGCACTGTCTATGGAGATCCTCAGTCATCCAGGGGCCTTTTTCCAGTGGTGAAATCTGAACCAGTTTGCTACCGGTTTGCTGGCCACACATGTATACTGCATGCCAAATGCAAACTGCGTGCATGTACATATACACGCCAAAAGGAGGCTTGGGTAAGTAGAAAAGTGAGGGAGGGATCAGCCGTGCTGCGCGATTTAGCTTCACTAGAAAACAAGATTTCCTGCTTCCTAGCCAAGCTGAACCGCGCCGCCTAGCTGATTGCCGGAAATATCGGTTCAAATGAACCTGTCAGGGTGGCAATCAACCCTGTTCCCCTCTTGGGGTAATTGCACTTAATTAGCGGTGAACCGTGGCTTTTCCTTGGAGTATACTTTTAAGAGAAAATAAGCCAGGATACATTCTACGAAACTCATTTTATTATAAAGAAATAAAAAATGATTTTACGAGCTAATTGGTTACATTTTGACAGCGTTCCTGCCTTCCTCTTGGCAGGCGAACAAAAGAAAAGTTAAAAAAAGAAAGAATGTAGACATGCGCAGTAGCTTAGAGATAAGGTTCTGGCAAGCTACCGTAAGTCTTAAAGTTCAAGCACAGCTGGAAAACAAAAAATGCAGTGACAAAACCGGTAGCTTTTTTTAAATACCGGTAACATTTCACCCCTGCTTTTTTCCAAAAGGCAACTGGATTTTGTTTCTCCTCCTTCAAGGCGTTTTCCTTCTCATCCAAGGAGCTTCTTCAGTTCCGACTGAATGGTGGAAGGTGATACTGAGGGCAGAGATGAGCCTCCAAGAGGCCTCAATGACTCTCAGAGAGAGTACCAACAACCAGAGGACTGCAGGGAATATAAATCCTTCCATCTTCCACCGTATTCAATCAGGACCGAGGAAGCTCGTTGGATGAAAAGCGAAACAACTTCAAGCAAGAACAAAGTCTTTTGAAAAAGCACCTTTGGGGCAACTTTTCGCACTTCATCAGACATCAGATTCGAAAATGGTGGCTTGGCACACCGATTCCATGTTTAGCACCCAACACCTCCAGCTCAAAGCTGGTTGTCTATTATTCACATCCAATTCAAGTGTGGTTGTCCATTATTCAAAGTTTTGGGGCCAAGGGCTGCCCTTAAATTTTTGAGGGATATATCTATCCTGCTCTAAAAGATAGACCAGACCAGACCAGACCAGACCAGACCAGACCAGACCAGACCAGACCAAGAATTAAACTGATTCCATTAAAATTACATTCAGTGCATTCAATGCAATTATTATGATTATTTCCCATGTGTTTTAATGAGGAGGGAAGAAGGCTGGAGGGAAGTGCCACTGGTGACGAAGAGCCGGAGGACCTCATTCCAGTGGGACTGCCTCATGGCCTGGAACTGGCTGACCATCTCAGTCCGCTGAGAGTCCAGGCACCAGTATCTGGCCTTGCACTCCTGCAGGTCTTGGAAACCCTCTGCTTGGAAAGCCTATGCTCCTAGTCCTCGGTGAAGTGTTTCTACTGAGTCTCCTTCTCGGTCAGATCCAATTTGAACTGAGCTGTTTTGCCAACTTTTTCTCGTGATGGCTGCTTAGCTCCAGGAACTGTTTCCTGTTGGGGCCCTAAGGAGCTTGGGTAGGCTGGCGAGCATTGGCTAGCAGGGGAGGGGTGAGTAGAGGCTGGCGAGGTGCCCTTCGATGTGAGTGACACCGAGTTGGCCATGCCCACCCAGTCACATGACCACTTAGCCACGCCCACTCAGCCAGTCATTAGGCAGATCGTATTAGTGGTCCATGGGATTTAAAATTATGAATTTAGTGGTCCCTGAGGTCCAAAAGATTGTGGACTCCTGCTCCAAAGTATTCTCCAAAGTGGATGGAAACTAATCAAGGAGAGAAGCAACCTAGAACTAAGGAGAAATTTCCTAACAGTGAGGACAATTAACCAGCGGAATGGCTTGTCTCCAGAAGTTGTGGGTGCTCCATCAATGGAGGTTTTCAAGAAGGGATTGGACAACCATTTATAAGGCCTCCTGCTTGACTAGAGGGCCTCCGATGTCCCTTCCAACTTGGTTAGTCTGTTAAAGACAACCCACCAAAAACAGCGAGGAGAAGAAACTAGGAAACTAAAATTTACTTACCGTAGGAATAACTGCTCACTTCAGATATCGCAGGTGAGTTGGAAACCTTCAGGGGGCGGCCTTTCATTTTTAGCCCCACCTCCAACTTCTTCATTTTGACCGCCATTTTGTTTTTACCTTCTTTAGAGGCTTTCAAGGAGAAGCTGAGGCTTTTAGCCAAGTTCTTTTTGGCATCCTTGCCAAACAAGGCACCATGAGGGGACAGGTATCGATTGTTGTAAGAGCCGCCATTTTTCTGCCTCCCTCTGGACCCATCCACAAACTTGAATGGGGATTTCAGCTTGCTGCGCCTGGTGAGCGACAGGGCTTTGTCGAGCTTGCTCACCAGTTGTTCCTGATCAGAAGCCACCTTCTTCTTCTTAATCTTGAGCTGCAAAAAGAGAAGGGGAGGAAAAAAGAGAGAAGAAGAAGAATGAGCAGAAATGGAAGAAAACAAGGGAAGACGCGCAAGGAATGACTTCTTCATCCAGAGATCTTGAGGTGAAATCCACTAGAATTTCTAAGAAATCTGAGCTAGGTTCTGAAGCCTTCTCCAATGGCTTCATCTCCAGCGCTGGAATTTGGGAAGTGCAACCCATCCAGAGGACCTCAAATTGAGGAAGGGGAATGTTTGATGATAGCTCCTAGGGTGTTGTGGTCCGCCAGCAACTTATGGAGCTGATAGCGGAGTTGGACAGTGAGGAGGCCGGGGGGGGGGGACAATGGGCCAGTCCTGGAGTCAGGGGAAGGCCCGGATGAGGGCTCTGTGTCAGAGGCAGAGATGGGGCCAGGGCCATCTGGGAATCATGCATGGACTCCGAAGCCTCCAGAGGCGGATAGCAGAGGAACAGGAGGTGCCTATTCCTAGTGCACCCATGTGCAGAGCTGCCAAAAGGCAAGAGCAGCTAAAGCAAAAAGGATGACTCAGGAGTAAGGCCAAGAGATGATTGGCCCCTCCCAGAAGGCTTAAAAAAGCAAGAAAGACTCTTGGGATCTTTGTAGGAAAGCAACGTTGCTACATTTGTTTCATGTTGGCATCTTTTACTTCTGAACTATTGCCAAGAAAAGCCTTCGGCAGGGTGCCAAAGTAGACAAAGGTTGGTGATAAGGCCAAAGGACTGTTTATGAAGAATTCATTTTGGACTTAATTTGAACTAATCTGAGAATGAAGTAATTCTTGAAGTAATTCTCAGCTGTTCTAATCAAATATGTTTGTTTAGGACTGATTGTGTCTGGTAATAACTACTTGGGCCTAAGTCACAACACAGGGCTTACTTCAATACGTAAAACCAGAAACATCACAAGAAGCCAAAATCGCAAGATTATATCGTCTCATGCTTGCAAATTCCTTGAAGAAGAGGCAAGCAAAGAATACACTGGCTTGATACTAAGCTGAATCTTCAACAACTGAAGGAAGCTGGGTAGAATGGAGAGCACTTGCCTATAAAAATGGCAAGAATCAGACACAATTGAATAGTCAAAACTAACTATTTCAACAACTTTATCCACCCAGCTGATTCAGTTGCTCAAGTGAAGACGACAGTCATGGCAATTGTAATCTACTCAAGCCTAAATCTGGAATGAAAAAATTAAATCTTGCTATCTTCCGATCGGAGAAGACCTTGATGTTGGTAAAGAGGGAAAACAAATGAGAACGAGATGGCAACGGATGAGATGGTTGGATAAGCGTCATCGATGCAATGATAGTGCATCCAGAAGATAGTGGGGGACAAAGGTCCTAGCCTGCTATGGTCCACGGGGTCACAAAGAGTCTGACACGACTTAGTGACTGAATAATAACAACAAATCCCCCTTCCATTTTGTTCTGGTTCAGCCATATTGTCTCAAAGGTAGAAGATTCACCTCACTGGAGAAGTTCATCAAGAGGTCTTGCTCATCCCAACTCCGATGCCTGGTCTTCGTCTTCCCACTCCTGGTCTCTCCCTCCTCTTCCTCACCCAGGAGATGACCTCGGTGCTTCTCCTCCAGCCCTTCGCCCATTTCTGAGTCTTCGGAAAGCAACAGGGATTTGCTGAGCCTGAAAACATCAGAAAAGGAAAGAGGTTGACCGCGGGAGCATCTTGGTAGCATCACCAGCAGGATAGAAGGAGAGGGAGAAGGAGGAAGAGAGGGAGAGTGAGAAAGAGAGAAAGAAAGAGAGAGGAGAGGGAGAAGGAGAGGAGAACCTTCACACCATGATTTTGCAAAAGCTTGAGGTGAGGGAAAAAAAGAAGGTAAGAAGGATAACCAGATTAGAATATCCAGACCAAGCAGGTCTCCTTAATTTCCCTCATTTGAAATATCTGAAACATCAGGGCAAGGTTGAAGAATGACAACGATGCAGGACCTTAAGCGAAGGTGAAGCCAAGTTCTAAACCTATCAGCGAGAAAGCAAAGACAGAACAAAAGGGAAACAGAGGCAGCACCACAGACAGGGCAAAGCAAAACCAAAGCATTTCCCAACACAGGTATGTTTCTCTTCCGCTGGTGACAAAGGAAAACAAGTTCGAAATCCAACAAAATCCAACATCCACAGCATTCCCAATGGAAGTCCACCCTTCACCCATTTGTTGTTGTTGTTAGTTGCGAAGTCATGTCCGACCCATCACGACCCCATGGACAACGTTCCTCCAGGCCTTCCTGTTCTCTACCATCCCCCGGAGTCCCTTTAAGCTCCCAGCGACTGCTTCAGTGATTCCATCCAGCCACCTCGTTCTCTGTTGTCCCCTTCTTCTTTTGCCCTCAATCTTTCCCAGCATTAAGCTCTTCTCCAGGGAATCCTTCCTTCTCATTAGGCAGCCAGACATTTGAGTTTCATCTTCAGGATCTGGCCTTCTAAAGAGCAATCAGGTTGATCTTCTCTAGACTGACCAGTTGGATCACCTTGCAGTCCCTTGCAGTCCAAGGGACTCACAGGAATCTTCTCCAGCAGCAGAGTTCAGAGGTCTCCATTCTTTGATGCTCAGCCTTCCTTATGGTCCAACTTTCACAGCCATCCATTGCAACTGGGAAAACCATAGCCTTGACTATTCGCACTTTTGTTGGCAGGGTGATGTCTCTGCTTTTTAGTATGTTGTCTAAGATTTGCCATAGATTTCCTCCCCAGGAGCAAGCATCTTTTAATTTCTTGGCTGCAGTCCCCATCTGCATTGATCTTGGAGCCCAGGAAAACAAAATCTGTCACTACCTCCATTTCTTCACTCATACACTGCCCTAAATACAGAGAACGTACTCCTCTCTCTTCTCTCTCTTTCTTCACTCAGAGATCAGCACATCCTCCAGATCACAACAGTTTCCCCACGGTGGTCCTACCTACTGCTTAACCAACATTTCTACCATTAAAACTCCACATGACAAGCCTGAGTCATCCTGGTGGCACCCCAACTGCCAAAACACTATGCCAAAAGAGGAGAGGAGCTGGCATCCATGTTTGGGGCAGAGAGAAGGCAACCCAACCAGAGTGGGATCCCTGCTACAATCCGTTTTCCCGCCCCATAGCCCAACCTTACTTTCCACTCCTGCCGTCACTCTTCCCTCGCTCCTTAGGGGGCGACAGAGCGCTTGATCCATGGTTCCGTTTTCTGGGCCTTCCTGGACCTCGTTTTGCCAAGCTTCTATTTTTCTCGTCATGCTTTTCCCTTAAAAAAAACCACACACTTGTCTGTTAACCAAGAGCTACGAAGAAAGAGAGAGAGAGAGAGAGAGAGAGAGAGAGAGAGAGAGAGAGAGAGAGAGAGAGAGAGAGAGAGAGAGAGAGAGAGAGAGAGAGAGAAAGATGAGAAGGTGGAGGTGGAGAAGGAGAAGAACTAGTAGTAGTAGAGAAAGAGGAAGTAGAGGAGGAAATGGAGGAGGAGGAGGAGGAGGAGGAGGAGGAGGAGGAGGAGGAGGAGGAGGAGGAGGAGGAGGAGGGAAGAAGAAGAAGAAGAAAAGAAGAAGAAAAGAAGAAGAAGAAGAAGAAGAAGAAGAAGAAGAAGAAGAAGAAGAAGAAGAAGAAGAAGAAGAAGAAGAAGAAGAAGAAGAAGAAGAAGAAGAAGGCCATGATCCATCACCAAACCACTACACCGACCTACACTCAAAACAACCCACGGAAAGCCACAATTGCTAATGAAGTGCCTACAGCATCTGCCCCGTGGCCGACCAGTAGTTCAGATTGCCAAGCCATAAGGTTTCCCTTCCATTCTCAAGGTCCAATTTGAGTGTCATGGAGCACAAGGAGAGGGGTGGAAAAGCCAAGATGGTGCAAGACTCAAAGATGGTGCCACTGCCCAGCCCACCAGGCAGGTACCGAAGGAAATCTGAAGGTCCCTGGGTGACTTACTCAGAGTCTCTCCGCCGCTGCAGCTTCGCCAATTCCCTCTGCTTTTCCTTGTATCTCCTCTGCAGCTCAGCTAACTTCATCCTGTAATCCAGCTCCATGCCATCCATGTTCCCAATGGACGTCTTCATGGAATACATCTGACACAGGAAAACAACAAAGGATTGATAGAGAAGGAAAAGCAGAACATCCGTCAGTCCCATTAATTCACAGTCACTTATATATAAATAGAGAGCAAAGCTCTCTCTAGCACGGATGATATAACCTAGTTGGGTCATGAAACATCTACAAGAAAACAACCAAGTACAGAGAACATCCAGGATCCCACAGTCCAAGCCTGAGCTACAAATATTTTCTTCTTCTTAGTTCCATTCATTAGCTACCATTCAGAATCAAGTTCCTAGCAAAACCTGAGTAGGTATTAACTCTGGGGATGCAATTCCTAGGGTTCTTGGCCAGCTACGGGGCTAACCTATCTAGAGGGCAGAAGATGGGAGAAAGTCTTGAATTCTTAATTGCCAACAGGTTTCCGCCCTCAGTGGAAACAAAGACTTTTTTTGCCAATCACAAAGAGCAACTTCCAACGAGAGAGGAAGGACAAGAGCCACGTTGGCTGCCATATAGTCTTTGGTATCCCTCAAAGATCAGGTGTTGTGGCCCACTGGTGGCCAGCGGAGGACCAGTGAGGAGGTTGGGGAGGAACATGGGCCAGTCCTGGGGGTTGGAGAAAGCTCGGACGAGGACTCTGCGTCGGAGGCAGAGAGGGAGATAGACGGCAGTGAGGCAGAGGAATAGCGGGAGCCTGTTCCCAGTGTACACATGCACAGAACTTCCAGAACAACTAAGAACAACTAAGAAAGTAGGGTTGACTTGGGAGTAAAGCCACACCTTGGAGGTGATTGGCCCCTCCCATAGGAAACAAAAGAGGAGCGAATGGGGAGTGGGCTTTTGCAGGAAACAATTAGTTCATTCCGTGAATTTGAGAGACTCTGTGCCAAGTTTTGCCTTGTACTGCGTTTGGAAATTATTGATGTGGCAGCTTTCCAAGCGAGATAAGGTCTGTGTTGATCAATATTCCTTTGAAAAACTGTTTGGACAGGCCTTGCTGACTGTGAATGAAAGGAATTCACAGTCGTGCAAATGAAAGAGGTTTTGCAGGGACCAAGACTCGGCTTCCTGCTTTTTAAGGGAGCCTAGGTCAAAAATCAGGAAAGCCCTTGAGATATTCCTTGGGTTGCTTCATCTCACCTGAAGGCCTCTTCCTAACCACTTCCCCCATCCACGTCTCTGCAAATTTGCTCCCCCAACCCTATTCACCGTTTCATCTTTCTTCTGCATCCAGCTATATTTCTTATTGGGGTTCAGTTCTCGAGGCAGACGGATGTTCTTCAGGCTATCCATGAAGGGGGTGGAGAGAACTTCCATCAGCATCTGGGTACCAGCAGCTAACAGGCTTTCCAAGGCTGGATGAGCTGAGAAGTTCTCTGGACCTGCATGAGAGGTAGGATGGATGAGGAACAGGAGGGACATCTGACAGATAGGGACCAAGGGAAATGCTTAAGCAAACTTAAATCGAACCTTCCTTGTATTTGGATGACTCTTATCTAATTCCTAGCAGGAGCTAAGCATGAGTTCAGAAGGTTCCTATACATAATCCTGTAGCAATAAATCATGAATCGCAATACCACTTAGACTTATATACCACTTCATTGGGCTTTCCAGCCCTCTTGAAGCGGTCTACAGAGTCAGCATGTTGCTCCCAACAATCTGGGTTCTCATTTTACCCACCTACCCCTCCCTGGAAGCAGTGGTGGAATTTAATTTTTTTTACTACTGGTTCTGTAGGCGTGGCTTGGTGGGTGTGGCAAGGGAAGGATACTGCTAAAACTCCATTCCCACCCCACTCCTAGAGGGAGGACACTGCCAAATCTCCATTCCCACTCCACACCAGGGGGAAGGATACTGCAAAATCTCCATTCCTGTCCCACTCCAGGGGAATGATACTGCAAAATCTCCATTCCCACCCCACTCCTGGGGGAAGGATACTACAAAATCCCCATTCCAACCCCACTCTGCGGCCAGCCAGAGGTGGTATTTGCCGGTTCTCCGAACTGCTCAAAATTTCCGCTATAGGTTCTCCAGAACCTGTCAGAACCTGCTGGATTTCATCCCTGCTTGGAAGGATGGAAGGCTGAGTCAACCTTGAACAGGTCAGAATTGAACTCCTAGAGTGAGCAGTGAGCTAGCCCTGCAGTACTGCATTCTAACCACTACGCCACCACAGTTCTTCTAGTTTTAAGAAAAGTTCCCTGAAGATGGGCCCCAGGACAAGTCCAGAAGCTCAGAAGACAAAACCTCTGGTCTCGGTGACCAACTCAGATTGGATCCTAGCAATAAATCAGTTTAATTGGACCTTCACGTGTGGATCTGAGCTTTCACGCATGAGCAGGAACAGAAGAGCTTGAAGCTCAAAACTAAGCCTTGAACATTGTCTTGTAATGGGGTCCATATCTACTCACCTTCGGTTTCCTGCCGCCGTTTCTCCAACTCCAGTTCTGCTATTTCGCTCAAGAGGGTAATTCCGTGCAGAAAAGTGTGTTCTGGAGACAGGCTGGAAGACACTTCTAAGTTCACCACTGCCTCCTGAGGGACACCATCGCTGTTCGTGAGCAAGGAACATGCTTGGGGTAATTCAGCTGCTGCTGCTAAGGCATTCATACCAGCCAGGGGGTCATCAATTTTGATGTCCAGAGATGGGACTGGGCAGGTATATATCTCATTCCTGTAGACAGGAGCTTCTACCATGGGTTCCTCCTCTTCCTGAAGGATGCTGGGAAATTCTCTGTTTGGGGGAGATCTGATATGGGGCATTTCTATAGCCAATGGTGACTTCTCAGGCTGAGGAACCAACCCCATCTCAGACTGTTCAGTATCCCTATGTAACAAACTCCCACCATAGTCATGAATAGGGCAAGTTTCACTGTCATTGGTCTCTTCTGCTTGGGCTTCCATTTCCACTGAGCAGGACATCCCTGGATAGACAGCTTGGCAATCCTCGAGAACTTCCTCTTGGTCTGAACTCCTGAGGGCTTTGCTGTGGTGCAACTGAAGATCACAATCACTGGTGTCCTCAACAGGGAGGGCAACTGAGGTTGCCATATCCAGAGCCTCCATATCCTGTTCGCAGATACCTTCTTCTTGGCTATTGTCCAGCTCCAGTTCCGTTTTCACCCGTTCTTCCAAGGATTCTTCGTCCTCCACGGTCTGGATGGGTTTGACCATCTTGGATGGGGAAAGATGGATGGGCTTCACCTCTGGAGAAAGGGTCAAGTGCTCGGGACTGCTGGTCGGCAGAGGGACGCCGGAGCCCAACTCATCTGCCTCGGATGCAGTGGTTGGCTGGAGAAGGTATGGGTAGTGTCTTCTGAAGGAGTCTGGAAGGGACTGGAAGGGATAGCCAGATGGAATTTCTGCAAGAGGACACAAAAAGATGAAAACCTAAAAGACAAGTCCCATATTTTCTCAAGAGAGTCCATAACATCAGTGGTCTTCAACCTCTCCAGCTTTGTCGAGTGGAAGGGAGGGGAGAAAGAGGGAATGGTTCTGTGTGAGTGACAGGGGCAAGCACAAGTGTGCGAACTTCATTTGTGCAAGTGGTGGTGCATCCATCCGCCACTCACATAAGTGCAGGAGAGAAAGAGAGAAAGAGAGAGAGAGAGAAAAAGAGAGAAAGGAAGAGGGAGAGAGGAAGAGAGAGAAAGAGAAAGAGAGAGGAGAGAGAGAAACAGAAGAAAAAGAGAGAGAGAAAAGAGAGAGAAAAAGAGGAGAGAAAGAGAAAGAGAGAGAGAGAGGAAGAGAGAGAGAGAGAGAGAGAGAGAAGTAGCTTTCAGAAAGAGGCAGAATTAGGAAAGGACAAAACAGAAAATTTTAAAAAAAGGAAATGGATTAAAAAAACACAGTGGAGCTTTGTACCTGGAAACAACGTCTGGTATGAAGCAGAGGTCTCTTTTTCCAGTTCCAGCTCTTTCTTCTCCATGCTCTCAGTTTCCTCCTCTTCTTTTGGAGGGAGGTTAGGGGCAGGCGGTGGAGAAGCAGGAGGTGGGCTAGATGGATGAGTGATGGGAGTCGTGGGGTAGGAATAAGTTGGCTGGCTTGGTGGTTCCTCCAATTTTTGGATGACCTCAGCTTTGAGCACCGACACGGAGGAGGACCTGGGTGATAGTGGAGGGGGGCCGACCACTTTATTGTAGGACGCAGAAGTGCTTGGAGACAAAACTGGGGGTTTCCGGTGCAGAAGGGTTGAGGCAGAAGTTGGCAAACCTGGTTTGGCATTGTCCAAGTTGCGTTTAGTTATCTTCTCTTCCATCTCTGCCCGCTGTTCGCTGGCTTTTAGCCTCTCCTGTTGAGAGAAAGGAGATCTCAAGTAATCATGGTTCTCCACTGATGCTAGATGGACCCCCAAAGGGGACTTGGGAGCAAACTAGGTAGGACAACAGGGACAACCGTGCAAAACCTGAAGTTCTCACAGCTTATCAGAACTGATAAATGACTGTGAACACAGGTGATTTCCTTTCTACAATCATGGGAGCAGACGTTTGGAAAGAATGACAGGTTGGGTTGGAGTTTCTCATAGCCAACTTGGTTTTCCACCAACTGTCCTACCTTGCCGTGTATTAAAAAACTGTCTGGTAAAGATCCAGACATAACAATGATGTGGAAAGGCCAGCTATAAGGTCCAAAACCAAGAATGATACATGGTGATTCTCTTAAGCCGAGTTCTTTATTGCTTCACACCTATAGACAGAATCTTGCCAGAACGAAGACTCTACTATCTGCATTTACAATATACTCTGGGAACTATTGAGGAGGGGCTGTCTTCAATCACTTTCACTCACACATGATATCTGAGCTGAGTTGCCTCTTACTTCTCTGGAATGCAGCCCCTCCCTTCTGGGAAACCCTGCCATTCATCAAATCTGGAGACCTAGTTTCAGAAAGGAGAAACTAATGAGGTTGGTTTTTCCAAAGAGAGTTACAAGAGATGAAGTCCAAGGATTAGGACCTACCACCAACTGGGCATGCGCAGCCTGTTGCTGCAGGAGGTATAGCTCATGCTGACGAATCAGCTGCTGGTGAGATAAGAGCTGGAGCTGGTGAGCGTGCTGGAGGGAGCCCCTGGTAGGAGAATATATGGCAGGCCAGAGAGGAGGTGCACGGTCCATCAGTTCTGCTGGAATGAAGAGAGAGATTGACCTGAAAACCCAATCTCAATCAAAGCCAGGCTTCAAGGACTAAGCCATGTGGATATCCTGGAGATGGGTCCATGCGCCATCAGGTTGACCACATATGAACTTTACCCAAAGCATGTCAGATGCGAACAACCAGGCCCATATGTGTAGAATTCAAGCTAACTACTTCATTACATTCTGCCTATAATACAGGAATCTCCCCAGTCTGCAAACCTACTCTTGGGGACAATTAGACAAGGCTCCAAGGAATTTAGGCATGTTCAGTTGTAACCATTTTGTGATTGCACAGTGACTCCAGGATAACACCATGTTTGATTCCTCCTCCCTGCCAGGCTGGTGCTTCCCAAGAAATATCTCTTGTCAGCCATTCCTCGTGGGCCAAACAAGAGATGTCCATGTCAGCTAATTCTACCTTATTAAAGGGCTACATGAACAATAACTTGCATATCTGAAGGTACAATTCTCTCTGGGTACCTACCAAAGTGGGTCAGGTGTTCACTGGGGATCATGACAAGCTGACCAGATTGAGGATCTCTGGCAAACTGGTACGCAGAGGGGAGCGCTCCCCCCATGCCGGAAGGAAAGCCAGGGGCCATGCCTTGGTGCAAAGAAGGGTGCCCTGCAACGAATACAGGAGCAGAAGAGAAATTCCATAAAACGAAAAGATCAAAGGTCGCATGAAAACCAACCAGGTGAGATGGTGCCTAAACAAAGGTGTTTTAGGATTGTACCGCTGGTCACCCAGGGATGCATAGATATGCATGGATAAATGCCTGTGAAGATTCTCGTCATCCAGATCCTAGTCATCTCAAAGGTGCCTGTCAGCATTCCAAGTTTCATTTCATTTTATTAGATTTATATACCGCCCTACTCCCGAAGGACTCAGGGCTGTGAACAAGTAACACACCCATGTCAAACCTGAAGTGAACCTGGCTGAAGCCATCTTGGAGGCTTTCAAGGAAAAAAATGGGGTTTTTTGTTTCTTCAATAGGTTTTTTTTTTAATTTTCCCCAAGGGAAAAACAAGCCTGTGGCCTTTTGAAAAATATCTTTGCATACCTTTGAGGTATGCATGGATAATAGCAATAGCACTCATATACCGCTTCACAGTTCAAATTCAAATCTTTATTGTCAGTGCACAACATATGTGCAATGAGATTGGTTGAGCTCCCTCAGTGCACACACACACACCCAACACAATACAACTCACTGTGAAGACAGAAAATCCCTAAGCCCAACAAATCCAATCCATCCATAGTGCTCTACAGCCCTCTCTAAGTGGTTTACAGAATCAGCCGCTTGCCCCCAACAATCTGGGTCCTCATTGTACTGACCTCGGAAAGATGGAAGGCTGAGTCAACCTTGAGCCTGGTGAGATTTGAACTGCCAAACTGCTGGCAGCCTGGCAGTCAGCAGAAGTAGCCTGCAGTACTGCACTCTAACCACTGCGCCACCCTGGCTCATAAAGCAACTAAGCAATTGCTGCATCATTTTTTATTCTATTCACCTGGGGGTGTCTAGAATCATCATAGTGCCCACTGCGTTAAGCAACAGCATCCAAACTGAAAGAATTCATTTTCTAAGAGCCTAACAACATGCATGAGATTGCTGGACATCATTATACTCATTTTTTAAAAATTAGATTTATATGCCGCCCTTCTCCGGAGACTCAGGGCGGCTTACAATGCGTTAAGCAATAGCCTTCCTACTTTTGTACATTTTTTATACAAAGTCAGCTTATTGCCCCCACAAACTGGGTCCTCAATTTACCTATCTTAGAAAGGATGGAAGGCTGAGTCAACCTTGAGCCTCGAACTTGCAATAATTGCAGACAGCTGAATGTTAATAACAGGCTGCTTAGCCTGGTGAGCTATCTGAGGCTCTTTTATACTCGTTGGGAAACTCTGCTACAGAACATGAAATGAATGGGCTTTTTCAAACTTGAAACGCTGCCAAGGGGTTTGAAACAGGCCCTTTCGCGAAATTTCATGCCGAAAAGTCTTCAGAACGAAATATTCGCAGACCCCTGATGGACAGTCTAAATAAGAGGCCAACTCTGCGTTCATTTGATCACCTTACCATAGGGATGGCCGGTAAGCCACATGGACGAACTGCTGCTTCTGGGTAACCACGGATGGGTCGCCAGGTGTGGTGTGGGGTCACCAGTCCACCGTCCTGAACTGGTCAGGGGTGGCCCCCCAGTCACCATGAGGTTAGAGTTTAAGCCACTGGTAGCACAAGTAGCCGGATGGATCCGAGCAAAATCAGCCAATTCTTTGCTTTCTCTGGGGAAAATAAAAAGAGGAGGGGGGCTTAGTCTTGATAGGTTTCAAGCATGGTCCTTCCATTCTTCATCAAGAAGGGGAATGAAAACACTTCAATGGCTGGTGGAAGACATTTGTGGAAGAGGTTCGGAGGAGGAGGAGGAGGAGGAGGAAGGGAAGGGGAGAAGAAGAACTGTGGGTCCTTGATGTTCTCTGAACTGTATTGTTTTCTTGTAGATGTTTCATCACTTAACTAGGTAACAGTGTGAGGAGGAGGAGGAGGAGGAGGAGGAGGAGGAGTTATATCCAGATAACTTCTGAACTTCCTAGGAAGTTTACTCAGCCCCTTCTCAGTTGTCCCTCCATCAGCCAGCAAGAATGTTTTTATTTAGACCAGATAAGTTAGCTTGTTGAATTTAGCTGCTTTTTTGGCTTGGCAATTCTGTTTTTCTCCCTTCTATTTTTCACAGCGGGTTTTATTTGCTTTCCTTACATTTGTGGCTAAAATATATTTCCATATTACAGGTGGTTTTGAGAGCTCTGCATCTTTCAGACTGCAAAACTGCGGGCAGAAACGGTCTAATTTTAGTGCTGAAGTGGAGCAGGAAAAGTATTGCAAGCATAAAGATATGTCACCTGAGAAGTTTCTCCTGATCTCGTTCCAGACGACTTGCCAGGAGGTGGTTTTCTCGAAGGCGTGGACGGTCGTCCCCACAGTCCTCGTCTAACCGTCCGTGTCCTAAGGGGCAACCGAAACAAAGCAAGCTCAGCCTCCTGTAAATATAATCAAACATTGAGAATTCTCCAACCAACGGTTGAAATTCTAGACATCTCTTCAAGAATTACCAGGATCCCAAGATCCTTGACGGAGAAGCCTGAAGAGACAGTTATGGTATAATGGTTAAGAGGTAAAATGGAATCAGAAGGACAGATCAATTTTCTTGGTTATTCAGGAAGCTTTAGATGCCTACAGATAAATTCCTAGTTCTGCTCCCAAATTACAGCTAGTCCTCAACTTACAACAGTTTATTGTTCAGAATGGGGAGGGGAGAGGAGAGAGGAGGGGAGAGAGGGGGAGGGGAGGGGAGGAGGAGGAGGAGGAGGAGGAAGAGAAGGAGGAGAAGGGAAGGAGGGAGAAGGGGTAGGAGGAGAAGAGAAGGAAGGAGGGGGGAAGGAGAAGGAGAAGGAGGAGAAGGAGGAGAGGGGAAGGAGGGAGAAGGGGAAGGGGAAGGAGGAGAAGAGAAGGAAGGGGGGAAGGGGGAGGAGGTGAAGGAGAAGGAGAAGGAAGAAGGGGGGAAGGGGAAGGAGGGAGACAGGAAAAGAAAAGGAGGAGAAGGAGAGAATAGGGGAGGGGAGCAGAGGGAGGGACTTATATCTGGTTTTCACACTTATGACTATTGCCACATCCCCATGGTCATGTGATCCAAATTCAAATGTTTGGCAACTGGCTCACATGCATGACAGCTGCAGCGTCCTGTGGCCCCATGATCCCCTTTTTCTGAAAGTCAAGGGGGAAGCAGGTTCACTTAACCGTGATTCTACCTTAACAACTGCGGTGATTCACTCAGCAAACTGTGGGGAGAAAGGTTGCAAAATGGGAGGGGGGGGTTCACTTAACGTCTCACTGAGGCACAGAAATTGAGGTCGTAAGTCAAGGACTACCCATAACCTTCCTTCCTTCCTTCCCTCTTTATTTAAAGTCCTGACATTTGGGATTTGTCTGTCATCGGATGGTTGTAACTACCGTATTTTCCGGCGTATAAGACGACCCTCCTCAGAGCCATTTAAGACTCGTCAGAGCCTTATGGGCTGGTCTGCCTGGCTACAGGAGAATGAGACCCGGCGTATAAGACGACCCCCGACTTTTGAGAAGATTTTTGTGTGTTAGAAAGTAGTCTTATACGCAGGAAAATACAATAGGTTTCCTCATAAAGAAGCAACCCTCATTCTTGCAAATGCTTCAGTGGTGGGTTTCAAAAAAAATTTATTACTGGTTCTGTGGGTGTGGCTTGGTGGGCGTGACATGGCTTGGTGGGCGTGGCAGGGAAGGATACTACAAAATCCCCTTTTCCTTCCGATCAGCTGGGACTCGGGAGGCAGAGAATAGATGGGGGCGGGGCCAGTCAGAGGTGGTATTTACCGGTTCTCTGAACTACTCAAAATTTCCACTACCGGTTCTCCAGAACCTGCTGAAACCCACCTGTGAAATGCTTGTTTTCAATCACTTTTATTTTCCTTGCATGCTTTCAAACCCTGCTAGCACCCCATCCAGAGACCACAGCTAACCCAAAGTATCTAACAACCATGAAACAGCCTATTCCCATGATGGCAAACCTGTGGCACAAAGTGCCCTCTCTGCGGGCACACCAGCCATTACCCCAGTCCAGCTCCACTGCGCATGTGTGTGCGCTTCCCCCCAGCCAGCTGCTCTTTGGGTCTGTGCTGTGCATGCGCAGGGGCCCGGGCGCATGTGGGGGATGCATGCACGCATGTGGGGGGCAGGGGGCATGCACAAGGAGGCTCACATTGCATTTTGGGGTTTGCATGTATGCCCCCTGCACCCCGTTTTGGGCATGCATGGGGACACAGGGCGCATGCATGGGGGAGCACTCCCATTGCATTTTGGAGGTTTGGGCATTTGCGCACGCGTGCGCTTTGGGCACTCGGCACCAAAAAGGTTAACCATCATTGGCCTATTCCATATTTCCTTACCAGCCTAAGAATAATGGTGAATCAGCCTTGAACAAGGGGGTCCCATGGCTGTACTGGGGATGTTCTACACATCCCTTAAAGTCCCAAACGCAACCTACAAACTGCCAATTCACATACACACACACACACACACCCTAAAAAAACCCTCAATAGGCAATCTTGTTTTTATAAATTTCCTGACATGACGTACGAAGTTCGCTGAAGCAACATTCATCCCCGTGCAAAATTCAATCAGTTATGCACAGAGCTTGGAGAGAGAGAGGGAGGGAGGGAGGGGTCCGAAAGACATATCTCTGGAGGCCCTGTTTCCTTGGCGACCAAGGCCCCTGTTCAATGTGTGGTTTGGCTCGCCAAATCCTACTAGATTAGCTCCCTTGGCTTCTGTCTCTCTCTCTCTTAAAAGGGTTTGCACCTACACTTGGCACAGACTAACTCAATATTATTAATTTAAAAAAGAAAGAGAAAGAAAGGAGGAAGAAAGTCTCTTGGCACACAAGGACGGGAAAAGGGTGGAGGGGCAAGGGAGAATTGGGGAGGGGGCTGTGAGATGGGAAAAAAAAGAGAGAGAGAGAGAGCCTTGTGTGCCAATTCTATTGCTTAGCAACCAGACAAAGTACAGTCCTTGTTCACAAGCTCTCATTTCTGCTCAGTAAATTGCATTTAACAGAGGGGGGGGGAGCAGTGGATGGCTGAGGAGGGGAGGGCTGAGGGGGTGGAAGCTTTCAGACCAGCTCAAACAAACACATCCCTTTTGTTGGCTACCAATCCCAGCTCTTGGCTCCAGACGCAAAGAGGCTGTGGGAACCCAGATGGAAAAATGAAGTCAGGCTGGCCGCGGCGCACAAAAGGTCTAAAAACCGAGAGTCTGGGGTCCCGGCGGATGGACAGACAGATTGACAGAATCCAGCTCCCTTTTTCTCTGCAGGACTAGCGGGAAAGCATCGGAGAAGGTTTGGACTGCCGCTGGGTTGCCCCCCTCCCTGCCCTCAAAATGGAGAGGTGGGCACCAATGGGCAGACGGAAAGGGGCACCGATGCACTTGGAAGGATGCACAGCTTGTGAGTTGGCAGGGGGAAAGCGGGGGTCCCCATTGGCAAAATTTAAGCTGCAACACACACACACACACACACACATACCAATCCATGGCTCCTAATTCACAAATTTCAGCCACATTCTGCTTCCACGTATCCCTTCCCCCACCCCACCCCCCATTCAAGGGTTTTCTTTTGCAGCCATTTCAAAGCATCATGGTGGGGGGAGGGAGGACTTGGGAATAAGTTCTTCCTCACCCCCCCCCCATCTCAAAATCTGGGGAATGTTTGTGCCAGCAGCCAACTGAATTACTCTTACTCTAAGAATAGTGAAGCGAGAGTGAAGGACCATTGTCCCTGACTTCAGGGGAAGCTGTTCTTCGTTGGGTCTCTCCGATTGCGGTCTCACAACAAGACGGACACCATGTTTTATTCCAGTTTGCACACCTACAGGACAGCATCCATCCGTAGGAGGGATAGTCAGAAAAGTCAAAGGGTGTGTGTGTGTCTCCGTCATGTGATTTAACCTCCGCCCATTTTTTTTAAAAAAAGATGTCTCTAACCTCTCAAACATCACCACCTTGGCAATTATCCAGAATTGTACATTTCGGTTAATTTTGTTCATCTCCCTGCTCTTCTCTTCCTGGCGCCATTCACCAAAGGTAACATAGTGATTAACCAAATGCATCAATTAGAAAACTCAGAACCTAATTATTGACTTAAGCGTTAGCCTGCTTTGCACCACACACCAAGCTGCCACAAATTTGGCAAACGTGTCGAATGCCTCCATCACCATGAGCTGCCAAATCACCAAGCATAACCAAGATTAAAACCAAACCAGCCTTTAGATAACCTGGTTAAATTTTTGGGAGAAACCCAGTTAGTTTTCACGACTTAATAGCACAGCTACAGATGGTTTTCAACTTACAACCATCATTGCCTGATTCAATCGTGGTTGTAAATCCAGGACATCATGTACAGCCTTTTGAGAAGAAAGCTGGCTGGAGCTGACTTCCTAGAGATAATTCAACAGGGGAACGCAAGGTGGATATGTGAGCGAGAGGGGCGGAATTTAAAATGTGATAAACAAATAAAATACTGTATTTTCCTGCGTATAAGACTACTTTCTAACACACAAAAATCTTCTCAAAAGTCGGGGGTCGTCTTATACACCGGGTCTCATTCTCCTGTAACCAGGCAGACCAGCCCATAAGGCTCTGACGAGCCTTAAATGGCTCTGAGGAGGGTCGTCTTATACGCCCAGTCGTCTTATACGCCGGAAAATACGGTACATATTGGTTTCCAAGTTGAGTTTGGAACCCTTTTCAAGAGCCACCCTTGGATACAAATATTATTTTTCGGCCAAGGGTGAAGTTAAGCTTTCTCTGCCTTTTCCTCATTCATCTCATTTTAGGGGACGCAGTGGCTCAGTGGCTAAGATGCTGAGCGTGTCGATTGAAAGGTCAGCAGTTCGGCAGTTCAAATCCCCAGTGCCGTGTATTCCACATGGCCATGGAATAGTCATCAGACAGTGCTGGCTCTTCAGCTTTGAAACAGAGATATGCCCTGCCCCCTAGAGTCGGGAACGACTAGCATATATGTGCGAGGGGAACCTTTACCTAAATGCCATGTCCAGGGACCCCAATACATCGGCAGTTTTTCTAATAGATTATACCAGATTAAAAACGGGGAATGCTGTCCATAAAACAAAACCATCTTAATTTCCAATAACCTTCTGCTTGCTCTCTCTCTCATATCTCCAATCAGCTTTCACAAAAAATTAAAAATGGATTTTGAAAATGATTCATCGACCCTTCTAGAAAAAAAGGCAGGGGATAACATAGGAGGACTGGTAACTTTTTGGGGGTGGGTGGGTACGGATAATATAATGAGGACCCATCATTTCACCTTCTGACCAATAGATCGATTTATCTGCACCCTCTCTAAAAAGGCCAGCCCTATCTGCCATTTTGTGGGAGTGCCCACGACACGCTCTTGAAATGCCAAATCGGTTGAAAAACAGACTGACTACAGTGAAGGGGGAAAAAAAAGCAAATTGCAAATAAAATGTGCATGGAAATACACTGCAGACATTAGCAGAACCACACATGACCCGCTGATAAATTTAACTGGGAGGGGGGGGGGAGAGAAGGAACTTGGATGGCCGTTACAGTGACTCACTCTAACAAAATGTTCCCTGAGTTATTCCCACAGAGCTAAGTGGTGTCTGTGAGCTTGATTTATTTATCTTTATCTTGGTTTTTTTTTAAAAAAAAAAGGGGGGGGGGCCTTGGCAAATACATACCGAGAGGCCAAGCTTAGAAGTCAAGGCTCAGCAGTCTGAAGTTGCCAGCTACCAAAATGAACACAGAGGGAGAATTCATACCCTAAAACAAGAGGTCTATGGAGATTCTCAATCCATCCAACGTCAAGCTCTTTTTTCAAGAGGCAACTGGAGTTTCTTGGTTTTTCCTTAAAGATGGTTTGCTTCCCATCCTGAGAAGTTTCTTCAGCACAGAGAACACTAATGACCAGATGACTGCAAGGAATATAAATCCTTCCATCTTCCACCATTCACTCAGAACTGAAGAAACTTCTTAGATGAGAAGCGAAATGTTTTTCTGGATGCCCAAAAGGCTTTTGATAATCTAAACTGGCAATTCATGATTAGGCAAATTAGACACAGGAGAAGCAAAATGTCTTCAAGGAAAAATAAAGTCACCTCTTGAAAAAGAATCTTTGGGACACCTAAGACAAGATCGTGTTCAATCCTTCTCCACTCCTTTTTAGCTGTTCACCTTTCCATTTCCTCCACCCATGTTCTCCAGAGGTTCTCTACCACAGTCCCCTGGTGCTATCGGAATTGTAGTCCAAATAACTGGAAGGCTCCAAGATTACGGAGTGCTATAATTTGGGGATTAGGAAAGTCAACCCAACCTTCCTTCATCTTTAATCGGCAATATTTCACAATTTCAAAGAATGCTCAGCTGAAATCTCAACTGAAGTTGTGTAAAAAGCCTTTGGAGCAGGCTACCACAATCTTAGAAAAGTCCTGCAATTTTTGTTTGGCCATCAAATTGTGGCAGAAACAGAAGAGATCATTCAATGACTTATCTCCGCAATCAGCAGTCTTCCCATTTAATTTTACCTAACCAGACCTGATCTGGAGCTTAACTTTGGCTTTCCAAGATTACTCTGAAAACCAACAGAAAGATCTATTAGATTTCACATCAGGGATAATCCAGAACCACAAGTTTCTCCATCATGAACAGCTACCCATCTCCACCTCACTCAATTCTCCTCTTTCAAATGGCCATTTCTTCCTTTTTTTTCATTTAATCACATCCCCAATTTTAATTATAACATGTCCGTCGTACGCAGCTACACCCGTCTCCCCCTTGCAATCATTCATGCCACACAAAATGCTGGGATGTGGCTCAAAACGCTGACGTTGGGTGTTGTTCTGTTTTGTTTTTAAAAAGCTTAGATTCTCTTTCAAATCAAAAGCATCTTAGTTAGAAAGGAGCCCTTGGCATCTTGCATAAACAAACCTGAGAATGAAATGCCAGTGATTTACTTTGGTTTGTGAAGGTCCGTCATATATATCCAAGCTCAAAAATGTTCAGCCGACCAACATTTATCCCTAAAAGCAGCAGAGAGGAAACTATCTACCATTTTTAAAAATCTCTCCTTCCTCATTCATTTTTTCCCCCACTTCTGGTCAACTGTAAATCCTACAGACTGAATCATATCTCCCACCCCACCCCCACCTTCGTTTCCACTGATTTTAAGCCGTTTTAGCAAAAGCGTGGTATAACAGTACTTTTTTTAAAAAAAAATAAAATGAACAATAAAATGTGCCCGACAGTGACCGCCAGCTAGGAGTAGATCGAAGAAATCCACATTCAAAATGAACGTCGCTCAGTGGTGTCCTCCATAAACACCAGACTACAATTCTCCAGTAAGATTCAAGGAGGTTATTCTTCATCTATTTGATGTCTTTGCATATTGGAGCTGTTTTTTAATACCGTGCATTACCGTATTTTCCGGCGTATAAGACGACTGGACGTATAAGACGACTCTCCTCAGAGCCATTTAAGGCTCGTCAGAGCCTTTTGGGCTGGTCTGCCTGGTTACAGGAGAATGAGACCCGGCGTATAAGACGACCCCCGACTTTTGAGAAGATTTTTGTGTGTTACAAAGTAGTCTTATACGCAGGAAAATACAGTAATTTTGTGCACAAAACACAGCAGTGCAATAGTGACACCCTATGGCATAGCCAATGCTTTTCCTCATAGACGTGGTTCCTTCGGGGGAAAAAAAATTGAAGCTTGCATGAAAGCATGAAGCTCCTTCAACCTTACCAACATTGGTGACCCTGAAATCTGGTGGCAAACAGATATGGAACCCACGTCCTTCCTTTGACCATGAAAACAAGGCTAACATAGAAAATTCACTAAGCACAAAGTTCTTCTGTGAATGAAGGCAAATCTATGTGTCATAATATTACAGGATCCAATCCAAGTTGGTCACTGGTGTTGTGGCCCACCAGCGGCCAGCAGATCTGGCAGCAGATTCGGACAGTGAGGAGGTTGGGGAGGAACATGGGCCAGTCCTGGAGTCTGGGGAAGGCTCTGATGAGCGCTCTGCGTCAGAGGCAGAGAGGGGGCCAGGGCCGTCTGACAGTTTGTCAGCTGCCTTCAGAGTTGGACATCAGTGAGGATGTAAAGCCGCAGGTGGACAGTATATGGACGCTCCCATAGGGAATAAAGAGGAGTAAAGGGGAGGGGGGTTTGCAGGAGACAATTAGTTAGTTTAGTTTGTTCAATTTGTATAGTTTAGTTTATTCAATTTGTATAGTTTAGTTTATTCAATTTGTATACCGCCCTTCTCCTAGTGGACTCAGGGCGGTGCACAGCCAAGACTAAAACACATACCAATACAAAATTTTAAATTTTAAAAGAATTACGTAACTTTGGCCCAAAATTTAAAACATTCGAACTAAAACCCATTGACAATTTAAAAAAGCTAAAACTAAAACCGGGGGGGGGGGGTGTTGTTTACACCAGCCCTGCCTGATTGAGTTCATTTGGGTGCAGATCTGTTCCTCTATTCTTGCCAAATATTGTCAGTTACAGTGTGGAGTCTGAAAGATATCGGCCTGGCCACTCTCCAAGCTTGATAAAGGTCAGCAATTGAGAACTATTCTTGAAAGATGGTGGGAGAGGAAAAACTTTGCTGGAGAGGAATTCACTGTAAATTAAATAAAAAGGGTTTCTTGGGGTGAGGACTCAGCTTTGTGCTGCTGAAAAAGCCTAGGTCAGAACAACTTGGGACCAGAGATTGAGCCTCCCAAACTTTTTATTAATCGTATTTATTAATCATATTTCTATGCCGCCCGCTCTCCGAAGACTCTGGGCGGCTTACAACAATCAACAGTATACTAAATAGCATATTGCCCCCAACAATCTGGGTCCTCGTTTTACCCACCTCGGAAGGATGGAAGGCTGAGTCAACCTTGAGCCGGTGAGATTTGATCCGCTGATCTGCTGAACTAGCAGTCAGCTGAAGTAGCTGCAGTACAGCACTCTAACCACTGCGCCACCTCGACTCTTCCAAACTTTTGGACTCTTACTGGAGTCCATCCTCAGGGAACTTCTGTCTCCCAGAATGTTTGCTGTGGGTTATTCTATATTCTGTTCTAGCTGGCCATCAGCACCCCAATCAACAAATAAAAAGCCACACATAACCAGGCACCATATAAGTATTACACATAGAATAGCGCGCGCGCACACACACACACACACACACACACACACACACACACACACACACAGAGCTTCTGGCTAGAGAGAGGTTCCTGGAGGATGGGCTCCAGCATGAGTCCAAAAGCTTGGAAAACTAAATCTGGTCCAGGTGACCGACCCAGATTGGATCCTGCAACAAAGTTCTTTAAAACTTCAGATCTTTTCTCTCTCCTTCGGTATTACCATAATAATCAACACCATAAACAACTGTTTTCCTCAAAGGTCACCCTTCTGTGTTGTCCACTCCAACTTCCTTGTCCAAACTTTCCAACAGGTACTAACAATTTGGAGAATTCCCACAGCTGATTCCCAGATCTCCTACCTCCTACCTCCACCTGCATCTAGCCAACTTTGTCAGCTCAGGAATGAACCTACATCTACCAGAACTTCAATCCCCAGAATTCCCCAATCAATATGGCCAATCCAGGAGTTGCAATTGTCCCATCCAGAGCTGGACGCTTCCCCTGCCCACAGCCTACCTTTAACATTACTCAAGGAGCGGTCGCGGTCATTGAGCCCCAGTTTGCTGCCACTGCTGTTGTCTTTCTGACGGGCCACCGCCACCGCGATGCCAACGGGGAGATGTCTAACTTCCACCTCTCCTTGAGATCCAATGCTCTCTCGTCCAAAAGACTTGGCACTTTCGGGTCGTTCTGGTTCCTTCTTCAGCTGCTTGCCAGCTTGGTGGGACAACAGCTGCTGGAGCTTGGGTGAAGGCTGTTGACCAGGGTCCAGCTTCATGTTGCCCAGACCCCCAAAAGGACTTTTCTTGCCACCCCCCTGCCGTGCTGATGCCTCCTTAGCAAAGCTCCCGCTATACTTGATGAGACTTTGCATGGCAGATCCTTCCCCATGCGTGGGAGCGTGGAGGCTGTCTGCCACGCTCCGGCCTCCTACCACGGAGGACCTCTGCAGGTTGCTGGGTTCCAGGTAGGTTTTCTTGACCTCCTCCTCCACCCGGTTGGCATGGTTGTGTTGGGCAGCCAAAACAGCCATCTGGGTGGTGGCAAAGTTGCCCATTTCAAAAGGCTTCCATTTTTGTTCAGGAGGCTTCAGCTGTTGGCTGGGATCTAAATGCTGGCGGGAGGAAGAGGACAAGGAAGAAGAGGAGGAAGAAGAAGAAGAGGTGTCCAAAGTGCCATAAATCTTCACTGCTTCTTTGCAGCCGGGTCTTTGAAAACGGTCCCGCTCGCAGGAGCGATGTTCTGCCTCCAAGCCAGCTTTGGGCAAGTCCTTCAAAGGGAGGTACTCCCTGTTTTCGGGGGAGTTCAACCTTGGCCTGTTCAAGAAGGTTTCCGAAGCCCCCTGTTTCTTCAAGACCATGGAGTTGGCCCTGATCACCGAATTTTTCTCCCGCAGGATCTCCATCCGCTTGGCATCTGCGTGGATGGAGAACTCTTGAGCCAAAAGGTTGCGAGAAGCATCCGTCAGACACCTCTCGGGGACCGCCTGCAAGACCCCAACTCGGGTGGCAGTAGGAACCTCCTTCTCCTTCAGTTTGGTGTTGTCCCGTGCTTGGGAGGCAATCTGAATGGGGCCGTTTCTCTCGTCGTAGGCCTCGAGGGAAGGCACGAAGGTGGGCGCAATGACCTTGTGTTCCCTCCCGGACTCCTTGGTCAAGGGGAAGATGGTGTACATGTTGGGATGGATAGGCTGGGGAGGGAAGGCCGAGGGCGGAGGGAGCTTCCCTGGTTGAGCTGGAGAAGGACAGCTGCAGGCCACGTGCAAGGCGGCAACCGAATTCATGGCGGAGTCAACTTTCTTTATTCGATCGGAGTAGACGTAAGGAGGAGGCCTCACATTCTCATCGTGTCTGCTGAGATCCTTGGGACAGCGATCCAGCTCGGAGCCCTGGGCGCTTCCGGTCATGTTGCAGTTGCTGAGTGAAGAGGTCTGAAGTGGGTGTTTGGACTTTGGTTCTCCGCTGAAGACCCCCCGATTGGACAAGTGTTCCGCCAGGAAGGGAGACAAGCGTTCTCCAACCTTAACGGCCTTTTCAAATCCGTTCGTTTTCCTCTCGCTCTCAGGCTTGGTGTCCTGGGTGAGGTCCACCACGCTGTGAGGCCGGGACTCCTCGCGCAGCTTGGCCTCCTTCTTGGCCAGGGACAAGGAGAGGTCGCTTCGGTAAGAGCGGTCCTTCCCGCCGAGGTCTTTGGGGCCGTCCTTGGAGGTCCTGTGTGGGTGCCCAAAATCCTTTTCATGGAGCAGGGCACTGGAGGCAGGGTTGGGGGTTGCCCTAGATGGGGTGGCCTGGGCGTGCAAGGCAGCTTGTCCTGTGTGCCCAGCAAGGTAAAATCCATCTGTAAATCAAAGGGAGGGGGGGGACAGCAGATTGAGGTCAGTTCTCTTTGGTCGTGCAAATCGAAGCGTACAAAACATTTCAAGGATGACGTGTGCTGACCCTAAACGACCCTGATGTGGCTGTTTCAGTATTAACCTGATCGGGGTGTTGCATGATTTTAAAATTTTAATGTGGTTTTCATTGATGTTTTAATTTTAGTTTTATTTTAATCTAACTGTGATTTGTATTGATGATCGTTGTTGTAAGCCGCCATGAGTCCCTTGGGAGAATGGCGGCGTATAAATCACAAAAATAAATAAATAAATAAATAAATAAATAAATAAATAAATAAATAAATAAATAAATAAATAAATAAATAAATAAACAAACCATCCCAACTCATCCCTACTTTACCAACCTACCAGATGTTTTTTGACCTTGGAACAGATGGTTTCAAGCTCTAATTTGTAGCTAAAATGGCAAAGAAGGAAGGAAGGAAGGAAGGAAGGAAGGAAGGAAGGAAGGAAGGAAGGAAGGAAGGAAGGAAGGAAGGAAGGAAGGAAGGAAGGAAGGAGATGGAAATGAGAAGAGGGAGGGAGGGTGGAGAGGGAAATGAGAAAAGGGAGGGAGGAAGGAGATGGAAATGAGAAGAGGGAGGGAGGGAGGGAGGAAGGGAGGAAGGAATCTAGTTATAAGTCAGGGAGGGAGAGAGGGAGGAGGGAAGGAGTGAGGGAGGGAGGAGAAAAGGGAGGGAAGGAAGGAGATGGAAATGAGAAAAGAGAGGGAGGGAGGAAGGGAGGGAATGGAATGGAAATGAGAAGAGGGAGGGAAGGAAGGAAGGAAGGAAGGAATATTGTTATAAGTCAGGGAGGGAGGGAGGGAGGGAGGGAGGGAGGGAGGAAGGAAGGAAGGAAGGAAGGGAGGGAGGAAGGAAGGAAGGAAGGAAGGAAAGAAGGCTAACCTTTTGGGGTCTCGAAGAGGCTGTGCTGACTCAGCTGAGCAAGTAAGGGATTCCCTGTGTTGTGGGGTTCCAGGTGACTCAAAGGAATGTATGAGGGGTAGAGACCACTCGGCAGGTGGGAGAAACCTGAAACAGAAGAAAAATTCACAGGTCAGTTCAGGATTGAACAACCCCCCCCCCAACACACACACACACACACACACACACACACACACCATGTTGCTTTCTCCCTGCCCTTTCCCTTCCCCGCCCCCTCTAATTTCTTCCTTTTTTTTTTCCTTTGCTTTTTTGTATTTTCATTCTAATAAAGCTCCATTAAGAAAGAAACAGAGTTGGGCTGTTCAACTTTCCTTCTGATCCTGCCTTCTCCGTTTGTTTTGTCAGAAACATAAGGGGCCCCAAAAATTTAAAAAAAAAATTGATGGAAATGAACAGAGTTGGCCGTTAGCAACGTCATCCCTCTAAAACCCCAACATTTCTGAAAGCGGTCGAGGAATGGAGACTGAATATTCGGCTTCCTCAATTCCTTCCGCCTTTTTTACTTGGCCGCAGAAATGAACTGGGAGCCACCGAAGGGAAGTCCAAAGCCCAGCATCCTGCTTCTTGATCAACTCCCAACCCCAGTCATCAGCTGACACATCCCCAGCCCTCCCCGGTTCAGGAAATGGGTCTGCAGGTGCTCGCTGTTTCCATCCGGCAGGGCATTAAGGCAGTGGTGGAATTCAGCCAGTTCGCACCACTTCGGGAGAACCGGTTGTTAACTTTCTGAGCAGTTTGGTGAACTGGTTGTTGGAACAAATAATTGGGGCCGAGAACTGGTTGTTAAATTATTTGAATCCCACCACTGCATTGGGAACTCTTGAATTCGAGACGGACTCTCCAACAGCGGGCTTAGTGGTCAGAGTCACGGGTGAGGAAGTCAACCAAGGGAGGAAGAGTGGGACGCTTTTGGGTCTTGATAAGAGAAGACCTTCAGCCTTCGAGTTGTGGTCAGCAACCCAACCCACAAGCAACCCAACCCACAAGCAGTAGGGTGTCCGGAAGACAACCGTTGCACAATTCAGAGAAGGGGGAAATTTCACTGAGCGGCTGTTTCAAAAACCCACAATTCCTTTGCAATCAAAGGAATAGAGAACAAAAGGAAGGGGGATAAACCCAATGCAAAAAAAGTAAAAAAAAACCCACATTATTCAACAACAACAAAGCACAAAATGAAAATCTCCCGGGTCGGGTGAAGTCATCTCGCCTAGAAAATGGAAGAGCTGAGTTTTAGTCTGGGTGACCCTTGGTGAGTTCTAGTCCCATCTTAGGTGTGAGAGCCAGTTGAGTGACTCTGGGCCAATGACCAGGAGATGGGGGAATTCTAGCCTCGCCTTAGACTTGAAAGACAAAGAGTTTTAGGCATGCTCTCCGCCTTGAGTTTATTTATAGCAATACACTATTTTATAAAAGTAAACGAAAACACAAGAATTTTGTGAACTACCAAACCAAGAGTTAGCAAATCAGCTGGCCAAAATCTCTGCAGATCAAGATTTAGAATATGGCCTCTAAATATGGTGGAAGGTCAAAAAAAGAAAGAAAATTCAACTTTTCTTCTGCAAACAAAGCATGTTTGTAAGATCAGAGGTGTCCCATTTTGGCCACTTTAAGACCTGTGGACTTCAACTCCCAGAATTCCCCAGCCAGGAATTCTGGGAGTTGAAAGCCACAGATCTTAAAAGTAGCTAAGGTTGCACAGGCCTGTTGTAGCTGGAAAAGCAGCATTCCCAAATTTCTCCTGTGTTGTGCAACACCACAACAAATCCTCAAAAGGAACCTATCTACTCCGGTTGTATCATCCTCTCTCTATAGTAGCAGATCTGACTTTCTGTGCTCCCAGCACACCCCAAGGGAGGAACCAGGAAGCAATTATTCCACAGGCAAAAGTGTGAGGAACCAGGGTGGCTTCACAGGATGAACAAATGTTGCCTAGACACCCAACCTGACACGAGCTGCATTTCCTCAGTCACTTCCAATCATCCCTCTAACTCAAAACCACCCAGAAGAGAAATTTGGAATGAATTCTCAAGCATACCGTAAAAACCCAAAGGTGATTTTTTTCAAGAGTTCAACTGGACTTTCTGGTTTTTCTTGGAAGACATTTCACTTCTCATCCAAAGAAGCTTCTTCAACTCTTGGATGAAGAGCTGAAGAAGCTTGTAGGATGAGAAGCGACACATTCTCAAAGAAAAACCAGAAAGTCCAGTTGAACTCTTGAAAAAGCATCTTTGGGACAATCATAACGTGGTTGATGGAGAATCTCCATAGACCTCGAAGAAGTTCTGAAGAAGCTTCTTGGATGAGAAATGAAACATTGTCAAAGAAAAACCAGAAAGTTCAGTTGAACTCTTGAAAAAGCATCTTTGGGACAATCATAATGTGGTTGATGGAGAATCTCCATAGACCTCGAAGAAGTTCTGAAGAAGCTTCTTGGATGAGAAATGAAACATTGTCAAACAAAACCCAGAAAGTCCAGTTGAACTCTTGAAAAAGCATCTTCGGGGCAACCATGACCTGGATGATGGAGAATCTCCATAGACCTCAAAGAAGTTCTGAAGAAGCTTCTTGGATGAGAAGTGAAACATTGTCAAAAAAAAAAACAGAAAGTCCAGCTGAACTCTTGAAAAAGCATCTTTGGTACAATCATGACTTGGATGATGAAGAATCTCCATAGACATACTCTGAAGAAGCTAAAAAAAACCCCAAAACCCTCAAGATCCTTCCATAAATTAAGAAAACCAGTGAGAATATTATCTAAAGTATTAAGGCACTGAATTAGTCCCAAGGGTCAATAGATCCTGTAGAAGAGGATCTACAGATAGTCCTCACCTCGCCTCATCTTACTTGCTTAGTCACGGAAATTTGGGGCTCAAGGATCGCCGTAAGACGAGGACTATCATTAGATTTGTCTCCAAGGTGTCTCAGAATCAGGGGGCAGGATACCCTCCCCATCTTCCTTGCTGTAGCTGACCCTACCACCATAATGGCACACAGGTGGCACACAAACTCAGCTCTGGCTGTTTCCTGCCTCCGGAGGGCCTGGGGAGTGGATGGGGAAGGCCCATTTTTCACTCTCCCCAGGCTCCGGAGCCTTTCTAGGAGCCTGGGGAGGGCGAAAATGGTGGGACTAGAAGTCAGTAAACAGGCCGTTTGTGGCCTTCGGTGGGGTGGAGAAGGCCATTTTCCCCCTCCCCATGCTCCTAGAGTGGCTCTGGAGCCTGGGGAGAGCAAAAAAACAGGGCTACCAGACCATCACGTGCCAAAATCGGGGAGGGGGGGAACACAGGGCGTCGTGCACACATGCAGGGGGTGCATAGAATTATGGGTGTAGGCATATGCGCGCGCTTCCACCACTTTTGGCACGCAATGGCAAAAAGTTTAGCCATCGCTGCCGTACCACTTTCCTTCCTCTTGTTGGGTTCTGCCGTGGCTTGAAGTCCAATCTCATGACCCCACGATACTTCCCCTTTTGACAATGAGTCAGCAATTCAGAAAAAGGAAAAAGAAAAGAAAAGAAAGCCCGGCCCTTGGAGAGTTAGGAGCCAAGCTTTAGATGTTTTTCTTGGGTTGGGCTCAAAAGCCAGGCCAAGAGCTTGTGGTAAACAGCCTTTGAACCTCTCTTGATGGAAATGGGTCAAACTCATTGAGATCACAGCTACAACAAGCCGAGTTAGGGTTCCTCGGGGACAATGGTGAAATTCAATTTTTTTAAACTACCGGTTCTGTAGGCATGGCTTGGTGGGCATGGCACGGGAAGGATATTGCAAAATCCCCATTCCTTCCCCACTCTTGGGAGAAGGATACTGCAAAATCTCCATTCCCTCCCCACTCCTGGAGAAGGATATTGAAAAGTCCCCATTCCCTCTCCACTCTTGGGAGAAGGATACTGCAAAATCTCCATTCCCTCCCCACTCTTGGGAGAAGGATACTGCAAAATCCCCATTCTCTCCCCACTCCTAGGGAGGATACTGCTAAATCCCCATTCCCTCCTCACTCCTGGGGGAAGGATACTGCAAAATCCCCATTCCCACCCTACTCCAGGGGAAAGTTACTGCAAAATCCCCATTTCCTCCCTTATCAGCTGGGCCTTGAGAGACAGAGAATAGATGAGGCGAGGCCAGTCAGAATTTTTGCTACCAGTTCTCTGAACTACTCAAAATTTCCGCTACCTGTTCTCCAGAACTGGTGAGAACCTACTCAAACCCACCTCTGGCATGGAGACCCAGCGAGAGCAAAAAACGGACCTACCGTAAGTTTGGGAAAGCCGAAGCCTCCGTTTTAACCTAGCTTTTCTTTCGTTTTTATGTAATTTTGTTATTTTGCCCTCTCTGCCCTTCCTTTTACTTCTGCTCTCTTTTTTTCTTCATATCTTGTTTTTCGTGTTTTGAATAATTTGAAAAACACCCAGAGGCTCTGGGAGTCTGGTGACATCGGCATTTAAATAATAATAACAACAAGAAAGAGTCACACAACGGGTCCTCCTCGTCAGTTTATGATTGGGTAGCAGCTCTTTGAAAAGTTTAGCCTCCGCCTCTAAAGGAAAAAATAAGCTTCTAGTCCTTATTGGCCTGTCTACAAAATGAAGATTCCATACAGCATTCTAGCTAATCAGAATCACTGGGAGTTGAGTGGCATATACATTTAGTCCATTGTCAGCTTATGATTGGGTAGCAGCTCTTTGAAAAGTTTAACCTCCGCCTCTAAAGGAAAAAAATAAGCTTCTAGTCCTTATTGGCTAGTCTATAAAATGAAGATTCCATACAGCATATCCTAGCTAATCAGAATCACTGGGATTTGAGTGGCATATACGTTTAATCTATTATTAGGGCTGGTTTGCACAGTCAGCCAGATATATTTTGACTGGGATCTGGCATTTTTGTCAACCTCTCGCCCTTCCCAAGGGCTGTGAGATAAACAGATGTTGTTTAATAACATGAAATGCCGCAGGATGATTATGATGATGACTAATCAGCCAGCATGCCCGTTAAACAAAAACTCTTTCGGAAAAATCAAAAAAATAAAATGAAAGGTAAACAGTCATACATTGGCACAGAAGTCGCCAGCCTCTTGGAACACCAGCTGAAATCTCCTCAGAAAAATTAAATTAATTTAAATACACCGATACAGGAAGGAAGCCAGTCGGACTGAAATACAGTTATGATTTTTTTTTTAAATCGCAGTAATGACATCCGCTGATTTATTCACCCATCAAACCAATAACAGGAGAAGCTAGATTTCAAGGAAAGGTTAAGGATAACCAAGGGGTTTATTTTTCCCCGCCTCAAATTTTAAAGCCCCTCCTGGACTGTCTCTAAGCCGAGTGCTACATGGTGCCAAGCTTAAATCCTCCCTACCCCTCCCCGGCTTGGCCAATTCATATCCCTTTCTCCTCTCCCTCTCCCCATGCCCCCATCTCCATCTGGCCTACCTCGCAAGATCCAGGTAAGCAATTACCACCTTCGTGTATATATGGTAATACGCTCCCTGTGCTCCTCTTTGGAGAAAGGGCAAGATGTAAACACAATAAAGGTAATTGCTTAATTGCTTAATCATTTTAAACCCAGAAGAGTTAATCGGCTAAAAGACGTCTTTAAGCAGTTGGCAAGACTGGTGAATGGGTGGAGACTGGAGTGTGAGAAGGGGGAGAGAGAGAGAGAGAGAGAGAACGAGAAAGAGAGAGAGAGAGAAAGAGAGCAAGGAAGAAGGAATGATAGAGAAAACAAGAGGAGAAAGAACGAATGAGAAAGAGAGAGAGAGAAGAACAAGAGAGAAAGAGAGAATGAGAATGAAAGAAAACAAGAAAGAGAAGAAAGAAAAAGAGAGAATGAGAAAGAAAGAGAAAGAGAGAGAGAGGAGAAGAAAGAGAAAGCAAGAAAGCAAGAAAGCAAGCAAGCAAGAAAGAAAGGACGAGAATGAGAAAGAAAGAGAACAAGAAACAACAAGAAAGAAAGAAAAAGAGAGAAAGAATGAGAAATAAAGAGAGAGAGAGAGAACAAGGGAACAAGAAAGAAAGGGAACAAGAGAGAAAACAAGAGGAGAAAGAAAGAGAATGAGAGAGAGAGAACAAGAGAATGAGAATGAGAAAGAGAAGAAAAAGAAAGAAAAAGAGAGAGAATGAGAAATAAAGAGAGAGAACAAGAAAGGGAACAAGAGAGAAAACAAGAGGAGAAAGAAAGAATGAGAAAGAAAGAGAACAAGAGAATGAGAGAGAGAAGAAAAAGAAAAAGAGAGAGAATGAGAAAGAGAGAGAACAAGAAAGAAAGAATGAGAGAGAAAAAAGAGGAAAAGAGAGAGAGAGAAAGATTCAAATGATGGGCCCTCTAACTTGCAACTTTGGATTCAGCCCTCAGTTCCCTTTGATCTCAGACCTCTTCCCCTCCCCACCCCAAATTTGCTCCTCCTCCCCTTCATCTACGTTTACAATCTAGTCAAGATCTCCAGGAACCCATCAGATCTTCCATTCAGCCATTCCCCTACCCTCCCCCCACCCTAAAGCTCTGGTTGATGGACCTGGCAAGGTTTCGTGCCGCATGTCAAGCCATTCAGTGCCAGAGTTTCTCTCTCCAGGTCACCCACGGCTGAGTTTCCACGGGGCGAGCCACATGCACCTCCTTTGCATTCAAGGTGGGAACCCAGCCAAAAAGTGAGCGACAAAACAACCACACCCACCTCTGAAGGTGTCCCTGCTTTCATTAAACACAAGCTGCAATGGAGACAAACCCTTCTTAAGGTATTCCGGGAAGGTTGAGCAAGAACTGATGCAATGGGAAATTCCCCATTTGCAATCAGAACCCGCCAGCAACCACCCATCTGCTCTTGACAGACCGAGCTTGCCAAATTTATCCTCCACAAACATCCAAAATCTTCATAGCCAAAAAAAAAAGGGGGGGGAACTTCCCCAACGGCATCACCACCTTCTCTAGAAGATGGTGAAGGCAACCACTGGACAACGCTGCCTTCGCTCCGAAAGCAAAAAAGCGCAGAAGGCATCGGGGGTCCCCTTCCAACAGTCCTCTTCAAACTTCTCCTCCCTCCTGGGACCGAGGAATGGATTCGGATCACGGGGGGTCTGGTTCTCTTGGTTGGAAAACGAGCGTCTTAAAATGAGACCCTGAAGCCGTGTGGAGAACTGTCTGCAAAACCTTGGCCAACTTGAAGAGGTGTGGACTTCAACTTCCAGAATTCCCCAGACAGTTTCGTTGGCCGGGGAATTCTTCTGGGGAGTGGAATTCCGCAATCTTCAAATTGCCAAGGTTCAGACAAGCTGGTCTAGGTAAGCTTAAGGATCAAATTAATTCTAGACTGATATTACATGAAGTGAACAATTTCCTTCCCTCCTTCCTTCTCAACTCCCTTCCTTCCTATCTCCCTTCCTTCCTTACTCTTTTCCTTCCTTCTTTCCTTCTTTTCCTTCCTTCCTTCTTATTCTTTTCCTTCCCTCCCTCCTTCTCTTTTCCTTTCTTCTTTTATCCCTTCCTCCCTTCCTTCTTTTCCTTCCTTCCTTCCTTCTTTTCCTTCCTTCCTTCTTACTCTTTTCCTTCCCTCCCTCCTTCTCTTTTCCTTTCTTCCTTCATCCCTTCCTCCCTTCCTTCTTTTCCTTCCTTCCTTACTCTTTTTCTTCCTTCCTTCCTTCTTACTCTTTTCCTTTCCTTCCTCCTTCTCTTTTCCTTCCTTCCTCCCTCCCTTCCTCCCTTCTTTTCCTTCCTCCCTTCTTACACTTTTCCTTCCTTCCTTCCCTTTTCCTACCTTCCTTTCTTCCTCCGAGGAAGAAGGAAAAGAGAAGGAAGGAAGGAAAAGAAGGAAAGGGAGGAGCCTTTCCTTCTTTTCCTTCCTTCCTTCTTTTCCTTCCTTCCTTTTCCTTCCTTCCTTCTTTTCCTTCCTTCCTTTCCTTTTCCTTCCTTCCTTCCCTTTTCCTTCCTTCCTTCCTTCCATTTTAATCCCTACCACTGTAAGCAGACCTTTTTTTCTGTATAACCACAATGTGTTTCTTTGTTTGTTTGTTTGTGTGTCTGTCTGGTAGCTGTCTGCGCTCCCCTATTAAAAATAATTTGTAAAAAATTAGACGCTCAAATTAAACACGGAAAACAAAGCTCTAGCCTGCAAACTTCCCGCGAGAGACTGTACCAAACCAACAGGACTCCCTTTGCAGTCTTTCGAGACTCAACAAACGCCACAATGTCCTTCTACTTGGGTAGCTGAAAATAATCCTGACGCTATCTTGCCACTCATTACAGCTCCTAGAGTTTAAACCTTCTCCTCCTCCACTGATTATACTCCAGGATGGTTTCCCTGTGAGCGGAGGAAGAGCAGAGGCCTTCAGAATAATATGCAAAGGTTTTTCTGCTCTGGTGCATTGCCAGGGTTAGATTGCTGGGACCTTGGCAGAGAAGGTACCATGTCCTCTCCCACCATCTAACCATCTTCTCAAGGCCAAGGACAGTTTAGCTGAAGGACAGAAAGGAGCCAGCTGCACCATGTCAGGCTGCAGCTTGGGGGGAAAAAAATATGTTTATTATATAGATTTAGCTGGAAAAATCTAGATTTGGCTTCTTTTATCTTGGAAGAAATAATTCCATGCTCTCCGGTTCCAGCAGAAAATTCTTACGACTACCTCTGTCCGAGTAGTTCTTCAAGAACCGCCACAAGTCATTTGCATTTGATTTTGTCATTGTTTGCCATCCGCAAAAATTCACATACACACACATGGGAAGCACATACGGGTAACCCTCTAATGCTCGGCTTTCAACAGTTCTTTAGTGACCATTTGAAGTTACAATGGCACTGGGAAAAAAATCTGACTTTTGACCCTTTTTCACACTTACGACCATTGCAGCTTCCCCCAGAGTCACATGATCAAAATTCGGATGCTTGGTTCACATTTATGACGGTTGTAGTTTAGGACGGGTTACTTTTCGTGACCTTCTAACAAGAAGCCAAGTCAATGGGGAAGCCAGATTCATTTAACAACCATGTGACCGACTTCATTTAACAATTGTGGCACGAAAGCTCGCGACGTGGGGCAAAACTCACTTAATAAATGTTTCATTTAGCAACACAAAGTTTGGGCTCAATTCTGGCCATAAGTCGAAAACTCCCTGTATGATCTTTTCTGTGAATAAAACAGTTTTCCCCTCTCTACTTCTTTCTCTTTCTTTCTTTCTTTCTTTCTTTCTTTCTTTCTTTCTTTCTTTCTTTCTTTCTTTCTTTCTTTCTTTCTCTTTCTTTCTTTCTTTCTTTCTTTCTTTCTTTCTCTTTCTTTCTTTCTCTCTCTCTCTCTCTCTCTCTCTTTCTAATTTCTTTCTTTTTTTCTTTCTACCGTGGGAAATAATGTATATTTCAGTTTCTACCTATGAATCTTTATAAATGGTCACCATTTATATTAACCCAAGTTACAATTTATTCATAATGAGAGTCCTGTTTTCCCACACCCTGCCCAATTTCACCCCAGTGAATTTGCATGAGGTCTAAATGGGAAGAGGATATGCAGGTGGATATATTCAGCCTTACACCTTCACTCGGGCCTTATCTCGGTTTGCAAACCACATCCTGCCAAGCCCAAACCATATTATGACGGGGCAAAGCACAAAGCAAACCTTAGACATGTGGACTAGCACCTTGCTCAATCATTTCCATAAGGCTGGGCCAGGAGCAGAAGTCTAGCTAAAGCTAAGGCAGATTTCTCTCTCTCTCTCTCTCTCTCTCTCTCACACACACACACACACACACACATATTCTCTCTTCCTCTATCTCCCTCCCCATCTCTCTCCTTCATTCTATCTCTCGTTCTCTCTCATTCTCGTTCTCGTTCTCTCTCTCTCTCTCATGTTCTCTCTTATTCTCTCTCTCATTCTCATTTTCTCTCTCTTATTCTCTCTCTCGTTCTCTCATTCTCGTTCTATCTCTCTCTCTCATTCTCTCTGTCATGTTCTCTCTCACCCTCCCCGTCTCTCTCTCTCTCATTCTCTCATTCTCATTTTCATTCTCTCTCTCTCATGTTCTCTCTCGTTCTCTCATTGTCGTTCTCTCTCATTCTCATTCTCTCTCATGTTCTCTCTCTCATTCTCATTCTCGTTCTCTCTCTCTCCCTCGTTCTCTCTCTCGCGTTCTCTCTCTCCCTCCCCGTCAATCTCCCTCATGCTCTTTCTCTCCCTCATTTTCTCTCATTCTCATTCTCTCTCCCTCCCTCCCTCCCCGGCTCTCTCCTTCGTCTCTCTCTCTCTCTCCTTCCCCATCCCTCCTCCTCGTTCTCTATCTCATTCTCTTTCATTCTCATTCACTCTCGTGTTCTCTCTCCCCCTCGTTCCCACTCTCTCTCATTATCTCATTCTCGTTCTCTCTCTCCCTCTCTCTTTTCTCTCTCCCTCATTCTCTCTCTTGTTCTCGTTTTCCCTCTCTCCCTACCCCCCCCCTCCCATCTCTCTCTCTCTCTAAATTCCAACAGCCAGCTCAGGTTCTCCTGACATAAAGCATCGCCTGTTTTTCCACGGCCTTTTTTCATTTCTTGAAAAGTTAACATGAAGAATAAATAGTGCCTTAGCACAGCCCCAGAGTAACACAGCCCTTGTTTTGTGTTTTTTTGTTTTACTCCACCTCCATCAAATGAAATAACTCGGCTGCTAAGTTTAGCAACAAGGTTTACTTGGCCAAGCTGTTTGCAAGCCGTGGTTTAAAATAATTCGGTCCTCACAAGCGAGGCCATTGTATTATTATAATTTTTTTTTTTTAAAGGGCGGCTGCTAGGTTTGATAGGCCGATCCAAAAGAAAGTGTATGTTCTCCGTATAAATAGCACATACATCATCAAGACAAGACGAGCAAGAAACCGAGGCAGGCTTTTTAAAAACCTTCGATCGTTTCAAATGCAAAAAAAAGAAAAAGAAAAAGAAAAGAAAAGTCCATTCTAAAAGTGCAATATTTATAACCCTGGCCTGCAATTAAAGACCAGGAAACACAGACTAAAGAACAATTGGCAGGAGAGGAAGTTTGAAACAAACAGATCAAAATTCTCCGACAGTCTAATATCCAAGGATATACACACTAACACACTGCTGAAATTCTGCAGGGCTGCAAAAGCCTCTCTTTTTTCAAAAAAATTATAAATATTTTGCTTTGAAGTGCAACTGATTTAAATCTTCTGGCTTTGTGAGGACTAGAAACCTAGCTTTCTTTCCCTTGTTTTAAGAAGCAGAGCAGGCAGTCCAAAGCACAAGGGATTACTGAGTGTTTCTCAAACCTTGGCCGTTAGGAGATGGGTGGACTTCAACTCCCAGAATTCCCTAACATGCTTTAAAGTGACCAAGATTGAGAAAACACTGGATTATATACTCTTTCCCGCTTTCATCCCAGCACAATGAGGACCAGAAACATGCTGTGTCGTTTGTGAGGAAAGGGCAAAATTCTGCATACCTTAACTTTTGAAAAATGTCAAGGAAGTTGCAGGAAATAAGGTGACAAGAAGATAGCCAACAGAAATAATAATTATTAAGATGATTCGTTTATTCATTAAACATGAAACTCAGTCAAATGAACGTTTAAAAATGGATCATAAATACCGCTGACGGGTGCTAATGGTTGATACAGGATGCTGCCAGCATCCTAGATATCAGCCAAGTACCGTCATACAATTATTGTTGTTGTTGTTGTTGTATTTTTGAATGTTCAGTTGACGGAGTTTCATGTTTAATGAATAAAGTAAATAATAATAATAATAGTGAGGTCCATGGTGCTCTCTAAGCTGGATTGTTTTTTTGTAGACATTTTATTACCCAGCTAGGCAATATCATCAGTGTTAGGATGATAGAAAAGGTAATAATAGAATTCAGACTGGCAGGCACCTGCCACAAAACAACCCAGCCTTAGCAATTGTCAATAAGAAACTTAAAAAAAAAAGTTTGGATAGGGGGCGTGGCAATACCTGGAGACTGCAGAAGAAGAGAAGGAACTGCAAAAGTCAACAAAATACAAAGACATCACGTCGAAACAGAACAACGGTGGCAAGAGAAAGCGAAGACCAATAGCGATAGGCATCTTGGGTGCAATCCCAAAAAAACATCTGGAGCAGCCCTTGAACAATGTCCGGCATTGACAAAAAACCATCATCAGTCAATTACAAAAGGCAGCTTTACTCGGAACAGGCTTACATCCTGCGATACCTTTAACAGCATTCAACCACCAAATCTGCCTTTCCTAGGTTCCTTGGGAAGGACTCGGGATAGGTAGATGAAAATGCCAGCTCTAACATCTGGCTGACTGAGTGACACACCATAACAAACAACCCCAGCAAGCTACTGATTCCATTCTAGAGGGAAATCTGCCGTGGAAATGCTCCTTGGCCCTCTATTTTTACTTCTTCTAACGCTTAAAGGAGAGCCTGGGCTCCGTTTGTAAAAGATGTGGAATGCAGTGGCAGGGTTTTTCTCCCAGTTGTACCATTTTATGTGGGGTTGGAAACTATGGGCAGGACCATCAACCAAGCAAGATGAAGCTATTCACCGGTGGAACGGCTTGCTTCCAGAAGTTGTGGCTACTCCATCACTGGAGGCTTTCAAGAAGAGATTGCACAGCCATTTGACTGAAATGGTATAGGGTTTCCTACTTGAGAACGGGGTTAGACTAGAAGACCTCCAAGGTCCCTTCCAATATTTTTTTTTAAAATCTTGGCCAAGTTTGCGATCCTACACCAATTCCAATCGACTCAGAAGGATGCTCCTTTCTGAGCCAGGACAGACTAGCCTTCTAAAAGATAAATTCATGTCTACAATCCTATGATTTAGCTGTTCAGGAATGTCCCATTTCCCTTGGCAAGTCCTTCTGACTTCCTAGCCACAAGAGAGTCCAGCCACAGCTGTGCTAGCAGATGGACAACGGAGTTTCTTAAGGGACAGAAAATATGGAGGAACAATTCGTAGGGCTGAATACAGGCAAGCCCTCAAACTTACAACGGTCCGTTGAGAGACAGTCCGAAGTCGCAACGGCGCCCCCCCCAAAAAAGGGACTTACGACCGTTTTTTTTTCACGCTTACAACTGCTGCAGCGTTCCCCGTGGAAATGTGATCAAAATTCAGACGCTCGGCAATCAGTTCATACTTATGACGGTGGCAGTTTTCCGTTTTCCGACGAGAAAAGTCAATGGAGAAGCCAGATTCAATTTAACCGCTAAGTATTAACTTAGTAACACTTAACTGTCCTTAAGTTAACACTAACTTAACCACGGCACTGATTCGTTTAACGGCTGCAGCAGGAAAGGTTGAAAAATGGGGAAAACCTTCACAGAACGAATGTCTCGCTTTAGCAATGGAAATGTGGGTTCCATTGCAGTCATAATGTCGATGGCTACCTGCATGTCCAGCTACCCACCCACCCAATTCCTTCACTGGCTGCAGTCTCAGAAGACCTCAAAATTACTCTGTCTTTCTGGAATTGCTTCGTGTTCTGAGTCCCATCCAACAGGTGCAGTTTATTTAGCACCGTCCCAACCTTAATATATCCCACGACTCTAACCAAGGTTAACACCGGCCGAGATTAGCATTAGCAGGTAAACCCAATGATTCCATTGGGCATGGAATAACCCCGCCGATGAACGGCGCGCTTTCCCATCATGGAGAAGCTGCAAAATGATACCTTTGAGACAACTCACAGCATTCGGGGAACATCAGATGCCGTTTTCTGTCTCTTGCTCCTGACCAGCAGAAATACGGTGGATTTTTCTAAGCATCAATCATTATAATTTATACCGCCCTGAGTCCGTAAGGAGAAGGGCGGTATATAAGTCTAATAAATACATAAATAAATAAATAATTTCCCACCGGGAAAAAAAAACAGCAACCATGCTAAGATCCAGCAGGGGTGTTGATTTACAGTGGGCCTGTAGGCAATTACATTCCTAAACTTGCCTAGGCTTTAAAAAAAAAATTCCTAAATGCTAAAAACAGCCCCAGCTCTGGCTCGGTTTTGAGCTCGTCTGCAAAGTGATGTCACCTCTCTCTCTCTCTCTCTCTCTCTCTCTCTCTCTCTCTCTCTCTCTCTCTCTCTCTCTCTCTCTCTCTCTCTCTTTAAGAGTAGTGGCAGTGCTAAGAGGGTAGAGGAAGGGGGGGCATGCCCGTGTGTAAATAAAACAATGTTTGCTCTTGAGCTTAGTTTAGCATTCTGCATTTGGCACCTCTGGGTTTTTTCAGCAGCTGGAAACATCACCTATCCCCGAAATCCAATAAATCTTCCTTTCAGGCTTCCCCTTTCGCTGTTGATGGCCGTTGGGTTTTGCAAAAAAAAAAATTTCAAAGCGAGTTTTTCACGATTGCAAAGCCTGCCACCCCACCAATCTCCTAATGTCAATTCTGCATCACCTCTCTCTCACCCAGAATTTATCTTTCTCTTGCCCCCTCACCACCCCCAATCTTGGGGGGGGGGAGAGAAAACCACACCTATTCCCAAGACTATATATATATAGTCTACATATGTTTTCTTTCCTTTTTGTAGGCTTTATGTGTGTTTCTCTTCAGCCAGGTTCTTCCTACATAAACCAAGATTTTTATGCAGCCCTAGTTCAGTGGATTGTGATTTGTGATTCTGCATAAAAATCTTGGTTTACATAGGAAGAACCTGGTTAAAAAGAAATAGTGTGTATATATATATATAATGTACTTAAGGATTCATGACTGATTTGAAAAGGGCTGGAAAGTCACAAGATCTGCCAACCACATCGGTTGATGAAAATATATATATATATTGATTTATTGTCTCTTCCAGGATGGCACACCTGATATTCTAGGTAAGGGTGGGTGAGCTGAGAATTTTTTTTTAAAAAAAGAATCAAATTTGAAGAGGATAAACAGCTTCAGAAATGCTATTTCAGTTAAGGTGGAGAAGCCTCCAGCCTCCAGCTCAAGCAGAAAACGATCATACTTGTCATCTTTTTAAAAAAGAGAGTTTTGCTCTTACCTGCACAGCAGGATTTTAAAAATCTGCAGTTGCTTTTAAAAAAAATAATAACACACCCACCTACTTAAAACAGCACACTTCTGACTGTTTCTGGCTTTTATACTGTGCCTCTAAAGCAGGCCTCACCATAAACCTGGGGCTGAAGGTAAAATGCATGCATTGCAATGCAGAGGCTCCAATCTCTTAAGATGTGCACTCTTTCATAACCCCCACTCCTCCAAAAAAGACCCCTCTTCCCTCCCCTTTTCAGCTCAGAAGGACAAGGGATTTCTCCCAAGCGCAGAGCTTGTCATCTGTTCTGAATTGCGTGGATCCACACGCAGACCCAGGGGAAAAAACAAAACAAAAAACACAACGCTGCTATTTTAAACTTTATTGAAGGGCAATTCATTTATTCTGCCGACGAATTTGCAGGAGAGACAGAAAGCAAAACGGATTCAGGAGAACATTAAGAAGAAAAAAAGGTGGAAGAATAAATTCATTCCTCAATCGTGGCCCTACCACACACACAACGCAATGGCAAGACATTAGAGGGGGAAAAAAATCGCAACAGCTCCCCGACTTCAATTCTTTAAAAAGCTTTTTACTTGGACAAAGCCCAAAGTGTTTTCTCCCAGCCCCCACCCCCACCCCTACCCCCCCTTAAAAAGAAGTTTTAACTGCCATCTTGAGAACTCTTGCCAAAACCAATCCCAGCTATTTCTTTACAAGATATTCCATTTGGAAACTTTGGGCCCAGTCATGATAAAAACAATTCGAAAGACAAAGGAATGTTTGTTTTTAAATGCCGCCCAAGGTTGTCCTATCCACAGCATTGAGATCCAGTTCAAGAACAGTTCTCCAAACTTGAGGGTAAAAACAACAACAACAACAACGGTTTAGCTAGGAAGATTATTCGAAAAGTTACTCTACAAAAGACTTCTTTCAAAGGGAGGACAGGGTGGGGGGGGGGGAAAAAAGACAAGCAAAATAAACCATCTTTAAAAAAATTGTGCTCAAGCCTCCATTGGTAATATTTTTGCAGTTCCGAAGTAGGTGTTAAAACTTCACCAAATCAGAGTGACCAAAGCCATCTGGTTTTTCATGCCAACACACCCCCTGATTTTTTTTGTTTTGTTTTGTTTTATTTAAGTACAGGTAATGCTCGACTTACGACCAGAATTCAGCTCAACATTTCTGTGCCTGAGCGAGACGTCGGTAAAGTGAGTTTCGCTCCTTTTCACGACTTTCCTTGCCACTCTTGCTAAGGGAATCACTGCAGATGTTAAGTTGGTAACCCAGTTCTTAAGTGAACCTGGTGAGAAGGTCGCAAAAGGAACATGGCAACCGTCGTAAATACGAGTCAGTGGCGAAGTGTCTGAATTTTGGCCGGGGGGGGGATGCTGCAGTGGTCGTAAGTGTGAAAAATGGTCATGAGTCGCTTTTTTTCAGCCCTGTTGTAACTTCAGACGGTCACTCAAACTGTTGTGAGTGGAGACTACCTGTATCTCTTTTCTCATATTTTCGATCATCTTGGTTAGGAAAGCCAACCACAAGAACTGCAAAAAGTCCATTTTTTAAATAAAAAAAAAATCAAAATCAAAAGGCTTCCCTAGAGAAAGATCTTGGGCCGTGATGAGAATCCCCAAAAGCAAAAATTTGGGAGAAACGGTTTGCAGAAATATAAACACCAGTCCCTGACAAGAAACCTGGACTTTCCAAAGCATACTTAGAATAAAGCTTAGGCCTTTTGAGTCCACGAGGGAGAGAGAGAAAAAAATTACAAAGACAGCAGCCCCATTATTTTACAAAACCAAACCAGCAGAAGAGACAACAAGGGCTTTAAGTTCTTCAGAATTCATTCTGGAGCCCAACCGACAATTGAAAAAAAACAAGCCATAGAATGTGTCCGGGGTTTTTTAAAAAAATCCAGGAAAACATTAAAAAAATGCAGGAAAAACAAGCCATTAAAAACCAGACGTTTCAGCCCTGACATTTAGCTCAAGGTAGAATTAAGCTTCAGAGTTGAATAGCGTGTGTCAGCTCCTCAAAATAGGTACCAAACCCAACATTTTTTAGTTCTCGCTTCTCTTAAATCTTAAAAGAAAATGCATTTCTTTCTTTTCCCTTGCAAATTGGGAAGAAATATATATATATATATATACACACACATACACATATACATACATATACAGACACATACATACACTGTATATATACCATCTGCTATCTGTCTAATTAAAAACAGATTCTTTTTTTTCCTCCCTACCCCAGCCAGGGATCTACTGACAATAACTTCATCCCATCCTGGGGAACATGGTTTATATGGAACTTGGTTTGTCCTTCCTGGATTCAGAAGGATTTTGAAAACATCTGGAGTTGTTTCTCAAGAGAAGACTGGCTCATTCCCATTTTTTTCCCCTTTTGTTTTAAATGTTGGCATGCCCCCCTCCCTTTCCAAACAGGGTTGGGGGGTGGCACCCAGATGGCTAAACAGAAAAGGGAAGAATATGCTAAGAGGCAGCTCTAAACCATTTTTTTATTTAGAATGGGCTCCTCAGGCATTTCCTGACCCAGCTCTCTCGGCCACAATGGACTTCGATCTTGCTGGCAGCTGAGGAGGGGTGCAGGTGGGGTTTCCTGGGGTGCCTGCAGGGCTGTTTTATGTGGGGGGGGGGGAAGGGTAGCTGCAGAAAACGGGCAGGGGAAGGGCAGTCTACCTCTGCAGGCGATGTGGGGGAGCAGAATTTCACCTTAAAGGGGTGGAGTGGATTAAAGGGAAAGGTGTTAATCACCCCCCACCTTAAAAGGGGGATTGGAAGGAAAAGTGATTGAAGGGAAAGGGGTGCCCCCCCCCCACTTTAAAAGGGGGGGATTAGCAGGAAAGGGGTGCCCCCCCCACCTTAAAAGGGGAGGTTGAAGGGAAAGGGGTGTATCCCCTCCTTAAAAAGGGGGGGGGTTTGAAGGCTGCCCATCCACCCATCCCCCCGCCCCCCCAATCCTTCCAGCAGAAGAAACCCAGCCAGACAGACTCACCCGGGTGGGAATGGAGGTTGAGGCCGGGGGCGGCGAGGTATTTGCCGGGCGGCAGCGACGTCCCCAAAGGAGCCAAGCGTGCAGCTCCGGCGGCGGCGGCGGCGGCGACGTGGCTCTCCATAGCCAGGCCGGAGAGCAGCGGCGGGGGGACGTGGACGGCGCGGGGAGCCCCCAGGTCTCTTCCATCCATCCTCCGCTGGCCGATCGCCGCCCCCGCCGCCGCCCTCCTCCTCTTCCTCGGGCCGGCCCCAGCCTTAAAGGTGGCGGAGTCCGGAGCGCGCCAGCGGGGACCGGGGATCCATCATCCTGGGGTGCGGAGGAGCCTCTTCCAGCCAAGGAGCCTGAGGAAATGGGGTGGGGGGCGAAGAGGGCGCAAAGAGGCAAGAGAGGCTTTTAAAAAAGAGAAACAGACAGATAGACAGACAGACAGACAGACACACCCTGGGAAAGGGGGAAGGTGGGGTTTTATTGGGGGGGAGGGCAAAGAGCCCCCTCCCCAAAACCTAGCCTTGCCGGGAGTCCCCTCCCCTTCTCCAGCTGCCCTGTTTTTTTGGGGTGTGTGTGTGTGTGGAGGGGGGCACTGGCTTTTCCTTTCAAGAGATACACATTCAGAAAGACTGGGCTTAAATGCAGGCGAAAGAAAGGGATGCTGGTGGAATAAATTATAAACAAAGTGTGTATTCCTGGTTATGTTTATACTTATACCTGTTATCTGATACATGGTGGACGAAATAAAGAACTAAAGAAATGGATGCCCCGAAGGCCACCGGGGAAACTGAGGCTCCTTGATTCCCACCCCCCCCCCGCCCCCCCAAGGATCGCCCCTTCCTCTTCAAATGGAAGTCAACGCGCGGCCCGGGAGCTTGCAAGCCGCTCTCCGTTTCTTAACAACGGCCGTCTTGTTTAAACCCAGTTGGAAGTTTTTACGGACAAAAGGGAGAGAGGGGGAGGAAAAAAATTCGCTTTTTTCTATTTTTTTTTTAAAGGCTGGGAGAGCTTTTGCCTCGTTCCCACCCACCCCCCCCCCCACCCGCACCCCGGGGATCGCTGTGGCCCCATCACAGCCCCACCTTGGAGAATATATTTCCTCGCGGAGGGAAGGCGGCCGGCGTGGACGGAGTCTTACGAGAGGCGCTTTACCGGCCGGCTGCAACCCAAAGGGCCGAGCAGGGCGGCGAACGAGCCGTTCCTCCCGAAACCCGCATTAAAAAAAAAAACCGAGGCTGCCCTTGAACCTCATTTATGGCGGGGGGGGAGGGGGGCAGTTGTGGAAGAAAATTTAGCCCGCCGGATTTGATCCCACCCTGTTAGCTTTTAATTAATATTATTTTTTTTTTAAAAAAAAAGACAATTTAAGTGGATAAGATCGCGCTGCTCCGGGCTTCCTATAACCTCGATTCTTCCTTATATTTTATCTATGTTTCTAACATTCATTCCCCACCCCTTTTTTTCTCTCTCTCTCTCTCTCTATCAAACGTGATTTAACCTCCCCACCCCAGCGGGGAAAAAATGTAAAAAGTGTCAAAATTGTTCCCAGCTTTAAAAAATACAAGTGGGAATAGCTACACATTTCATGTTTAACCTTCTCTGCCTCACAGGCAGATAAAGAGCCAAGATAGATAGATAGATCTTTTTAAAAATATATATATATATTTTAAAAAAGCTTTGCAGAACGATTCTGGTGGCTTTGATAATTTAATAGAAAACCATCTTCTCTTTTTTCCCCCTCCCAGCGCCCCCTCGCCAAATCCTTTCCCTCCCAACCCTCTAACTCTGCAGTCTGAGGTAATTCAACTCAGAAGCCCCGCCGTGGACATGAGGACTTGCTGCTTAAGAAATCTAGGCTGGGAAGCGGGAAGGGAGGGAGAGAGAGAAGGAAAAGGAGAGAGAGAGAGAGAAAAGGAGAGAATGAGAGAGGGAGAGAAGGGAATGTGAGAGAAAAGGCGAGAGAGAACTAGAGAGAGAATGAGAAAAAGAAAACTAGAGAGAATGAGAAAGAGAGAAAGAAAAGGAGAGAGAGAACTAGAAAGAAAATGAGAAAGAGAGAGGGAGAGAAGGGAATGTGAGAAAAAAGGTGAGAGAACTAGAGAGAGAATGAGAAAGAGAAAACTAGAGAGAATGAGAACGAGAGGAAAAAAGGAATGTGAGAGAAAAGGAGAGAACTAGAAAGAGAAAGAGAGAAAACTAGAAAGAAAGAATGAGAACGAGAGAGAGAGAAGGGAATGAGAGAAAAGGAGAGATAGGAAAGAAAGAGAATGAGAATGAGAGAGAGAAAAGGGAACGAGAAAAGGAGAGGACGAGAAAGAAAAAACTAGAGAGAAAGAATGAGAATGAGAGAAAGAGAGAGAAAAGGGAATGAGAGAAAAGGAGAGAGAAAAGGAAAGAAAGAGAACGAGAAAGAGAGAGAAAAGGGAACGAGAAAAGGAGAGAACCCAGGACACGTATTTTTACCCTAAAATAGGGTACCCAATTCCTCCTGTTTATTCAAGGACGCCCGCTGGAAAGCTGGCCAGATTCAGACGTGTGAGTTTACGCCCCGGCGGAGAACGCGCGAAGCCGGCGTGCAGTTCTCCAGCTGGGCGTCTCGGAAAGCCGCGGATCTCCCCAGGGCCGGCGGGAGACGGATTAAGCACCCCTAAACGCTTATGCGGGATGGGGGGGGGAGGGCAGTGAGTTCGGTTACCGCGTCGTCTTTTATTTAAAGGAATCGGCATCTCGCTTTCCCTTCCCTTCCCTTCCCCTGTGCAAGTATTCCAAAACGCCGGACTGGATCTCTCCAAAAAAAAAAGGGGGGGGGAATCGTGGAGTAACCGAAGGCTACACTGTAATCCTTTTGGGGAACCAGGTCTTTCTGAGTCCTCCCCATTGGCCAGCTTGGCTTTGATTCCTTTCGCCTCCCACCCCCACCCCCCTTTTTAAATTTTATTTATTTATTTTATTTCCGAAGGCTATTTTCTACCTTTCTTGGAAAAGAAAAATTTTCAGTCTCAAGGTTGCCATTGATCAAGTCCCGCAGAGACCAGGAACCAAAATAAATAGATATTATGATTATGATTATGATTATTTTAAAAAATAAATGCCTAAGCTTTCGTTTAATGCCGAATCAGGCTTTGCTGCCCGCTTGCATTCAAGGCAATCCTCTACTGGGGAGGGGAAACGGGGGGGGGGGTACCGGGGGGGGGCAAAGAAGAAAAAAAGGGGGGGAGAAAGGTCGAATTGCGATTTCTGCTCGGGGACTCCCTAATGGGAATTTCGCTTTCAACGTAAAAGGGAAAGTTTTGGGTTTCTTCACGCAAAACGATCCACACACACACCCGTGTAAGGCTCCACGCGTGTAAAAAAAAATCGCCATCAATCCTGTCGGTTGGTGTCCCGCTGGCCACAGGATTCCTATGGGATCGTGTGTATGTATGTGTGTGTGTGTGTATCGGTGCGGGTGGATCCACACACCGCCAGATGCGAAGGCGGTCTCTCCGGAGCGAAAATAAACTTCCTTTGAAACTGTGTGTCTGTGGAGTTTGGGCCAAAATAGGAAGAGATTTTTTCCCCCTTCTCTCTCTCTCTCTCTACATCTCATTTTTCCCCCCTCTTGCCTCAATAACCCCGGCTCCCTCTCCCAAAATGGCTGAATCCCCGATTTTAATTAAAAACAGTCCACCCGAAGTGGGGCGGGGAGGGTGGTTGGGTTCTTTTTCTTTTTCTTTTCTTTTTTTCTTTCTTTTTTTTGCGACAATGTCTGTTTTGCTTCTTTCTTTCTTTCCAAGAACGAGCGAAAACAAATAAACAAAAAAAAATGAAACGGGGGAAAAATTAGTATCCCTTCTGTTTGAAGAAATAGGCGGAGGAGGGAAAGAGAGGAGAAGGTTGCAAAATCCCATCCGACCCCTTTCTCGAGACCTATAGGGAGGGAGCAAAAAGCTGACCCCCCCACAGCCAAGACTTTCCCCCTCTTTTTTTCCTGCCCCCCCCAAAAACCACAGCCCCTCGCAATTTGGAAAGTTGGCCGGCGCAGCCCTTACCTTCGCTCCGGAGATGCCCTCACTGGCTTCCTAGCCCGATTCTCTGGGGCATTTTCTTTGGGGGGGTCAGTGGCCCGCTCAGATCCGTTGCCTCCACCACCATCAGCAGCAAAAGGGGACCAAAGAAACCCCCCTCCTCCTTCTCTTCCTCCCCCGCCCACCCCCCAAAAAATCCCTCCTTTCTGATTTTTACGCGCGGCGCGTAAAAAAATCTAAAATGCGCCCTAGATGGCCGGGTTCCTTCGTCCGTTCCTGGTCCTCTCTTTCCTCTTTGGGGTGGTGGGTGGGGGGTCTTGCAAGGATGGCCCCCTCCGGATCGACAGAAAGCCCAGGAAGGCGGAGGGGATCCGAGCTGCTGGGGGAAAAAACCACGATCCCTGGCCTCTTTCGCTGCCTTAGTTTCCCCTCCGAAGCGCGCCCTGGCTCCCGCTGGTAATCCTTCGCGATCTCCATATACAACTCAGCGTCGGAAAAGGTACATTACCCAAGGCCCCCCCTTCCCCTCCCCGCTTTCCAAGTTTCTCTCCGAGGATGTTAAAAAAAAAAAAAGGAGGAGAAAAAAAAAACGGGGAGGGCGAGGAGAAAGGAGGGAGGGGGGAGGGCGAGGAAAGAAAGGAACTAAGCAATGAAACGAGCATTGTTTCAGCCAAGCCCGCCCCTCCGCCACTCGGAATGTCCTTCTGGCCTTCCCCATTCGCTGCCCCGCCTGCCACTCGCGCTCGTGGAAATACTTTGGCTGGCCGCCAACCTTATCAAACCAATTATGGAGCTTGGGGAGGGGGGGGCGGGGGAAGGAAGAAGAAGGAGAGGAGGAGGAGGAGGAGGCGAGCAGTTTCTAGCCTCCCCTAGCCGGCTTGGCTTGAATGAGCAAAGGAGAGGGGTGGTGGGAACTTTTAAGGGCCGTTTCCAGGCGCCCCCCCCTTTCCAATTCCCTCCGCTCCGATTCAACCTTTTCTCTCCTTTTTCCTTTCCTCCCCCCCCCCATTCTTTTTCTTCCTTTCGTCCCTTTTCTTTCTTTCTTTTTCTTCTCTTTTTCCTCCTCCGGTTGATCGAAAAGGAGAGAGAGGGAGGAAGGGAAAGAGAGAGAGAAAAAAACATGGTGGCGATTGGATTCCGTGGCCTTTTCACAGCGCGCCCGCCCAGCTTAAAAACTGCCCTTCGTTTTCTCGGGGGTTTTTTCTTCCCCCTTTTTTTCCCCTTTTTAAAAAAGGACTTTTCGAGTAAAGTAAGTCAGACAGAAAGGCGTTCTATTATTATTATTATTATTATTATTATTATTATTATTATTATAAAGAGGAAATTTGCATCGGCGGGGAAGGTGGGGGGGGGGAAGGAAGGGTTTCTCGCCTCCTGGGCTTAAGGGGCCGGCCGTGCGTGGGGTGGCTGCGGTAAAACCGGGTCCCTTGTGCGTGGATTTGATGTTTCGAGCTGGCCAGCTTCGCGCGGGAGGAAAGCGCGCGGCATCCCCACCCCCCAATGGGGGTTTGACTGCCAGGTAAGCTAAACAAGCACCCCATCCCAGCCTTCGGTGGGAGTGGGGGAAGGCCCGATCTTCCTTTGTTAAGGGGTCCCACCGATTTCCTCCGGGCGAAAGGAGGCGGCCGCAGCCTTTCCGTGGAAGCCGCCGATCCGCATCGTTAGCCGGGGCTCTCCGGAATTCCGCAACAGCCGCCAAAGAGAAACCGAGGCACGAGGCGCCTTTTGAGCGGAGCAAATAATCGGTGTGTTTATTCGTTTCTTTGTTTGTCTTTCTTTCCCCATCCCTTTCCAAGTTTCAGCCGAAGTGGGGCTTGTCGTGGACCAAGAATTGTAGCCAAAATAGCTCTACTGTACAGACGCTACTTCAGGAGGGGCTTTTTGGGGAGGGGGAGAGCGGCAAAAGGAAGGGGGCCGTTCTCCCCGAGTCAATAATTTATTGTGAGTAGATCTATTTGCTTTTGTTAACTCCCCCATCCGCCACGGCCGCTTCCCTTCTTTTTAAACAAACGTGGATTAAAGTCCAGCGGTCTTTGTACGCGTGTGATCTCAGAAACGGGGGTGGGGGGGATGGGAGGGGTTTTCCCCCCCCTATTTTCTCTCTTGGATTGCATTTATTGGGACCCCACCCGCCCCAAACCTCGGTCCCCGTTCTAGGTCTTTCTCGAGCCGTCAGCGAACAAAGGTCCAGATTCTCAAAAATTCCAAAAAAAAGAGAATTATTTTTGAAGTGGAGGGGAAACCTTCCGTTTAGCTGCGAAGGAGGAGAAAGATGATGATTATTAATTTTTTTGCAGGGAAAAAAATGCTTTTTAAGCTTTTTTTTTTCCTGTTTCTCTCCAGAAAGGCTGGAAAGGGAAAAGCGAGCCCCCCCCCCAAAAATGGCCTTTTTGTGTGCGTGTAATTCTGGGACAATCATCCGTTTTCCCAGCGGGGGTTCAATTCGGATTCTTTTTCGCTTTTCTTTTTCTTTTTTTCTTTTCCTTCCTTCGGAAAAAAAGGAAAGGAGCGGGGAGGGAGGGGAAGGCTAAGGCGAGGCCTTTCGGGAGGGAAACAAAAAAGGTTTTAAAAGCATTTATTTTTTGCCCCCCCCCCCCTAAATCTTTCCTCCTGCCTTCGCAGCTAATATATATTGGAATCACTTTTGGCTTAAATACACCGTGGCAGTTTTAATGTTTATGGAAAACAAGATTGGACTTGGGATAGGCGAATGATTCATTTTTTCCTTTCGTCTAGCCTCGTTTTTTTCTTCTTCTTCTTCATTCTCTCTCTCTTTCTTCTTTTATGGGGCAAGCATACAACGATCGCTGGTAATCCGCCTGTATTTGCATACAGGCTCCCCGCGGTTTCCCCCGCGGGGGTGAGGGGAGGAGTAGTGGGGATGGGAAGGAGAAATGGAAGAAATACGATCCTCTCTGGGGTTAAGGACACCTTACCCTCCTCCCCACCGCTTTGGGCAGGCCGTCTCGGGTTTCACGGCCCGTCTTTCCTGCGCTGGAGTGGCGGATTTCGCGCGCGGAAAATCCGCGGGTTTGACCCTTGTTGGCCAACGGGGCGTGTGATGCCCCTTGCAAAAAATAAAATAAAATAAAATAAAAGCGATGGAGAAAAATGCGTCTCGGGGTTATTATTTCCCCCCCCCCCCGAAGTCGGAGTCTTTTGGGGGAAACCGGAGCAGAATTAAAGGCGTCTTAAACCTTTTTTTAGGGGGAGGGGCACCTGGATTTGGGGGAAGGGGCGACGAAGAACCGGAGAATGAAGCCCTCCTAGAATTTCTGGCTAAAAATAGGTTTAGTTCGCGGGGGCGGGGGAGAGAAGGGTGTCCTCTATTTTTTCTCTCTCTTTTTTTCCCTTTTCTTTCTTTTTTCCTCTTTGTCTCTTTCTCTCTTTTCTTCGGAATGGAGAGGTTTCTAATTACCCCCCCCCCCCACCTCCCGAGCTCGAGGGCGGTTTCAAGGCCGCCCTCGTTGGGAAGCAGACAGGAGGAAGAGGAAAAGACGAGGGGGGGAGGGGGGGCAGCGAGGGAGAGAAAGGTGAGAAAAAAATAGCCACCGAAAATAGTAGTGTAAACTGAAAAGGAAAGGGGGAAGGGGGGAAAAAAAACACTAAAGGCGAGGCTCCAAAGAAAACGGTCGCTAATTTTGCATCCCTGTCTGTCTGTCTGTCTGTGTGTGTGTGTGTGTGTTTTTTAAAACGTGTCCCCCACCCCCTGGGGTGGAGGAAAGGCTGACGATTTGGCAAACGGAACTTGATGGCCGGGTTCCAAATTAGCGAGGGATCAACGAAGAGGGAGGTGTTAAGACGGGGGTGGGGTTTCCCCGCCCGGTCACAAACAACCCCAGCCCCCCCAGCCCCGTTCAGTTGCCCCGCACGCGGAAAACCCTGCCAGAAGACAGCTCACCGTCGGCTCGGAGCTGGCTCAGACTGCAGGGGGAAGATTTGGCTCGCGTGTTATGATCGTTGGGTGTTGTTTTGTGTGTTTGAAATGTTGCTTTTCCAATGGCTTCCCTTTTTTTTTGTCTTCCCCACCCCACACCCGGGCTACGCGATCCTTCCAGAGTTTCGTAGCCAGCCAGCCTTCCCTTCACCCCCACCCCCCGCGCAAAGACGCCTCTTCGGGTTGGGAGAGTGGAGATCATCTGGTCGCGCCCCTTCCTCGGCGCAGGAGTTCTCTCAGACCTTCCCGGATTAAACAGATCCTCCGATTTCCTCCTCCTCACCCACCCCCACCCACTAGGTGGCTCAGTGGCTAAAACACTGAGTTTGTCCATCAGAAAGGTCGGCGGTTCGAATCCCTAGTACAGGTCTCCCGCGCGAGCTGAGGTTGGACCAGATTTGATTTGATTTTAATTTATTTGCCGCCCTTCTCCGGAGACTCAGGGCGGCTTACAATGCGTTAAGCAATCGCCTTCATACTTTTGTATATACCTGCTTAGTAGGGCTTTCGTTCCCCCCCCCCCCAGCGGTGTTCTTTTTTATACAAAGTCAGCTTATTGCCCCCACAATCCGGGTCCTCATTTTACCTACCTCGGAAGGATGGAAGGCTGAGTCAACCTTGGGCCTGGTGAGATTCGAACTCGCAGTATTTGCAGGCAGCTAGTGTCACTTTAACACCACTTAAGCTGCTGCGCCATAAGGGTCCAAGGGTCCCTTCCAACTCTTGTTTACTGTTACCCCCCCCTTCAAATCTCCCAAAGGAAGGAGCACCCCAATTCTTGGAGGCGGGTCTTTCACGCAAACGCAGAAACACAACTTAACACTCATTCTGGGCACGGCTGTGGGTGGGATTTGAAAAAAACCACACCCACCACGTCTTTTCCACCCGGAAAGCCGGTCGGACCCTGCGGGCTGGGAGAGCCGTGTTTTAAATTCACCGGTGGGGAGGGGGGCATAAACCATAAATAAAAACCACGCTCGTCGGAAAAGTCGCTAGCCAAATCCTGATTTTTTTCCCTCTCCAACCGTTTCATTTCAAGGAAAGTTGGAGTCTCTCCCCTATGGGGTTATTGGGGGAGGGGGGGTAAGAGGAGGGGAGTATATATCCAACCCTCCCCAGGCTCTTATTAGGTTAATGACAACCTCCCCCCCCCCCCCGCAACAAGCTGTTGGAGAACCGCGCCCGCCTCGTAAAAGCACCAAATATAGAAATTCTATCCAAGCTGGCGCGTTCTGTCCGAGCCGGACGTCATCAGTCTTGCATTAAACGTCTGCTCTGTCCTAAGCCTTTCTTTTTCTTTCCCCTCCCCGACACTGTAATTCCCCTGCCCCCCCCCCCGCCCTCCCACCCCCAACCCGCAGATTTGGTGAGATTTAGAAGAGGGGGTGTTTCCTTACAGCCCGTTCCTTTTACGCGCGCCTCGGAAAAGGGGTACCCGGATTCCACGGCGTGGCGCCTCCGTGAGAGCCTTGCAAGAAGGGGAAATGAGATTGTCGGGGGGGGGGGGAGGAGAGAGGAACAAGGTTTCTCTCGCCCGAGCTCGTTCCTACTAAAAAAAAAATAAAATAAAAAGGCAGAAGACGAGATGGGGAGCTGTTTTTCCGTGTCTCGTTGCGCGCGCCCCCCACCCCGGTCCGCAGCATCCTAACTTTCCCCTCTTCTCTTCGGAAAAAGCGACTGGAAATCAGCCTTCTCTCCACCTCTCCCTTCCCCTCTCTGGAAGCCAAGATCCAAGGGAGGGATCGCTTTCCACGCGAGAGGGAAAAAATAAATAAATTTAAATTTAAACACACACACACACACACACACAAATTAAGAGCCAAAGCTCGAGCTACGGAGAAGCTTCCCCCGCGGTTGGGTAAGAGGTCGGGAGGACCGAGAGGATGGGTGGGTGGGCGTCTTTGCCTTTCGAAAGCCGAAGCGAACCACCAAGTGGGGGGATCCGTGGGGGGGGGCTCGAGAACGATTGGAAGCCATCTTGTGAACTGGGGCTGGGTGGGGAGCTAAAAAAGGAAGGCGGCCTTTCTGGGGCGGGGGTGGGGGGGGGAAAGGAGGAAAAAAAATAGGTTTTTGGAAAGGGGTTCCTTTCCTTTCCTTTCCCTTCCCCTCCTCCCCGCACCCTCTCTGGGCCCTGCATATGTGCGTCGCAGTTCGTGTTAGTAAATAGACACTAAATTTGCAATCAGCTGTTTTCCAGGTTTGGGAGCTAAAATAAAAATTGTAAATCTCGGCGTTTCTCTCATTAGCCTCCGGGCTGTTGAATGCGGCGAAGGACCTCTGCTGAGACCCCGAACATAATAATCCTCTTCTCTACCTTTCGAATTTGTTCCCGGTTGTTCTCTCCCCCCCTACTTTCTTCCTCTTGTTTCTAGTTTTATTATTATTATTATTATTATTATTATTATTATTATTATTATTATTATTATTATTATTATTATTATTATTATTATTATATTTGGATCTCCTTCCCATTCATTCCACACCCCTACAGCGCGTTTTGTGTGTGCCAAAGGCGGAGCTGTCCGATTTTATCTCTATGACCTGGATGGAAGAATGTACTTGTCTCGTTCAGGAGACGGGCAAAATAAAACATATATCCCAAAGTGGGGGGGGGGGAGCTTTTTAAATAAGGCTCCCCTTCTATTTATAGTTACTTGAGAGTAGGGCAGCCAGGATTTCTGAGAAAATAGGGGCTAAAGGTTGCTTTGTAACTGTACACACACACACACACACACACACACACACACACGTGTGTGGGGGGCGGGGGAGCCAGAGATAGATAGAAAGATAGATAGATAGATAGATAGACAGACAGACAGACAGACAGACAGACAGACAGACAGACAGACAGACAGATAGATAATGGTGGACAGATAGACGTAGATACATATAGATAGATATAGATAGATATATGTTTATATGTGAGAGGAGGGCAAATTAATTTCTTGTCTTTCTGGATATGGAAAGCCTTTATTTCCCCCCCCCCCAATAAATTATCTTCTTTCACTGTGCTAATTCATTTTCCTTCATCCCAGGATAATTCCATTCAAATCCATGCCTCCCCCACCCTTTAAAGCAGAACTGAAATTTGTCAGAAATTTTATTCCCAAACTTGTTTGTTCTACAAGGTTTGTCTCTGTGACTTCTAGTGAGCTTGACGCAACCTTAAACATTGATCCTCTCCTATGCCGCTCATCCCAGACTAATATTGGGGATGGGGCTGTGCTAAAATCCCACTGGAGCCCTTGGTAAGTCTATGGCTCTTCTTCCTTTGGGTTTCCTGTCCCATCCCAGTTATTATTATTATTTTCCTTCCTGGAAGTTTTCTGACATTTATTATTTATTATTACAATTTATATGGTGACCCTTCACAGCTATTTTTGGAAAACTGGGTGTGATTAAGGTGTCAATCTGACCAGCTGCCTCAGCTGCAGAATAGTAAAAAAAAAAAAAATTCTAGCTACTTGTGAAAGGGTCATTTTAACCTTGAAACTTTTTTTAAAATTTGATTTATATGCCGCCTTTCTCCAGAGACTCAGGGTGGCTTACAATGCATTAAGCAATAGCCTTCATACTTTTGTATATTTATACAAAGTCAGCTTATTGCCCCCACAAACTGGGTCCTCAATTTACCCACCTTAGAAAGGATGGAGGCTGAGTCGACCTTGAGCCTGGTGAGATTCGAACTTACTAATTGCAGACAGCTGGAGTTAAATTACAATGCATTCGTCTGCTGAGCTATCCAGGCTCCTACTACCATTTTCCCAAAAATAAGACCTCCCCAGATAATAAGGCCAACCAGCTTTTGAGTGCGTGCACTAAATAAACCCCCTCCCCAAAAATAAGACCTAGTGAAGGGATGAGCGTTTGAGAAGTTGGAATTAATGATTGAACTCATCAGAAGTGGGGGGGTTTTCTACGGTACAGCCTGTTTTCCTGCACGCAATGTGACGGAGCTGGAAATCAAATCAGATGGCAAGAGAAGCCCCGTCTTGCTCCACGCGCCCCAAAATAATAAGACCTCCCGAAAATAAGGCAAAGCCCTTATTTCGGGGTTCAGAAAAATATAAGACAGGGTCTTATTTCGAAGAAACACAGTAGCATCCCACACTCTCTCTCCCCACCCTTCTATTCCATATTTTAAAAATTCAGACTGCACCAGTGATGGTGAATCTTTTCGGCACTAAGTACCTAAACCGGAATGCGCATGCATGTGGAAATCCAAAGACCAGCTGGCCGGCGCGCGCATGCCTGTTTTTTGGGTGATTTTTTTTTGGCTGTTTTGGGGGCATTTTCAGGCCATTTGGGGGCATTTTTCAGAGTGTTTTTCAGGTCGTTTTTGGCCACTTTTGGCTGTTTTTTGGGCATTTGGGGGATGTTTTTGGGGATGTTTTCAGGCCATTTCTGGGGTGTTTTTCTGGCTGTTTTTTTTTACTTGTTTGGGGCCATTTTCAGGCTGTTTTTGGTGCTCTGGCACCGTGAAGACCAGCTGGCCAGCACGCACATGCCTTGTTTTTGGCCATTTTTTGGCTGTTTTTTGGGCCATTTTTTGGGTTGTTTTCAGGCCATTTGGGGGGCATTTTTTTGGTGCTCTGGCGCCCATGAAGACCAGCTGGCTGGTGCGCGTGCCCACAGAGAGGCCTCTGCATGCCACCTCTGGCACATGTGCCCATAGGTTTGCTATCACGGGACTACACCGTATAGGTTTACCTGTAGCCAAAATGAAAAGGCAGAAATGACTTTTGATCCACATATCCAAAGGATTGCACTATTAGCCCCTTGTTTGCTAGGACAAAAAACAAAAAAGTTTTTAAAAACTGTGAGTCGGAATGTCTCGCAATAAAAACCCAACACCCCATTTATGTGTGTGTGTCTGTTTGCTTGCTTTTAATTCTCTCTCCCCCCCCCCACCTCTTCATGTGTTGGAATCCAATTTCCCCTCAATGCTCTAATTTAAGCAGGAAATGGCCTACAAAAATCAACGTTTTTTTTCTTCCAGTTTTCTAAAGAAATAAACCGATTATTTGTTGAAGTGAATAAAAGGATCCTCCCCCTCTCCCCCCCACCCCCCCCCCCGCATCCTTGGAGAATCATGGTATTATTTATCTTTAGGAAACATCACACCCTGTTGTGGTGAAATGGTTTTGCAATCACGTCTTCCTGCAAGCAGTCACCAAAATAGGCTATTTTGCAAGTCTCTGGGTTATCCATTGCAAGCCTTCACCGGCCCAGTCTAAAGGATAAGAAAATATATTTTTTTTAAAAAAAAAACCTTGGGGAAGGTTGCAGCCCTCTTCCTTATCTATTTTTTTTTCCTAAAAAATTAATACAGGTAATCCTGCCAAGCTACGCATTTTAAAATATTCAAGCAGAAGGTCAAATATATCACCTTTTGATGGGAGCTGGTTTGAACCTTGATTTATCTGCAAAACGTTTCTGCTTTTCCACACACGCCCCACATCCGAAATATTTTTCTCCGTCTTAAAATATAACCCATTTGCACCCAGTTTGAGCAAGATAACTTTTAACTAGTTAACCTGGATGTAGTCCTTCCTGTTTGTTTGTTAATGGAATCCTTCAGCAATTTATGAATTTAGGGGGAATGTATAGGGAAGGTGGGTGGGGTGTTTCCTATAAGCTCCTGAGTGTAAAATTCATGGGTTTGAGCAGAGAATTACACAAGGCTTTTTGCTCTTCCTTTTAAAAAAAAACACTGTAATCGGTTTCAGATGCTCCAGTTTGATTTTCAAAAAAAAAAAAGGAAGCACATTTGAGCCAAATACAGTTTGCCTTAAAAAAAAATCTTTCAGCTCTACATTATTTTGAAAAACAAATTATATATCCCTAGTAGTTTGGATCTCTCTCTCTCTCTCTCTCTCCCTCCCTCCTCCTATCTATATCTAATCTCTCTCTTTCTCTCTCTCCCTCTCTTTCTCTTTCTCTCTCCCTCTCTTTCTCTCTCTCCCTCCCTCTCTATATCTAATCTCTCTTTCTCTCTCTCTCCCTCCCTCTATCTCTCTTTTTCTCTCTTCCTCCCTCCATCTATATCTAATCTCTTTCTCTCTCTCTCTCTTTCTCTCTCTCCTCTCTTTCTCTCTCCTTGCTTTCTCTCTCTCCCTCCCTCTCTATATCTAATCTCTATCTCTCTTTTTCTCTCTTCCTCCCTCCATCTAATCTCTTTCTCTCTCTTTCTCTCTCTTCCTCCCTCGATATCTAATCTCTTTTTCTCACTCCCTCTCTCTTTCTCTTCCTCCATCTCTCTCCCCCTCTCCTCTATCTATATCTAATCTGTCTCTCCCTCTTTCTCTCTCTCCCTCCCTCCCTCCCTCCCTCCCTCTATATCTAATCTCTTTCTCTCTCCCTCCCTCTGTTTAATCTCTCTCTTTCTCCCTCTCTCTCCCTCCCTCCTTCTATCTATCTATATATATATATCTAATCTCTCTCACTCTCTCTCTCTCTCTCTCTCTCTCTCTTTCTCACACACACACACACACACAGAGGCAAACGTACAGATAGGCAAAGCAAGAATGCTAAATTATAACCTCCTCCCTGCAGTGAGAAAGGAAAGTTGCTTTTTCTAATGACCTGATTTTGAAAAACTCAAAAGATTCGCTTTGGAGTGGAATGGAGGGAGGGGGGCATTGTACATGATCTGTTTGTAAAGAAACATCCGTTTTCCCCCCTCCCCCGCTCCCTCATCCTTTCCCTGTTTGCCCTTCAAAATATAAATACTGAATTTCTCAGTAAGGGGTGACATTTGTTGTTTCTGAAATTAACGGCTTACAAGAGAGCCGCGAGAGAGGGAGATGGATGTATTATAGTGTTGAAAGCTCCCATTTTTCTTTTTTTTTTCTGTTTATCAGTCCAAATCTTGGGAGAAAAAGGAATACAGAAAAAGATTTGAGAGTGGCAAATCAGCATTTTTGGCCATCCCGAAGGACAGAGTTGTCCAAACAGGCTTTCTTTGACCAGAATCCCCCTTTCATTTCATCTCTCCTTCCCAGGAACGCTCCTTGCCTTCATGAATAACCTACAGAGAGATGACCCCTGCATCAATCAATCAGAACAGAACAAAATAACAGAGTTGGAAGGAATCTTGTAGGTCATCTAGTCCACCCCCCCAACCCAGCCCAAACCTCACTGGAGGTTTTTAAGAAGAGACTGGACAGCCACCTGTCTGAAATGGCAGTGGTGGGATTCAGCCAGTTCGCACCTATTCGGGAGAACCGGTTCTTGGAAGAAACTTATTTTGTTTTTCTCCCACTTTACAGGGCTAATCCTGTAAGGAAGGCAGGAAGGAAACATTCTGGTGGTGTTTCTAGCCTGATCTTTATTGCCCTGCTTACAGAACATGCCACTCTGGTTAGCCCTTATTACATTGTAACAGCTAAGGTGAAGCGCCCATCGACGTGAGTGATGTTGAGTTGGCCACGCCCACACAGTCACATGACTACCAAGCCACGCCTACCCAGCTGGTCATTAGGCAGAGAACTGGTTGTTAACTTTCTAAGCAGCTCTGGAGAACCAGTTGTTGGAAGAAATCTTATTTTGATTTTTTCCACTTTACAGGGCTAATCCTGTAAGGAAGGCAGGAAGAAACATTCTGGTGGTGTTTCTAGCCTAATCTTTATTGCCCTGCTTACAGAAACTGCCTCTCTGGTTAGCCCTTATTACATTGTAACAGCTAGAAGACCTCCAAGGTCCCTTCCAGCTCTATTTTAATTGAATGAATGAAGCATTGAACATAGCATCAGGGTTGTCCTCTTCCCTTTCCAACCACACACTGTAGACACTTCGATGGGGCCGAGCATTGTGGTAAGCCGTGTGTTTAATTGTGGCATGCTGAAGAAATGGGGCTCATTGCTATAGATGGCAAACATGGGACATAGATAGTGCTGAGAATCTTATCGGCACAAAGACCAAAGACACCCTGATTCCCACAATGAAGAACAGACCGTGAAGGAGATGTACTTAGAGATGTCAAAATCGATCGTTTTAATTAAAGAGAAGACTTTGTCTAGTTTTGTTTCCCTTTGGAAATCGCTTCTGGATTTTGTACTCAAAACTGAGGAGGGGTCGGAAATCCGAAACTTTATTTTGGGTTTTGATTGAACATCAGAATGATTTTGTTGTTAGAGAAATGAATGTTTTAGAAATGCCAAGAAAAGCAAAAGAAATTAGAAGTTGGAGGCTGTAACTTTTTTTTCTATATTTGACCACACTGAAAATCTATATTTTCCTCCTTCTTTAGCCCTTCCCTTCCCTTCCCTTCCCTTCCTCCCTTCCTTCCCTTCCTTCCATTCCTCCCTCCCTCCTTTCCTTTCCTTTCCTTTCCTTTCCTTTCCTTTCCTTTCCTTTCCTTTCCTTTCCTTTCCTTTCCTTTCCTTCCCTTCCCTTCCTTCCCTTCCCTTCCTTCCTTCCTCCTTTCCTTTCTCTTCTTTCTTCTTTCTTTCTTTCTTTCTTTCTTTCTTTCTTTCTTTCTTTCTTTCTTTCTTGTTTCCTAATTTGTGTTTTGTATTTTATATCTCACAATAAACTCTAATAAACCCTTTTTAAAGAAGAAAAATCGGATTCACGGAAATCACGGTGTCATCAACTCAGCTTCACAACTTAACAACAACTCGACAACTGCGCGGGCGCCAAACATGCTAAATTAAAGCCAAATGCACCTTGTTACGTCTGAGTGTGTTGTACACAGCTCTCCGCTTTCCTCATTTGTGGGCAACATCATACAGACAGTAGAAAAAGGGGTGTCATTTTTATGCCTGGGACGTGTCAAACGGAGGCCGTGTTAGACAAACTGGAGAAAATCGTGCGAATGAGCGTTTTGCCAGTTCACTCCCCTAAGTGTGACTAAAGCTATAGAGATTTTTTTTTTTTAAAAAAGCACTTTCCTACAGATGGTAGGTAGCAAAAAAATCAGAAGTGTTTTCAGAAGGATGTTGTGAAACTCCAGGAAAGGAAAAAGACAACCTGTGTGTGGCTTAGTGTGTGTGTGTGTGTGTGTGTGTTGTGTGGTGTTTTGTTTACAACTGTGCAGGAAGGAAGGATGTATTTTAAAAGCACAAAGATCGATGGCTTTTCAGGCGTGCAATTCGTTAGGTAACTATCTTCCCTCTCTCCCTCACCCCTTTTTACAGACGGTCCTTGACTTACAATGGTTGATTTAGTGACTGTTCTAAGTTACGATGGCACTGATAAAGGTGACTTACGACCGGTTTTCACACTTATGACTGTTGCAGCAGCAGCAGCATCCCCACGGCCACAAAGCAAAATTCAGATGCTTGTTGTTAGTTGCGAAGTCGTGTCTGACCCATCACGACCACATGGACAACGTTCCTCCAGGCCTTCCTGTCCTCCACCATCCTCTGGAGTCCATTGAAGCTCACACCAACTGCTTCAGTGACTCCATCCAGCCACCTCGTTCTCTGCCATCCCCTTCTTCTTTTGCCCTCCGTCGTTCCCAGCATTAGGCTCTTCTCCAGGGAGTCCTTCCTTCCCATTAGGTGGCCAGAGGATCTGAGTTTCCTCTTCAGGATCTGGCCTTCTAAGGAGCAGTCAGGGTTGATCTCCTCTAGGACTGACCGGTTGGATGGCCTTGCAGTCCAAGGGACTCGCAGGAGTCTTCTCCAACACCAGAGTTCAAAGGCCCCAATTCTTTGGCACTCATTCAGCCTTCCTTTGTTGTTGTTGTTAGTTGCAAGGTCGTGTCCGATCCATCGCGACCCCATGGACAACATTCCTCCAGGCCTTCCTGTCCTCTACCATCCTCTGGAGTCCATTGAAGCTCATGCCGACTGCTTCAGTGGCTCCATCCAGCACTTCGTTCTCTATCGTCCCCTTCTTCTTTTGCCCTCCATGGTTCCTGGCATTAGGCTCTTCTCCAGGGAGTCCTTCCTTTTCGTTAGGTGGCCAAAGGATTTGAGTTTCCTCTTCAGGATCTGGCCTTCTAAAGAGCAGTCAGGGTTGATCTCCTCTAGGACTAACCGGTTGGATCGCCTTGCAGTTCAAGGGACTCGCAGGAGTCTTCTCCAGCACCAGAGTTCAGAGGCCTCCATTGTTTGGCGCGTAGTCTTCCTTATGCTCCAATTTTCACAGCCATCCATTGCAACTGGGAAAACCTTGACTATACGCACTTTGATTGGCAGGGTGATGTCTCTGCTTTTTAATATGCTTTAGAGAACTACATAAACATGTCTATTCAGAACAAGGCTTATCTTGTTTACAGCAGGTGGCAGACTTGAGCTGATCTGGCTAATCTTGAACATGCTAAGATTCCTTCTTCCTTAACTGCTCAGAGAGGAGACTTCCTAAGACATCCCCAGTGCTAAACTGGGAAAGCCACTGTTAATCTCCTTTTGCAGCAAGAGCGAGAAAATCTCAGGGATGCATCCATGAATATCATGCCACCCCCAACTTAAGAAAGTCCAGCTGTTCCTTGTGGGCTTCCTTCCATTTTTGGAGGCTTGGTGAAATGTAGCAAAATGGCATTTTTATTGGCTTCATAATTTTCCCGCCTTCTTTCCCCCTGTCGGCTACAGAGCTTTAGAGGCTTTTTTTCTGAAGCTGTTTCGGAGGCTTTTAGAGGCAGGGAAAAAAAGTTTTTTTTCTGAAATGGACTTTCAGAAGTTTCAGAGGCAGAAATAAAAGCCAAAAAAAAAAGCAAGACACAGAGCTCACAACCAAGGAACCTGTTGCTAAATTGACCTCTCGGAACAGTTGACTGGGGGTATTCTGGGAGGCCAATCCACCCGCCAATCAGCTGTTTTCTTATTTTCCTCCCGAAAAAGTAAGGTGCATCTTATACTCCGAAAAATACGGTACCTACGTTGCAGGACTCTTGCTTGGACTTTTCAGGGGGTGAACGCCATTCATTCCCAGGAGGTAAATAAAGAGGGTTTTTTCCGTGACAAGGAGCCCTTTTCTTGCTTCTGGGAAGGCTGGGTGAGAACAGCCTGTTTCGTTTTTAATGAAGTGTAGTAAAGTTCTACATTATTGAGAATAAGGTTACAGGTGTGGGTTTTTTTCCCCCCTGGCGTTCCTGCCAGTTACCTGGACTTGAACAGGAATGAAAAAAAGAAGTGAAAACTTATCTGTTGATCCACGTTAGAAGAGGACACCCCTTAGGCTGGTTCTCCAATCGGGAGAAAGGTCAGACAGGAAGTCACAGATAAAGCTCCTCTTACTTCACCTGTTTAGAACAGCAGAGAATAAATTATACCAGCCGGTTATCTTTTTGTTGCTATGTCACAATCACAAGCTTTAAGGTAAGAACAAAACAAACTTGAGTGCAGAACCATTAAAAAAAAAATTGACTTTGCTGGAGAAATGATAAGAGTTTTTCACCAAATCAGCCAGACAGGTAAGCCTCGGCGTACGACCACAATCGAGCCTAACATTTCTGCTGCTAAGATGTTTGCTAAGGGACGTTCTGTGACCTTTTCTTGCTTTGGCTGTTAAGTGAATCACTGCCGTTGTTACACCACAGCGACCGGTTGTTAAGTGAATCCCCGTTGACTTCAGTTGCCAAGAGTCTGACTTTGGATCACGTGACCATGGAGATCAGAGGTGCGTTTCAAAGATTTTTACCACCGGTTTGCACGCGGAGTACACTCTTGCGCATGTGTACGGCCTCAAAAATGTGACTAAATCGGTGTTAAGAGAGTAACATAGTGGTTAAACTTCAGCATATTAGCCACATGGGTTATGAACCAGTGGTGGGTTGACCTCAGTTCGGACCGGTTCGCAAGAACCGGTAGTAAAACCAGAGGGTCCGCCCACTGACCCGGACGTCATCAAAAGCGATCTGCGCATGCGGGCACGATGCGAATCGGTAGTAAAGGTAAGTAGAAGCCATCCCTGTTACAAACCCTGACTCACCCAAACTGCTACGAACCGGCTGAATCCACCACTGATGCGGATGCTGCAACAGTCATAGGTGTGAAAAATGGACATGTCACAGCTTTCAGAGCTGTTGTAACTTCGAAAGGTCACTAAGCAAACTGTTGTATAAGTTGAGGAATACTTCCAGTTTTTCTTCCAGTTTAAACGGCTCCTAGAAAGTGGCTGGGTCATAGATAGCTCACTTCAGTTGGGGTGTCCAACCTTGGCAGCTTCAGATTTGTGGAGTTCAACTCCCAGAATTCCCCAGCCAGCAGTTTACATCTGCAAGTCTTAAAGTTGCCAAGGTTGGAAACCTTTGAGAAGGAGGGGGAGGGGGAGGAGGAGGAGAGGGGAGGTGGAGGAGGAGGAAGAAGAGGAGAAAGGAGAAGAAGAAGAGGGGAGGAGGAGGAGGAGGAGGAGGAGGAGAAGAGGAAGTGGAGGAGGAAGAAGAGGAGGAGGAGGAGGAGGAGAAGAGGGGAGGGGGAGGAGGAAGAAGAAGAGGAAAAAGAAAAAGATAAGAAGAAATAAGAAGGAGGAGGAGGAGGACGAGGAGGAGGAGGAGGAGGACAACGACTCTGGCAGCAACCTGTATCAACCATTAGCACAGGTCAATGGTATTTGTGATGCATTTTTGAATGTTCAGTTGACTGAGTTTCATATTTAATGAATAAAGATAATAATAATTTAATAGAGCGATCTTCCCCTCCCTCGGTGCCTTTTCCATGCCCTTTCCACTGTCCTTTTCAACAACAAAAAAGAATTTCACACTTGCTTCCTCAGAACTGGAAAATCCAGATTTTTGCAATATTGGCAGGTTTTCAACGTCTGAGGCCTCTTGGTAGAAGATAGAGAGGATAAGAGCTCAAGGTTAAATTCCAAGAGCCATATTAAAATAACAGCAATGAAATATTACTGATGGCAGTTGGCATGTGTTTTTTTTTTAAGTAAGATTGTCTGTGGGATTCTTCCTGATTCGCAAGCGTGCATTTGCCGGAGAACACACTTTCTTGATCGTGGCACAATCATATATGAGAACTTTTCTTTTTGTTAATCCAAAGTATCATTTAAAAATCTGTTGAGAAACTGCTCCCTTCCCTTTACCCTACACAATTTTACATTTATCTTTAAAGGATCTGCCTTAACAGTAAGGTAAATGTTTAACTGCGTAAGGATTAGAGTACATTTTCCCCTTCGCGCACACTATATATTGCATTTTGCGTGCTTTGGTGCTTTTAACCTATTTTTATTTATTAAATTGATAAGCTTAAAAATTTAGAATCCGTGTCTGACATAATTCTGATTCCCATATGATTTAGCACACAAGTTAGCACGCAAGTTATTATTTTATAAACTACATTCAGTTTTGGTCACCACGATGTAAAAAATGTGTTGAGACCCTGGAAAGAGTGCAGAGAAGAGCAACCAAGAGGATTAGGGGACTGGAGGCTAAAACATATGAAGAACAGTTGCAGGAACTGGGAATGTCTAGTTTAATGAAAAGAAGGACCAGGGGAGACAGGATAGCAGTCTTCCAATATCTCAGGGGCTGCCCCAAAGAAGAGGGAGTCAAGCTATCCTCCAAAGCCCCTGAGGGCAGGACAAGAAGCAATGGGTGGAAACTAAACAAGGAGAGAAGCAACCTAGAACTAAGGAGAAATTTCCTGACAGTCAGAACAATTCATCAGTGGAACTACTTGCCTCCAGAAGTTGTGAATGCTCCAACACTGGAAGTTTTTAAGAAGAGGTTGGATAACCATTTGTCTGAAGTGGTGTAGGGTTTCCTGCCTAAGCAGGGGGTGGACTAGAAGACCTCCGAGGTCCCTTCCAACTCTTGTTATTCTATATTCTATATTCTATATTTATTGTTTGTTTATTGAGTTACATAGTTTAAAAAAAACTAAAGAGCTCTTAAAAAAAAACACACAGCCTTTCAGGCATGGAAATCTGAGACACAAAATATGCCCACACAACCACACAATTCTCAATTCCTCCAGACCTTTAAAAAGCCTGAATGTCAAAACAATTTGTTTACTCCTGCTAGGCCAGGTTTTTTTTTCTGAGTTACGAGGTTTTCGTTTTATTATTTTATTTTATTTTTTGATCAAGTGACTTCGTTGTCCCACAAAAATCCCGGTTTTGTAGGTCACCTCTTCCCTGTGGCTGTTCCGCCTGGACATGCTTCGAACAATTTAAGTGTGTAAAAATATAAGTGGGGAACAGGCTGTACCTGTTAAATATAACTCATCCTCATTCAACAGAAGCTATCATATGGCTGAGGTTCTCCATGATGAAATCAGCAATCCTCATGGGATGGGATATATTTCTCTTAACAACCGTGCGACCAGCTCAACAGCTGAAGTGATTCACTTAACAACTGTGGCAGGAACGGTCATAAAACGGGGCAAAAAACTCACTTCCCCAATGTCTCACGTAGCAACAGAAATTTTGGGCTGTTACAATTATGATGGTAAGTCGAGGACTACCGTGTTTCCCTGAAAATAAGACCCTGTCTTATATTTTTTTGAACCCTCTGGATAGCTCAGCAGACTAAAAGCATTGGAATTAGCACCAGCTGTCTGCAATTACTGTAAGTTCGAATCTCACCAGGCTCAAGGTTGACTCAGCCTTCCATCCTTTCTAAGGTGGGTCAATTGAGGACCCAGTTTGTGGGGGCAATAAGCTGACTTTGTACAAATATACCAAAGTATGAAGGCTATTGCTTAACGCATTGTAAGCCGCCATGAGTCTCTGTAGAAGGGCGGCATATAAATCAAATAATAATAATAATAATAATAATAATAATAATAATCCCAAAATAAGCACTTGGCCTTATTTTGGGGGAGATCTTATTATTTTGGGGAGTGTGGAGCAAGATGGGGCTCCTCTTGCTGCCGTACCTGATTTTCAGCTCTGTCTCCCTAAACCTAACCAGAGGAAATGCATTTAAATATTTTCAGGGGAGGACTTATTTTCGGGGGAAGGGCTTATTTTCGGAGAGGGCTTATTATCAGAGGAGGACTTATTTTCGGGAAAACACGGTACCTATATAACAACGTTCAATGTAACGTTAATAAAATTAATGTTTTAAAAAAAATAAAATTAATTAAATAAATAAATAAATAACATTCTCAGAGACTCTTCCCATCCTGCTTACAATCTTTTTGGACTGTTGCCTTCTGGCAGAAGATACAGAACAATGAAAACTCGAATCACACATCTTCTGAATAGTTTTTATCCCAGAGCTATGATTGCACTCAACCATGAATTAAAGGGCCACCATCAGTGAGCTGTTGGACAGCGTTACTTGGTCTGTGGTGTGGATGTTTGGATGGTTTTAGGGGTGGGGAATTGTGGTGGGTGGGAGGGTGTTTGGGGATTGTTATGTGTGTTGGACCTGGTCTTTGGGTGTTAAGTGAATTTCGTTGGATGGGTATACTGTGCACAATGACAATAAAGTTATTATTATTAAAAAGATCATTTCAAGCTAAGTACCTTGAGCTATTTTTACAATATAAAAAAGAAGTTTGTATTTTTTTAACTGATTGCCAATATCTTTACCATGTTACGATTTATATTTTTTTAAAAAAAAGAAGAGAAGAAAAATACCCCTCGTAATAATATAAATAAGCGTACAATTTCTGATGCTTTCTGCTCCGACAGATTTCTACTTCCTATGGGTGTGAGCTTTAAAAAAAACTAAACGTGTCTGCATAGGTGCTTGAGAAAAAGAGAAAAAAAATGCACCTAATCGTTAGACTTCATCATCAGAAGAGCGATTTAAAGATCAATTCGGACCCGTTCGGTTTGCTTTTTCGCTTCCTTTCAGTCACACCCGATTCTACTTGCAATTTATGCCCCTAAAAATACAAGAGTCGGGCAGGCTGTAAATTCACGGAATGCAGACAGGTTGTCATGACAAGCCGTAATCAATAAATCTCACAGTGGCGGCATCAGCTTGTATCTGCAAGTCAAGTCCCCATTTGGCTTTTTTTCACCACTCTCCACAGCTGCAAATTAAACCACAGTTGCAAGACTTACTGGCCATGTACCTCTATAAAACCCCAACACACAGAATTATACAAACGACTGCATTGTCCACGCACAAATATTTCTCTCTTGCTTGATTGCAAGGATCAAAAGACTATCCAGTTGCCTCTTATCACACAGCTCCAAAGGAGAAGAGAGAATGGCTAGGTTTGAAAGAAAAAAATAGGGGCAGCTCATTTAATTAGGAGCAAAATATAGCAAAAAAACCCCACGCCCGAACAAGCTCATATTGGAGGGGCGAAATCATTCTGCTGTAAGAACATCAAAGCTTGTTTCTGTTTAATGTAAACAAGCAGAGGAGAGAGTACAATTGATATCTTGCCCAAAGGGAATAAAACATGTGCAATAAAGATTTCCAACCCATTGGAAGATATGTTAGAAAGGGAGATGGGGCCTGGGCAGAAATTTTGGGCAGTGGAAGAGGGTAGAGGTGGGAGAAATACCTAGATTGAATAGTCAAGAAGCAGATGCAAATAGAACAAGTCAAAAAAAAAAGCACAGCAATTAAAGTATTGAAGCGGGCAAGAGACGATGGATAGATGATTTCTCTTCTTGTTATTCTGATTTGCTTTTCCTTTTCTCTCTCCCTCTCTTTTCTTTTTTTTTAGGTAGGTGACACGAGGTAGGCTAGAAAGGCAACATTTTTTTAGTAAAGGGTGACATGATTAAAAGTTAGGATAAGTGATAGAAATAAGTGTATACACTTTTATATAATAAAATAAAAGTAATAGAAAATATGGAATAATTGAATACAGATTGCAACTTAACATAATTGTGTATCATTGTTAGAACTATGTAAGTTGACTGAATGTAATAACTATGATTAATTCTACTAGTTTTATTTGTATTAGAATGGATGACACAGGTGCCACACTGTTCACACATTCATTTGATATGTTTGTAAAAAATAAATAAAATAAAAAACTTGGGGAGGGGGTAAGCATTTAAAATTGGAAATTTTTAAAATTTTCAGGGAAACAGTATTATTATGTGATTATTATCAATGCTATGAATATTATTATTTATTATTACTTTTCAAAAGGAACTGTACTCAGAAAGCACACCATTCATGTAGATATTGAGTTTTTATGTCTACTAAAGAAAAATGTAGAAATTAAACACATTTTTTAAAAAAAATTCAGGCGTTTGACAACGGATTCGTATTTATCACGGACCCAGCGTCCCCCGGGTCGCTCGATCCCCCTTTTCGACCTCCGACAAGCCAAGTCAATGAGGAAGCCCGATTCATTTAACGACCTTGTTACTCACTTAAGAACTGATTCATTTAACGACCTTGTTACTCACTTAAGAACCGCTTTACAACGGTGGCGAGAAAAGTCATAAAAACGGGGCACGGTGCACTGAACCGCTGACTCGCTCAGCCACAGAAATGTGGGGCTCGATTACGGCCGTAACGACGAGGACCAGAAAGGTTTTTGATGGATTCATCTAAGTGGCTAACTGGCTGCAATAAACCACTTTGATTTTATTTTTATTTATTTTTTTTAAAAAATGGATTGGATTTATGCAAGGATTATGAAATGATACTGTTTTGCAGCGTTCCAGAGCAGCAACATTTTGGCAACCTCTCTCCAATTTGTCTGGCTTGTCCTTGGGTTGTTTATCTCCCTGGTCAGTTGGCAACCTTACTCCCTACCCCCTGCCTGCCTGCCAGGTATTTAATCAAGCCCTAGTAAAAGGCTCTTGAGGTGTCAGTTTTCCCCCCCTTTCCATTATCATTGCCTTGACAACATGAAGAGCTGGCCGTTGCAGACAAACACTAAAAAACCCTTGCTTTAGCCAGCTGGAATTGGATGTCATAATAACTGTTTTTCCAACTGTGTGTGTCAAAAAGCTCTCCAGCAAAGGACAAGGAGGGGTTTAATTATGGAGCCGGGTTGAGATTGTGTCTCTGGTACAGTCCTTCCGTCGTCCCCCCCTCCCCAATGGCACGCACGCACGACTCGGTGTCAGGATCCAGTGGCCTATCTGATCAAGAGTGGTCCTTTCCATGCACAAAGACGAGGAGTTTGGGATAAGCAAGATTTACAGATGGTTGGGTTCTTATAGCACAAGCTTGAATTTGGAGAGAATATCTTAAGCTCTCTTAAGATGTTCTTAAGGGGAAGAAATGGAGGTAGTGACAGATTTTATTTTCCTGGGCTCCAAGATCATTGCAGATGGGGACTGCAGCCAAGAAGTTAAAAGATGCTTGCTCCTGGGGAGGAAAACTATGGCAGCATGCTAAAAGGAGTAGCCTGAGTGGCGTAGGAGGCTAATGCCTCCTACTAAGGCAGTAGTTAACATCCAGCTGCCTGCAATTACTGCGAGTTCAATCCTAGCGAGGCTCAAGCTCGACTCAGCCTTCCATCCTTTCTAAGGTGGGTAAATTGAGGACCCAGTTTGTGGGGGCAATAAGTTGACTTTGTATAAATATGCAAAAGTATGAAGGCTATTTCTTAACGCATTGTAAGCCACCCTGAGTCTCTGGAGAAGGGTGGCATATAAATTAAAAAAAAAAAGCAGAGACATCACCCTGCCAACAAAAGTGCGTATAGTCAAGGCTAGGGTTTTCCCAGTTGCAATGGATAGCTGGGAAAGTTGGACCATAAGGAAGGCTGAGCTCCAAAGAATGGAGGCCTTTGAACTCTGGTGCTGGAGAAGACTCCTGTGAGTCCCTTGGACTGCAAGGCCATCCAATCGGTCAGTTCTAGAGGAGATCATCCCTGACTGCTCTTTAGAAGGCCAGATCCTGAAGAGGAAACTCAAATGCTTTGGCCACCTAATGCGAAGGAAGGACTCACTGGAGAAGAGCCTAATGGGGGGAACAATGGAGGGCAAAAGAGGAAGGGGACGACAGAGAACGAGGTGGCTGGATGGAGTCACTGAAGCAGTGTCTTCCAATATTTGAGTGGCTGTCACAGAGAGGAAGGGAGGTCTCGCTCAGCAACCAGATCCCTTAGCAATAGTAGTTTGATTCCGGTTGTGTTCATAAGTCAAGGACCATTGTACCAGCAACTCCACCAACATCCCCCGTCCAGCTCCAGCTTCAAAGTCTGGAGCAGCTTGAGTCAGACTTCCACATGGGTGAGCTTCAAAAATTTTAGCAAGCAGTTGCTGGGTGGGCGTGGCCATGGTGGGCGTGGCCTCCTGCACCATGGCGGAAGGAGGTGTTTTTGTCCTCCCCAGGTTCCAGAGGCTCTCCTTGAGCCTCCAAAAGGGCGAAAATGGCCTCCCCAGGCTCCGGAGGCCCCTTAGCTTTCCAAACTTCTGATAGACCTATTTTTTGCCCTCCCC